>QRFJ01000676.1:29860-375145 GCA_006176705.1 Cocos nucifera | reverse complement strand
TATCTCGATATGGATATGTGTATCTTATGAGACACAAGTCTAAAGCTTTTGAAAAGTTCAAAGAATTCAGATATGAAGTAGAAAAGCAAATTGGAAAACCTATTAAGATTCTTTGATCAGATCAAGGAGGTGAATATCTTAGTCAAAAATTTCTTGACTATCTCAAGCAAAATGGCATAATCTCTTAATGGACTCCACCTAGAATACCTCAACTCAACGGGATTTTAGAATGGAGGAACCGGATCCTATTAGATATGGTCCGATTCATGATGAGCTTCATAGATCTTCCTAATTTCTTTTGGGGATAGTCTGTTAACTGCTATATATTTACTAAATAGGATTTTCTCTAAAATCATTCCTACCACATCGGATGAGATATGATATGGTAAGAAACCAAGTCTGAGTTATCTCAGAATTTGGGATTGTCCGGCTCATCTCAAAAGACAATAAGTAGATAAGTTAGATTTTAGGTCCTTTAGAGCTCGATTTATAGGATATCCTAAAGAGTCATTAGGATACTATTTCTACATTTTGGAAGACCACAATATGATTGTGAGTTGGCATGCCATCTTTCTTAAAAAATAGTTTATTCAAGATAGCGACATTAGAAAGTAGATCAAGCTCAAGGAGAAAGTCTCACAAAAGCAACGAGCTAAGGACCCTATGGAACCAACTCAGGTTGAGCCAAAAACAATCACTACCTCCTCCACCTCGTAGATTGGAAAGGGCTTCCCATCCTCCTGATAGGTACTTAAGTACTATCTTAGAGAAAGTAGAGAAAATATTCCTCATAGATAATGAGATTCATGGTGATGATTCCAAAATCTATGATGAGGTGATATTAGATATCGACTCCGAGAAATGGTTAGAGGCAATGAAGTCAGAAATTGACTCGATGCACTCAAACCAAGTCTGGACCTTGGTAGATCCACCAGAAGGTATAGTACCTATTGGGTGTAAATGGATCTACAAGAGAAAGATTGGTGCAGATGGAAATGTGGAGACATTCAAAGCTAGATTAGTGGCAAAAGGTTATAGTCAGTGCGAAGGCATTGACTATCAGGATACCTTTTCGTCAGTAGCTATGCTAAAATCCATCCGCACATTGCTTGCTGTTGTAGCCTATTTCGATTATAAAATATGATAAATGGATGTAAAAATGATATTCTTAAATGGATACCTTAAGAAAGATATCTATATGGAACAGCCATTAAGTTTCACATTCAGTAATGCTGATCATAAAGTATGCAAGCTGCAAAGGTCTATATATGGACTTAAGCAAGCATCTCGGAGCTGGAATACTCGATTTAATGATGTGATCAAATTATTTGATTTTATCAAAAATGAGGAGGAACCATGTGTCTTCAAAAAGATTAGTGGAAGCGCTATTGTCTTCCTTGTACTGTACGTGGATGATATCATTCTTATTAAAAATGATGTTTCCATGTTAACCATAGTTAAAATATGGTTATCTGAAGAATTCTCCATGAAAGACCTAGGAGAAGCATCCTTCATTCTAGAAATTAAGGTCTATAGAAATAGACCGAATAGGATGCTAGGTCTTTCACAGAAGATGTATATAGAGGAAGTGCTAAAGAGGTTTAACATGAAAAACTCCAAGAGGGGTTTGGTATTCTTCAGATATGGCATTCATCTCTCCAAGAAGATGTGCCCTAGCACATCTGAGGAGATAGAACGCATGAGCAAGATCCCTTATGCATCAACAATAGGAAGCCTCATGTATGCCATGTTATGTACACGATCTGATATTGCCCATGCTGTGCGTGTCATGAGCAGATATCAGTCGAATCTAGATGAAAAATACTAGACTTCTATGAATGGTATCCTTAAGTACTTGAGAAGAACTAAGGATATGTTGTTGATTTTTGATAATGGAGAACTCCAAGTCCAGAGATATACAGACTCGGATTTTATGTTCGATATAATTAAAAGTTGACATCTGAGAGTCTGTTTGTGTGTAATGGTGGTGCTATCAGTTGAAAAGTTCTAAACAGACAGCGATAGCAGATTCCACCATGGAAGTAGAATACATCGCTGCATCAGAAGCTATGAAGGAGGCATTCTAGTATAAGAAATTCACCACAGAAATTGGAGTAATGCCATCAGATGCTATTCCTCTGTACTGTGATAACTATGGCACCATAGCCTTTGCTAAGGAGCTGAGGTCTCATCAGAAATCCAAGCACATCGAGCGGCGATACCATCTCATCCGTGATTATCTCGAGAAGGATTATGTCGAGGTCAAGAGAGTCAACTTCATAGATAATGCAGCGGACTCACTCATAAAGTCGTTGGGCCAGTAAAAGATTGAAATCCACCTTGAGAAGATGGGACTTAGATTTGTAGCCAATTGACTTTAGGTCAAGTGGAAGTTTGTTAGATATGTGTGCCTTAGAAGCCAGAATTGGCTAACACTTGTAATACACATCTAAGAGCAAAATTATGATTTTGACTATAAATAATAAAATGGGTTATTTTCTATCATAGTGCGTATTTGAAAGTGTCTATAGTACATCCCTTGAGTTAATGGTAATGATAGTTCATATTTTCAAGAGTTAAAAATTTAAGACATGAATTTTTATTATAAACTCATAAAATGCTTTCAACCATAGGATCATCATGAGGATGGTGATTGATCCGAAAGGTCGATGTATGATCGCTTCTTTAGGATAGATGCGTCTTGAGTCTATGGTGTAGAGACACCGATGTGAGAGTATAGGTACTCATTAGAGAACGAGGGCACTGAGCATGACCACCTCAAGCAGTCATCAGGAAGTCTACCTTCTCATCAATAATTGGCTCAAAGCTGCAGTGGTGTATCTGGTTCTTTGACCTGAGGTGCATCGATAGTTCACCTTGAGGGTGTTATAGTTTGACTACACCATAACTCGGTCTGGTTCTTTGAATTTTGGTGCATCGATAGTTCACCTTGAGGATGTTATAGTTTGACTGCACCATAACTCGATCTCTTAGCCATTCAAAATCCTAAAGTGTATGTTGGCTATAGCATGTTTATTATAGAAATTGGATTACACCAATAGGAGATCTATCTACCTCGATAGATGAGGAGCAGCCCTATGATGATCATGAGAATCAAGTCCATAAGCCCATGGCTATGGCAGAGTGAAATAATAGAAAGAGTTTCTATTAGGATTTTCACATTGGACTTGAATCGAATGATTAATTCATATGATGGAAATTAGGGTTTGACGAGATCACCTTAAACCCTAATCCGATCGGGGCTCAAGATAGAGGAACTTAATCACATAGGTAACTGCACCGAGAGGTTCATTTTTAGTTCTGATGGGTTGCCACCATATGCTGCTAGGTGTCACTGGTGGATTTTGGGAGCAATTAGAATGATTTAGATGATCGATCATTCTAAGTTTTCTGAATCAGAAGAGTTCTGATCCATCGAAAGAAGTTTCGATGATGTCGATGATAGAGATCATGACATATCCCATTACCATACAGAACTGAACCTAACTGGATCACACAAACAAGGATTTGGATCTGGATATCATCAATTGGACTAACCCAGTTCAATTGATTTGAATAAGATTCAATTAGGTTCAAAAAAATCGTGCTAGCACATGATTGAGCCTAATGTTTTTCTTCAACAATCATTAAGAGTTGTCTCGATTGAGCCAAATATGTTTGGACTCACTCAAAAATCTTTACTTGGTTTGACTGGAGCTTGTCCAGGTCCGAAATGGATTATCTTAATTTATAAGATAAATTTTTGATAATACTTGCCATTTTTCGTCACCTGCTAAATTTTATCTTTGGACTTTGGTCAAATGTTGACCTTTGATACTTAGACATCTACCCATGTATCATGCACCCATAGGAGGAGCTTTGACCCTTGTCCATCTGCTAAATATTAGAAAGGCAAGGGGCACATGACTAGGGAGGCGTGCACCCAAAGTGGATAAGGTTTGGAGTCCCATACAGATGGGACTCCAGTTGCTTCATGCATTCAACTTGGGTGGCCCCAAAGAGTCATCTTTGATCAGTTTGGCACCATCAAGGAGGTTTGTGAGGGACTCTAATATGATTGGATTAGATGATGTCATCCCATCAATCAGATTTAGATCTGATTGCACGAAGAGCCATAATTGACCAGAATGATGTGGCACTGCATGGCGCAACAGGGTCTATATAAACCCTATCTGCGCCTAAGATTTGAAACTCTACCTTTTGCCCATGCCATAGGGCTTCTCTCTCTTCCCCTACATGCCATCTTCAGATCCTCTATCTCCTCTCCATGCTCAAGAAGCTTTGGGCTCGAGTTTGGTATGATCCAAGCAAGAGAAAGATGTCAAGAAAGAAGAAGGCAGCATTGCTGCAAGAGACAACACCCAATCTTCAAAAGGTATTTTTGAAGACCTTCAAGATCAGATCTAGATCTGATCCTTGGAGTATAGATTAAGAAGAAGAAGGTCTCCAGATCCTATCTGAGTGAATACTGGTAGAGGCCAGGTGCTTGCATGGCTACATCTAGAACCTCAAGCAAACATCAAGATCATCACAGGATAATAAGATTATCCATAACAAGGTACAATTAAATTAATTTTAATTTATATTATTTTTATTTTATTAAATTGATAAAATTAGATCTGAAGAATCTTAGATCTGATTTGGATCTAAGAGAAAAATTTTTAAAATATTTCTTTTGATCAAATTTAGATCTTAACGAACCTGATCCAGAAAATAAGATTTTTCCTTTAAGGTCAGCCAATGGATGGACAACTATTGTCCAATGTTTCTCCAAACATTTTGCACTCAAACTGGATCTCTAATTCATGATGCTCACTGTGCTCGGAATATTGCTCCACTCCTTAGTTAAGCTAAACCCACTATTTGCATGAACTAGATTCCTGATTAGGACCCTCACTGTATCCGAAATATTGAGCCCAACCCATCCTCCAATCCGTAGCATCCCATGCCTAATAGATGTGGTTGCATCTTTTCGATGCAACTGAACTATTGTATCCAATCGAGAATAATCAACTCCGGAAAGGGCCCGTACGTCTACAATGGTGGAAGAGCTGTGACTTAATATTTTCTTAGAAAGATTTGATTTAGGTCTCTTAGACTCGACTTAATTATAATGATTATGACTAACCTAGTGGCATGGATTAGCTTGAATCGTTAGCCACCTCAAACTAAAATTGGGTCGACCCAAATGGCTAGGTAAGTGAGATCAGTGGGAGGGATATGCCGTTAACTTGCCGTGAATGCAATCAGATTAAGTAGCTCCCAATTAAAAATTTGTTGATCGTATCTACCAAATTTATCTTAGACAGCAAATTATCGAATCAGAACTGATTGGATTAGCCTACAATCCAAGACTCGAACCGTAAAGCCAAATTAGGTCTTAAAGTAGTCAACCACATGTGATTATGAGTCAACCTTGACCAAGACTTACAACTATTGGGCTGGTCAAGACTAAGCACTTTTGATCCCACCTAACCAACTCTTGATTTGATTTGATCAACCGCCTGACCTAATTGAGCTACCCATATCCAAACCCATATTTTATGAAGGTATCTTAAATTTAAAAATTCATAATTTTTAGATCTAATTAATTTCATAAACTTAATTCTTAATTAAGTTCAAGGGTTCATAAATCAAACATGCATCAAAGATCCTAGGATTTTAGGATCTAGAATTTTACAGAAAAATAAATTTTGATTTCTGATTAAGAATAAATGCGCAGCATCCCTACACATCATGAGAGCACTCCATCGAATGATCATTGAAAAGGAGGGAGGGAAGACGTCCGAAATAATAAAGAACGGAAGAAAAAGGAAGAAAGAATTCTTCTCTTGAATTTTATTTCAATGATTTGGAATAAACTGCCTGCAATGGAGGCCAAGGATCTTATTTATAGTATAAAAAACTTAATTCAGAAGTAAAAAAAATCCTAATCAAAGTCATAAAAGAAATTTTAAATAAAATAAAAAAGAACAAAATGAAATAAAGTCAAAAACTGGACTCTTACTTAGACTAGGAATCTTGATAAACTTGCATACTACCATAGACCTATTAGACAATAAAATTTGATCCTATGATTTGTAGTGGTAATGAAGTAATAAGACCTATAGGGCTCGAAGAGAGGTTTCTGGAATGGGATCATAATAAGGATTTTGACATCAAATGATCAAGTTATGACCGTTCTAGCTCAGTAGTGACAGAATCCTATAAATCACTGCAATCAAGTTGAGTTCATACCCTTTTGGGTCCGATCTCTTAAATACATATATTTGTTGGCTAAGATGTTTGCGTTACTCACACACTGAATCAGCCATGCATGCTACTTGAAACTTTTCCAGCAGATAGCTCCACCATTAAGGATAAACACATACCCTAACACACTCTTACTGTCATCATGATCAGACTGAAAATTAGAGTCTATAAACCCCACAACTTTCAAGTCGGACTAATCATAAATAAGCCACTGGTCCTTAGTATTACTTAAATATTTTAGGATGATTTTAAAAACCTTCTAGTGGTTCTCTCCTAGATTAGATTGGTATCTACTCACTATCCCTAGTGAGTATGCCACAGCTGGTCTCGTACATGTTATGGTGTACATGATAAAATCTACTGCTAAAGTATATGAAATTCTACTCATCACTCTCTCTTAAGGTATTATCGAATAATTTTTCTTTGAGAAAAAAATTTTATGGTCTATCGGTAGATAGCCTTTCTTGGAATTCTCCATGCTGAGCCTCTTCAGTATAGTATCAATGTACGTGAACTAGGACAACCTGAGCAATCTTTTAGAACAATCTCTATAGATCTTCATCCCTAGGATGTAAGAAGCTTCTCCCAGATCCTTCATGGAGAACTGTGATGACAACTAGATCTTTATTTCTTATAATGTAGGGACATCATTTTCGATTAAGAAAATATCATCCACATACAAAATAAGAAATACAACTGCTGGTCCATTAGCCTACTTATATATGTAGGACTCTTCTTCATTCTTAATGAAGTCATACGTCCTGATCATCCTATCAAAATATATGTTCTAACTCTGAGAAGCCTGCTTTAGTCCATAAATGGACTTTTAAAGCTTGCATACTTTAGACTCATCTATGGACGTGAAATCTTCAGGTTGTATCATATATACCTCTTCATCTAGCTCTCTATTTAGGAAAGCTATTTTCAAATTCATTTACCAAATTTCATAGTCTAGATGCGTAGCTATCGAAGCATGATCCAAATTGACTTGAGCATTGCCACAAGGGAAAATGTCTCATCATAGTCAATATCATAATGTTGACGATACCCCTTGGCAACCAGACGGACTTCATAGGTCTCTACCTTTCCGTTTGGATCTTTTTTTTTTGAAGATCCACTTACACCCTATGGGTTTTACTCTTTCGGATGGATCAACCAATGTCCATACATCATTGACCTTCATGGACTCCAATTTGGATTGTGTGGTGTCAAGTCATTTTCCAAAGTCAGGTCTCTACATTGCATTCATGTAGGTGATCGGATCCTCATCTTTTACATCAAGTTTGATAGGATCTCTATCCCGGACCAAAAAATCATAGTATGTGTCTGGCTGACATGGTACTCTACTAGATCATCTTAAGGGTGCAAGTTCAGTAGGCTCTGGATCTGATCGGATCAAATCTAGTTTAGGTTTAGCTACTTATGTTGGTTCTTCTATCTGTCAAACTTTCTCAAGCTCAATCTTAGAGACATTAGTCCCTTCACCAAGAAACTTTCTTTCTAAAAAGATGGCCTTAAGACTGACCAACATTTTTTGTTCATTAACTAGATAGAAGTAATATCCTTTGATCTTTTTTGGGTACCCTATAAAGCTACACTTGTCAGACCTAGGTCCGAGCTTGTCTGTTACTAAATGTTTGACATGAGTCGAACACCCCTAAACCCTAAGATGCAAGAGCACTGGTTTATGTCCTGTCCACATCTCATATGGTATTTTAGAAATAGACTTACTCAAAACCCTATTCAGAATATAACAAACTAACTCAAGTGCATATCTTCAAAGAAAGATTGGCAAACCGATAAACCCCATCATAGATTGAACCATATCCAATAGGATTCGATTCCTCCTTTTAGGCACACCATTATGTTGTGGTGTTCTAGGAGGAGTTCATTGGGAGAGAATCCTATTCTCTCCAAGATATATCAGAAATTTATTGAAAAGATAGTCACCTCCTCGATCAGACCAAAGAGTTTTAATAGTCTTTTCAGTTTATTTTTCTACCTCATTATGAAATAGTTTGAACATTTCAAATGACTCTGACTTATGCTTCATTAAATAGACATACCCATACCTTGATGGGTCATCTGTGAAGATTATGAAGTAGAAATATCCACCTCTAGCACTTATGCTCATGGGTCCACATACATCAGTATGTACTGACCCAGGAGTTCACTGGCACGTTCATCCTTTCCAATAAAAGGTGACTTGGTCATTATTTCAAGGAGACAGAACTCATAGGTTGGAAGAGATTCACAACCACTGATCTCAAGAATTCCTTGAGCCAACCTATTTATTTAGTTCTTGTTGATGTGACCTAGCCTACAATGCCAAAGGTAGACTTCTAACACTTTGTTTAATTTAGGGTGTTTACCGAAGATTTGGACTATGTTAACAGGTTATGATAATAGATATATTCCATTATTCAATTATCCAACATAAACTATAATACCATTCAAAATGATATCACAAAAAAATTATTTTTATTGAAAATTGATAACTATTCTTGGCTAAAAGGCCTACAGAAATTATATTCAATAAAAAATTTGGACAAAAGTGACAATCACTAAACTCTATGAGAATTGATTACAAGGTTCATGATTCCTAAAGTTAGAACTAAAACTTGTCTTCCATCTCCAACGTTCAAGAATCTCTCATCTTTACCAAATCTCCTACTGACCTATAAACCCTACACCGAATTACAAATATGATAAGAACTTTTGGTATCTAATACCCAGGCAGTAGTATCATAAATTAAGAAGTTGCATGGGGTTATCATATAATTACCTTGCGCAACAACTACTTGCTTCCTCCTCGGCCTATTCAAGTCCAGTAAGGCAATGTACTGAGGACAATTTCTCTTGTAGTGCCCTTGCTTTTTGTAAAAGAAGCATTCCACCTGGCTCTGGTCGAGCTTGTGCTTTTTGGTCTGATCCTATGCTGACATCCCAGCATGAGGCTGCACCTTCTTGTTCTTCTTTCCTTTCTTAAAGTATCAACCAAAAGAAGATCCTCCCACTACATTCACCGACCTCTTTTAGAGTTGATGATCCTTCTGAAAGTTCTATAGTAACCTCAATAATCCATGGTAGTTTACTACAGGCTTTGTCATTCTAAAATGAGTAAGAAATGGGAGGAAGGACTTGGGCAATGAATTTGGGATCGCATCCTTCTCGAGCTGCTCATGTAGGAAAAAACCTAGCATACTTAGGCATTCAATCATCTTGATCATGCACAATACATGATCAGTGACTGATGCTCCATCCCTCATATCAGCGTTGAAAATGGCACAACTAGTCTTATGCCTTTCAACATCGTTAGAAGTGCCAAAGGAGTCGTTTAACATTTGAAGCATCTCCTAGGACTGGGCATTTTCAAACCTATGGCTGAACTCATCATTCAATGCCACCAGCATAATGCACTGAATGGTGGTACAGTCATTGAGCCACTTCTAGTAAGTATCTCTCATCATCTTAATAGCATTTACGGCTGGCTCCTTAGGTGCTAAATCAATCAATACATATAAGATCCATTCATGCTCCAGGACGATCTTTAACTTTCGATACCAACTATTGAAGTTGGATCCCATGAGTTTGTCATTATCTAACAATGACTGAAGCGATAGGATAGTGGCCATTTCTACACAAAAGAAAAATTGTAGACTTAATTAGTATATGAATTATTTACTCTAGAGACTTGAACTTTAGTCTAAAGATCCTTCCACTATTTTGTTTGAATCGATAGCCTCTACCTCAAATTTGAGGAATTACCCCTGTTAGGGATAAACCCTTTCTTGCCAATGTCTGAAAAGGATTCGGGCCTTGGGGTGACCTCGTCCAGTGATAGCAACCATGGCCAACTTCATGCAATAACTTGAGAACCTTCATAGCCTCATGGGTCTCGCTCGAATGAGCTTGAACAGTGGTGGCGGCTCTCAAAGAAGTTAAATGACTGATCATAATGCAGTCTGGCCTAACCGACCTTAAAGCTGTTTGGACTCTCTCCTTACCAGAATCCATCTAGATTGTTCAACATTGGATTGACACTGAATCAACAGAACTCATCCTTCTTGGATGAACATCTACAATCTGCAAAGAGTGGTGGACCTTTGCATTCTCGCACCAAGAACTTTGGATACGTGAGCGAAAGAGCCTCGTCTCTACTTTGTTAACCTTTGGGCATTCATTAAAGAAGCAGAGTTTCAAAGAAAATGATTGAGTCATAAAAGTATCATAGTCATCCACGGCCACCAACCAAGCTCTCATCGGTCGATCTCCATCCGATCACCAGATAGTCTCCTTTTGATCGAACTTCTTTCGACTGATCTCCTCCAGTCTTTTGGACTCCCTCAGTGATGCCCCAGTCAAACCTCCTCCAGCGAATCTCCTTTCGAGCTACCCCACCATCGGATTCCTTCTGGACTCCTCCAATGGATCTTCTCTTGGATTCCTTCTGGATGATCTTCTTTCAGACGATCTTCTCAGTTGTACTCTCATCGAATGAACTTTGTCAATCATCCTTCTTTCGAATGATCTCCTCCAGTCAGGTTCCTCCGTTCGATCTTCTTTCAGGTGATCTCCTTCAGCCAAAATTATTATAAACGAGCTCCTTTTAGTCGCCAAGCAAGTTTCCTTTAGTCGACTTTCTCCCAATCACCCAGAAGGACCTCATCATCCATATGAATTTGGCTACCAACTAAATACAAATCAACATATAAGCAGGCAACCTTAAAGAAGTCTGAACTACTCTGGAACATATGTAACCCAAAGCTCTTCACTACCAATGCCTGCTCCGTCTGAACTTCAACTACTAAATTCTATTAGGCTAGCACATCACAATAACAAACATTATCTTCCATAACAAACTCCATATGGCCTGAATGGCCTACTACCAGAAGGTTATAGTTATCACCATCAGTTTATTATAGGCTCTATCTATAAAAGAAATCCTCTAGATATATTTTTTCTAGGCTCTCATTCTCCTTTCCATTGCTTTGCTCCTGAATTTTGTTGGAAAATATGTCCTAAAGTCAATCATCTAAGTAGTAGATGATTGAAATTAGTATATGAATTATCTAATAATAATAGTAATTTGGCTATTTCATCATAAAAGTTCTATCTTTTTTAAATGAGCTCCTAAATTATGATGAAGTTCTTAGAACCACAATCAATCGATAAAGAAGGATTTATCGGATGGTTCTAATATTGTTCATGATCAAATGATAAGTTTTTAACAAAATGGTGTGGGGACACTGGTACAGCATCCAGGTGAGATGTAGGAGTACATATGTACTGAACGTGATCAATGTAGCACTCTACTATCAAGAATAACAAGCTAAGACCAATGGGTATAAGTGTTCCTCCGATCTGAGATCGCTATGGTGACTTACGAGCAACTCACTGTACTTTGATGCTGGACTGCCTGTATTTCTAATATAGATGATGAAAGATTTTTAGGTACAATCAAGTACTTGTAGAGTCGATGTGTGAGTCAAGATGGGATTGACCGCTCTTGATTAACTTTAGAAAGAGAATATTTTGCTGTATTTTAATTTAGCAAAATCTAGGCCTAGATAATCCTCATGAGGTGTCATGGGATTTGCAAAATTTTAAGACATGATAGAGATAACTTGCATGAGTATTTGATAGCATACTCAAAGTTGTCTTGAGCATTATTAGTCATAGGGATGAATTATATGGTAACCATTGGCCAGGGTTCTAAGAATGTTGCTTTGCATACATTCGACCTATCCGGACGTCGGGAACCATTGCTAGATGGTAACTTTGATTGGTGCAAAAATTGATTCCTATACTATTGACTTAGGTTCGAACCTATGGGATCACACATATTAGAGCTTGTAACCTGATCAAATGGTTAATTGATGTTTGAGAATCATTTTGAGGTCAAACATTCAATGCAATTGATGTTTGACCTAATGCAAGTGTTGCAGGAGGATCGATTAGCAATTGGATTGCTAATTGGCTCAATTTGATTGAGCAATCAGACTGTGATTAAGTAATTGAATTAGATTTAATTAGAATTAGTTTAGATTTAATTAGATTAAGTCTAATAGTTTTATTGGATAAGCAATTGCAAGGAAAGAATAATTTCTTGTTTGACTAGGACTTGGGTGCACCTAATTGACTTAAAATTTAAATTAGATTTAAATCATGATTTAATCTAATTTAATTGGGCTCTTAGTTGGACTAAGATCATCCTTAATTAGGTTATATTTAATTTAGTTTAAATATAATTTAAATTAGATTTAAAATAATTTTGATCTTATCAAACAAGAGAAGTCCTAGTTGGACTGGGACTCTCTATTTTTCACTTGCGCCAGCCCACACCATATTTTAATTTTAGATTTTTTTCTATGATTTTCATTCCTAAGAAATGATTTTCCACACCCCATTATCTCAAGAATTAGATTTAAATTTTATTTGGTCAAAATTAGAAGAAAGTTGAAAATTGTTTCCTACTTGGAAGAGTCTTCTATGACCCAAACTCCTCCCTCCCTTGTGTGCCAACTCTACCCACACCCCTCTATCTTATTCAATCCTTTTTCCCTTGGTTTTGTGCATGAGAATTAATGGTTACACAAAAAAATAAGTGGGAGGGGCATCCAAGAGTTGGATGCCCCATAGAAGTCCTCCTTTGACTAGGTTTTGACCTAGTCTTGCAATAAAAGTGGATGCCTCTTATGAGATGGTTTTAGGACGTGAAAAATTTTAAAGAAATCATAAAAAATTAGAGATGAAGGAGGGGAAGGCATGGAGGATTTGTGGTGGCAAGATTCTTGGAGAAGAGCCCTTAATTAAGACATCAAAGGTTGATATTTTGAAAAGACAAGGTAAGAGAAGATTGTCTTCTCTTATAATTTTCTTTTATGTTTCTCTCTTTCTTTTTTATTTATGATTTTTATATGATAAAAATTTGAGAGAGGGAGAGGAAGGGCTTGAGGAAAGATGGTGCCAAGATCCTTAGAGAAAAGATCTTCATTTGGACATCAATTGTTGATGTCATGAAGGCACAAAGGTAAAAGAAGATTATCTTCTCTTTGTTTTCTTTTGAGTATCTTCTTCATCATTATTCTATTTAATTTTTATATGATAAAGATCTGAGAGAGAGAGAGAGAGAGAGTAAGAGGGTGTGAAATCTATGCTCCAAGGTGTTGGGGCATGGTGATCATTTTTGGATATAATCTGATCATGTCCTGATGCGAGAAGAAGAGAAGAAGGTCTTCTCTTAGTGTTTTCTTGAAATCCCTTCTTAATTTTATTTATGATCTTGAAATCCCTTCTTCTTAATTTTATTTATGTGATTTTTATGAGAAAAGTTTGAGGGTGTGATATGTGAAAATTAGAAAAAAATCTAGAGGAGAAGGTCTCCTCTGATCCTAGCATAGAGGTGTTTTCAGGACATCAACTGTTGATATCCTGAAGGAGAAGATTTATCTTCTCCTAGGATTTTTTTCTATATATCTTTTTATTTTTTGATTTATGAAAGATCCAAGGGTTAGATTCTTTCCTCATTTCTCCTTATATTCTTCATCTCTTGGATTGTCCAAGAGATTTGAAGAACATGTATTTGATTAACCATCAAGAGGGATCCACGAGAAGCTAGCACTTCAAGCGAATCTTCATTCGACGAACCTCCATTTTGTGCTGCAGGTTCATGTGGATCATCTGTAGAGATCAGACGCATGTGTGGCTCCAAAGGCAATAATAGATTCAACCATGAAGTTCTCGATCCGTGCAATGATAAGAGATCTGATCTCTTAGTGACCTAGATGCGATCTAGGATTAGATCTAGAATTGTTCTAGATCTAGGTATTGATGTGATCAATACCACTCATCATTAATTTAATTTTAGATTTATATTTACATCATAACATGTTATAGATCTTTGATGTAGGATTTTGTAATTTGATTACATGCATGTTGTAGATTAAATAGTTTAATCTATGTCTTTCACTGCTCTATATTTCAAAAAAATTTTGAAATCTATGCATAAAATCCTACATATTTTCTATCAGTGGTATCAAAGCATCTAGGTTCTATTACAACATGTTTATGTATGCTTTAGATTAAATCTAAAAATTAGAGTTAATTAAAGATCGCACATACTATCATAAGGTTATCCTATTATAAGGTTAATCCCTTACAATGAAAAGATTGTCCTAGTATGTGCTGATCTAAATTAAAATCATAAATTATTTAGATTAGATCTAAAAAAATTTATGATTTAATTTTTTAATTTAAATCTAAAATTTAATAGATATTAGATCTATTTTAGATTGTTTAGATTAGATCTAAATAATATCAGAATTGCACATGCCGCCATAAGGTTGTCATGCTTTAAGATTTATCCCTTACTATGGAAAGGTTGTCCTAGTATGTACTGATCTGAAAAACCTAAGTTATAAATATATTAGATGAGATATAAAATTATTTATAATTTATTTTTAAATTTTAAATCTAATTTTAAATGGTTTATGATCTGATCCACATGATGTATTTTATGTTTAGATCTAGATCCTCTTATTGCATATGTTGATATATAATTTTTATTTTGAATCTAGAATGTATATGTATGACATATTTATTTTATAGAAATTAAATTGTGAACTTACTTTCTATAAAATCTTAGATTTAAAATCCTAGGATATGATCTAAATAATAAAATGTATCAGATCTAAAACTATATATTGAATATGATTCAATATAATTTAAAAATATTTTAAATAATAAAATTAGAAACTAGTTCTGAGATTTCATAAATCTAAACCCATAAGACTTGAACTTAATTGAGAATTAAGTGATTGTTTAGGATCTAGGTTTGTGATTTGAAGATCCTAAGATAATTTCATAAAACATGGGTTAAAGAAAAATGGGTTAGCTTTGATTAGGTCCTTAACTAGGTTAGACCTAGGGTTAGATTAAATATGGACATAGTTAAGAAATTGATCAAATCTAATTAATAGTTAATTAGGATTAGGTCATTTCTATAGATCACTTCAATAGTTGTAGTTGATCAAAGTCCATACATCTAACAAATGGATGCTGATCGTGGCTCAGTGTTTGAGCCCGAGTCTTTAGGCAGACCAAATTAAAACTAACAAACCAGTTGATATCTAAGGTAAGTTTAGCATCCTAGATCGATGATTTTTAATTAGTAGTCTACTTATCTGACTATTTCTGATGGTGTCTAAGGCAAGCCTTGGCAGACCCTTCCATCGATCTTACTTACCTGGCCAATGTGGTTAATCAAGTTTTTGATTAGGTTGCTCATTGATTCATGCTAACCCATGTCACATAGGAAATCAGTGAGACTGATTTAGGTGCCCCTGGACCTTAATTGATCCTAGTCCTCATCAGTGACTTGTGAAGTCAGTGGGAGGACTTGACTTGGTGAAGTTAGTGGGAGCAAATTGGTCCATGTCCTTTCTATTCTTAAATCACTAATAATTTGAATCCTCTAAAATTATTAGGTCTTTAAAACAATAAAGTTATGGGGATAATGGAGTCATAGCCTCCCATTAAGGTATTTGATAATGGGTCCATTAACTCAATAATCATTGAAGGCCCAAAGGCCTGGTGCTTGTTGACTAATGAAATTATCATCCATCATATGATGACTTGGATGTGTCTCTCTAATGGTGGTTGGATTGGCCAACCAAAGTTGGGCCTGATCATTCATTGGTTGGATGCGCCAAGTATGGTCATGTAATGGTTGGACCTAACTGGACCCTTTTCTGAGAAGGCCAAAGCAAACCGATTAGGGCCTGGGGAAAAATTAAAATTACTAAAAATTGTTTGGAGAAACAATTGGTTATGAACCTACCCTTAGATGTATATGGGTGGGCCAACCAAAGTTGGGCTCGTGTGCAGTCTATATGGATTCTAGTACCTACTAGGGAATTAAAGTAATTCCTCGAATTGATGGTGGAGGCTATCAGTTTGAATAAAATAATGGGAGAACCTTTAGACTAAAGTCCAAGTCTTTAGGATTAAAATGATTCATATACAATAGGTCATTATTCTCTATTAAGGCTAAATCATAATTGCTCCTATCACTGTGAAATAGTGAAGACTTATGGACCTAACTTCGATAATCAGTATCGAAAGTTGAATATTGGTTCAGCATACGAATGGGTTGGTATTGGGATTTCTGAGCCTAGTCAAAATAATTAGTCCAAGATTAACCCAAATTAGGCATAGTACTTCTAATGTCTGAAATAGGGTCATAGGAAGAAGATTTGTCTTGCTTTTCTTGACCACAACAGGCTGAACAAGAGAAGGAATCAAAAGTTGCTTATTAAAGATGTTATATGGTAATACCTTAAAACTTTTCTATAAGTAATTCTACTACCTGGATATTAGATACCAGTGGTCTTATGCAATTCGTAGCAAGAACTTAAGGTAAGTGGAATATACACACCCTAGTTAGATTATGTCATGGATGTCTATGTTTGGCATTACAGGCTTAGTCATATTGACAAGAATAGGATAAACGGATTAGCTTGAGAGGAAAACCTTGATATCAATGATTGTGAATCATTGATAACCTGTGAATCTTGTCTTCTTAAGAAGATGATAAAGTAACCTTTTATTGGAAAAGGTAAAGGAGCCGATAAAGTTCTAAGTCTCATACATAGTGATGTATATGGACGTTGAACTTAAGTGCCAAAGAAAGATATTAATATTTCATTACAGACGACCTATCTGGGCATGGGTACGTCTGGGATGAATCATTTGAAATATTCAAATAATTCAATAATGAAAAAGAAAAATAAACTAGATAAGGTATTAAAACTCTTCGATCAGATCGAGGAGGCAAATACTTATCCAATGAGTTTGTGACATATCTAGGAGAGAATAGGATTCTCTCTCAGTGGATTCCTTTTTAGAATATAGTGTATCTAAAAGAAGAAATTAAACTTTGTTAGACATGGTTCAATTCACAATAGGGTATACTTATCTGCTTGTTGCAGGGTTGTGCTCTTATGACCATTTTTTTTTTACTCTAAAAATTTATACCGAGTTAATCTATTGCATTAACTCCATATTGGATATGGATCGAGCGTAGGCCTAGACTCTCTCACTTTCGAATTTGGAGTTGATCAGCCTATGTCATATATTTGCATATAGATAAACTTGGATCCTGGTCCAATAAGTGTTTAAGGGTTATTAATTCTGCTATGCTAAAGAACATAATATGTTCATCAACAGTAGGACATTCCTTTTGGAAAGAAGTTTCTTAGAGAAGGAGCTGATGCCTATCAAGTTGAACTTGTAAAAGTTTGACCGATAGAAAGGAACCGACGTTATCTGATAAACCCACAGAATTGGATTTGATCAGATCAAATTCGGAGCCCATTAAAGTTTCACTTTTAAGGAGATCTAGTAGAGTATCGCGATAGCCAGACAGATACTTTAATGTCTAGGTTCGGGATGATGATCATGTTGAGCTTGATGAGAACAATAAGGATCCGATCACCTATAAAGATATAGTGTAGTGGTTTGATTCTGAGAAGTGGCTTGGATCCATATAATCCAAATTGAAGTCTATGAAAATCAATAGTGTATGGACACTGGTTGATCACCTGAAGGGATAAAATCCATTGGATGTGAATGAATTTTTAATAGGATCAGAGTAGTGCAGATGGAAAGCTAAGGACCTATAAAGCTCGTCTGAGTATCATCTCAGAGTTTGAACATACATTCTGAACGTATATCTTAGTTATGAACAAAGACAAACCCTGCACTTATTATCGAGCAAAATGTTTTGTTGTGTTATTTGTTGTGATGTTTGAGGATGAAATTCTCTTAATCCAGAATAGCATTCCAATATTGCAAGGAATAAAGGTTTAGCTGTCATCTTATTTATCTATGTACGAGATTAGACATGGTATACTCACTAGAGGTAGTGAGCAGATACCAGTCTGATCCAAGTAAGAGGCACTGGAGGATTGTATAGACAATCCTTAAGTATTTGAGAAATACTAAGATCCAGTGACTTAAATATGGAAGTACTGACTTAAAATATATGGATGTTTTGATTTCAGTCAGAACAAGATCACAACAAGAGAATGTCGACTCATACCCTAATTGTAGGAGCAATCTATTGAAAAGGTTCCAAGTAGGATACTTTAGCCCATTCAGTTAGTGATATGAGTACATCATGGCATATGATGCTACCATGTAAGCTGTGTAGTTACTGAGGTTCAGTAGCAGGTTAGGAGTGGCACCCTCCACCCATGGTCCAGTCCTATCGTAGCATTGGAGCCATAGCTCAGGCTAAAGAACCGAAGGATTAGCATATTCTACATCATTTTCGTCTTAGATATTTGATCTGGGTGACGTCGATCTTTAGAAGATCGATGTAAAAGGAGAACTTGATCGATCCATTTGCTAAGGCCTTAAAACTAAGAAGTTGTACGAACTCAAATAGAAGATAGGATATTTGATATCATTCTGATTGGCTTTAGTCTAAGTGGGAGTTGTTGGGAAATGTGTCCTAAAGTCAATCATTTAAGTAGTAGATGATTAGAATTAGTATATGAATTATCTAATAATAATAGTAATTTGGCTATTTCATCATAAAAGTTCTATCTTCCTTAAATGAACTCCTAAATTATGATGAAGTCCTTAGAATCACAATCAATTAGTAAAGGAGGATTTATCGAATGGTTCTATAATTATTCATGATCAAATTATAAGTTGTTAACAAGGATGATAACTTATCGAGTGTAGATCGTTGTATGCCATATGCGTTGGTTGTTCTCATAACTAAGTGATGTGGAGACACTGGTATGACATCCAGATGAGATGTAAGAGTACATCTACACTGAACATGACTAATGTAGCACTCTACTATCAAGAATAGCTAGCTAAGGCCAATGGATATAAGTATCCCTCCGACCTGAGATCGCTATGGTGACTTGCGAGCAACTCACTGTACTTTGATACTGGACTGTCTGTATTTCTAATATAGGTGACAGAAGATTTTTGGATACAGTCAAGTACTTGTAGAGTCGGTGTGTGAGTCAAGATGGAATTGACCACTCCTGATTAACTTTAGGAAGAGAATGTCTCGCTGTATTTTAATTTAGCAAAACCTAGGCTTGGATAATCCTCATGAGGTATCATGGGATTTGCAAAATTTTGAGACACAATAGAGATGACTTGTATGAGTGTTTGACAGCATACTTGAAGTCATCTTGAGTATTATTAGTCATAGGGATGAATTATATGATAACTATGGGCCAAGGTTCTAAGAATATTGCTTTGCATATATTTGACCTATCCGAACATCGGGAACCATTGCTAGATGGTAACTGTGATTGGTACAGAAATCTATTTTTGTACTACCAATTTAGGTTTGAACCGATGGAGTCACACACATTAGATATTGTAACCTGATCGGATGGTTAATCGATGATTGAGAATTGTTTCAAGGTCAAACATTCAATGCGATTGATATTTGACCTAATGCAAGTATTATAGGAGGATCGATTAGCAATTAGATTGCTAATTGGCTCAATTTGATTGAGCAATCAGGTTGAGATAAAGTCTAATTGAATTAGATTCAATTAAAATTAGTTTATATTTAATTAGATTAAGTTTAATTGATTTATTGAATAAGTCAATTGCAAGGAAAGAATAATTTCTTGTTTGACTAGGACTTGGATGCACCTGATTGACTTAGGATTTTCATCAAATTTAAATCTTGATTTAATCTAATTTAATTGGACTCCTAGTTGGACTAGGATCATCCTTAATTGGATTGCATTTAATCTAGTTTAAATAAGATTTAAATTAGATTTAAAATAATTTTGATCTTGTCAAATAAGAGGAGTTCCAGTTGGACTGGGACTCTCTCTTTTTCACTTACGCCTAGGAAAGCCCACACTATATTTTAATTCTAAATTTTCTTATATGATTTCTATGTCTAAGAAATTATTTTCCACACCCCATTATCTTAGGAATTAGATTTAAATTTGATTTGGTCAAAGTTAGAAGGAAGATGGAAATTGTTTCCTACATAGAAGAGTCTTCTTTGACCCAAACTCCTCCCTTCCTTGTGCGCCAACTCTACCCACGCTCCTCTATCCTATTAAGCCCTTTTTCCCTTGGTTTTGTGCATGAGAATCAGTGGTTAAATGAAAAAATAAGTGGAAGGGGCGTCCAAGAGTTGGACACCCCATAGAAGTTCTCCTTTGACTAGGTTTTGACCTAGTCTTGCAATAAAAGGTGGATGCCTCTTATTAGATAGTTTTAGGATGTGAAAAATCCTAGAAAAATTATGAAAAATCAAAGGAGAAGGAGGAGAAGATGTGGAGGATTTGTGGTGCCAGGATTATTGGAGAAGAGTCCTCAATTAAGACATCAAAGGTTGATGTCTTGAAGAGATAAGGTAAGAGAAGATTGTCTTCTATTATAATTCTTTTTTATGTTTCCCTCTTCCTATTTTATTTGTAATTTTTATATGATAAATATCTAAGAGAGAGAGAGAGGAAGGACTTGAGGAAAGATGGCACTAAGATCCTTAGAGAAAAAGTCTTCATCTGGACACCAATCGTTGATGTCATGAAGGCACAAAGGTAAAAAAAGATTATCTTCTCTTTATTTTCTTTTGAGTAACTTATTCTTCATTATTTTATATAATTTTTATATGATAAAGATCTGAGAGAGAGAGAGAGAGAGAAAGAGGGCATGGAATCTATGCTCCAAGGTGTTTGGGCATGGTGATCATTTTTGGACATGATCTGATCATGTCTTGATGCGAGAAGAGGAGAAGAAGGTCTTCTCTTAGGATTTTCTTGAGAGCCCTTCTTCTTAATTTTATTTATTAGATTTTTATGAGAAAAATTTGAGGGTAATATATCTGAAAATTTGAAAAAAATCAGAGGAGAAGATCTCCTATGATCCTAGCATAGAGGTGTTTTCAGGGCATCAATTGTTGATGTCTTGAAGGGAAAGATTTATCTTCTCCTAGGGTTTTTTTCATATATCTTTTTATTTTTTGATTTATGAAAGATCCAAGGATTGGATTTCTCCCTCATTCCTTCTCATGTTCTTCATCTCTTGGATTATCCAAGAGATCCGAAGAACATATATTTGATTAACCATCAGGAGGGATCCACGAGAAGCTAGCACTTCAAGTGGACTTCATTCGATGAACCTTCGATCTGTGTTGCAGGTTCGTGTGAATCACCTATTGAGGTCGGATGCATGTGTTGCTCCAAAGGCAACAACGAATTCAATCGTAGAGTTCTCAATCGGCGCAAAGGTAAGAGATTTGATCTCTTGGTGACCTAGATGCAACATAGGATTAGATTTAGAATTATTCTAGATCTAGGTATTGATGTGATTAATACCACTTATGATTAATTTAATTTTAATTTTATATTTACATTATAACATATTATAGATCTTTGATGTAGGATTTTGTAATTTGATTACATGCATGTTGTAGATTAAATAGTTTAATCTATGTCTTTTGATGCTCTATATTTCGAAAAAGTTTTGAAATCTATGCATGAAATCCTATATATTTTCTATCAAATTTTTTGAGTACTCTATTTCTATTGGCCGAAAGAGATAACTTGACTATCAGAGGTGAAGGAAAAATTAGATTTTTTCTACCGTAGGATGCATTTGATCGGATCAGATTTACAACATAATAATTTTAAAAAAATTTCTATGATCTGATTAGATTTGAGAGTTCTCAGATCTAATAAGATTTATTAAAAATTAAAAGTAAAATAAAAATAAAAATAGTGATAATAGTGATCACTTGATTGGATAAACCGTTTATCCATTATGATGATCTAACGACTGATCCAAGATTTTGATTGAGCCGCACACATGCTTGGCCTCTACCGATATCTACTTGGATCAGATCTAAAAGTCTCATTCTTCTGGATCTAATCTCTAAAGATTAGATCTGATGTCTTTCCATAGAGCCTTCAAAAGAAACTCCGAAGGTTATGCGTTGATCTCATGAACACTGTCATCTCTCGCCGATCTTCGTGTCGATGCAACTTGATCTTTGCTCGTAGGTTTTGCCCAACTCTTGGGCATGGAGAAGAGGGAGAGGATCAGATGAGGGTGGCATGGAGATAAATATTTTGGCAAGGCTTCACCATAGAGAAATCATGATTCACAATAGCTTGCGCAGGGCCCTATTTATAGACCTAGTCAAGAGTCCCTTCGCATATAACTTTGAACAGGTCAAAGTTTAACATGCAGAAGGACTCAACTAATCTCCACACCCCATCCTCTAATTCTTTTGATTTTGTCACACAAGAATAAGAGAAAATGACATGGAGATGGGAAGATAAACCTTGATTGGCGCAAGCAACTTATCTCCTGGATATTTGATCTCATCAAGTATGCTTGACCCATTCAAATCCCATTTGAATGGGACACCTCCACCCTATCCATATGGGGTGCACAGCCAAAGGGGGAGTGCATCCCTTATTCCTCATGTAAACATCTAGGGGTGTGCATCCCTAGAAAATCTCCAGGGGGTGCACGCCCCTTATCTTTAAATTCTTGCATTCGGGTCAACATTTGACCTTTGTCTTATTTTCATATTATGGAATTAAGATAAAATCTTTTCAAGTCCCATCCAATGGATTTATGTCAAGTTTTAATCAAGTTAGAATAAGCCTTGATCAGACCAGAACTTGGTCCAGTCAGAGCAAGAAAAATCCATCTAGAATTTTTGGAAGAGGCTTATCAAAATTTTATCTCATGATTTTAGGACAAGCCCTAATCTGGCAAAGACAACCCTTGTCTTGTTTCCATTTTATAAAATTTAGGATAAGTCTTGATCAGGCTAGGACAAGGTCTAGTCAGATCAAGACAAATTCCTACAGAGTTTTCGGATAAGCCTTGTCCAAATAATTTCAGAAATTAGCAGATCTTGTCCTATTTCAATCGGATGGATTAGGACAAGCCAAGATTAGGTTAGGACAAGACTTTTCTGACCTGGACAAGTTCCAGTCAGACTAGGATAGAGCCATACAAGGCTCTCGGATAAGCCAAATCCAATTTAGCTCAATCGAGATGAATCAGAAAGATGATAGAAGGAGAATATTAGGTTCAATCGTGTGCTAGCATGATTTTCTTGAATCTAATTGGATCTAATTCAAATCAATCGAATTAGATTAGCTTAATTGATGATGTCTAGTCCCAAACCCTTATTTGTGTAACCTAGTTATATTCAGTTATGTATGATAGTGGGACATGTCATGATCTTTATCAATGATATCGTCGAAATAGCTTTTGATGGATCGGAACTCTTTCAATTCATCCAATTAGAATCGTTGATCATCAAGACAATTCTAATTTGATCCCAAAATTTGTTAGTGATACCTAGCAGTATATGATAGAAATCCATCAAAATTGAATAGGAAGCATCTCGGTGCAGCTACCTGTGTGATTGGGTTCTTCTATCATGAGCCCTGATGAAATTTGGGTTAAGGTGAACTCGTCAAATCAAACATCCATCATATGAATAAATCATTTGATTTGAGTTTGATGTGAAATACTAATAGAAACTTCTTTCTATTATTTCACACTACCATGGCTATGAGTTTTAGGGCTTGATCTTATGTTCATCATAGGACTACTCCTCTATCAAGGTTGATAGATCCCATCTTAGTGCGATCCAATTCCTACAATGAATATACTATAGCCAACATGCACCTCAGGATTCTGAATGATTAGGTGATCGAGTTATGGTATAGTTAAATTAAAACACCCTCAAGGTGAACTACCGTTGCACCTCAAGTCAAAGAACTAGACACATGCTATAGCATCGAGTTAGTCATCGACAAGAAGGTAGGCTCCCTTATGATTGCTCGAGGTGGTCATGCTCAGTACGCTCATTCTCTAATGAGTACCTGTACACTCGCTTCGGTGTCTCCACACTATAGACTCAAGACTCATCTATCCTAAGAAAATGATCATACACTGATCTTTCAGATCAATCACCATCCTCTTGATGATCCTACAATCGGGAGCAATTTATGAGTTAATTGTGATAACATATGCCTTAAATTTTTAACTCTTAAGAATATGTGTTATCATGCCTATTAACTCAATGGATGTATCATAGGCACTTTAACATACAATGTGATAGAATAAATAATCTTTTAACTAATTTTAAGTCAAAATTATGAAAATATTTCTAGAAAGTATTTAACAAGTGTCGGCCAATCTATCTTCTATGGCACACATCTAACAAACTTTCACTTGATCTAAAGTCAATTGGCTATAAATCTAAGTCCCATCTTCTCAAAGTGGGCTTGGATTTTCTGCTGGCCTAAAGCTTTGTCAGTGGGTCAGTCACATTGTCTGTGGTATTAACTCTCTTGACCTTAACTTATTCTTCTTGAGGTAATCGTGGATTAGGTGGAACCATCTTCTTGGAACTCTTCCAACTTACAGTACCACCAACACACAGGAATAAACTTTTAGATATCGACTTTCGATTATCTTTATCAGACATAAAATCTAAGTCTGCATACCCGTGGATCTGGTGTTCACCATGCTGAACCTCTTTAGCACCTTCTCTATGTGAAAAATCTATTATCCTCTTTAGTTTATCTCTATAGATCTAAAATGAAGAATGCCTTACCTAGGTCTTTTAGAAAAAATTTCTTAGATAACCATACTTTGACCTATGTCCTCATGGGAATATCATTTCCAATCTGGAGGATGTCATCCACATACAATATGAGGAAGACAACAACGCTCCCACTGACCTTCTTGAACTCACTTGATTTCTCCTCATTCTTGATTAAACCAAACGATTTAATTACATCAAGCATTCCAACTCCGAGATGCTTGCTTAAGTCCATAGATGGATCTTTGCAGCTTGTAGATCTTTGTGATCACCATCACTGGATGTGAAACCAAGCGATTATTCCATATAGATATCTTCCTTGAGATATCCATTTATGAACTTCATTTTCACATCCATCTATCATATTTCATGATTGAAATATACTGCAATGACAAGCAATGTGGATGGATGGCCACTGATGAGAAGGTAACTGATACCCTTTTGCCACTAGCCTAGCTTTGAATGTCTCTACATTCCCATCTGCACATATCTTTCTCTTGAAGATCTATTTATACCCAATAGTACTATATCTTTAGGTGGATCTTCCAAGATCCAGATTTAATTTGAGTGCATCAAGTCAATCTTTGATTTTATTACCTCTTACCAATTCTTAGAGTCGATATTTGATATCGCCTCATCATAGGTTCTGGGATCATCATCATGAACCCATTTTTTATGAGGAACATTTTCTCTACATCCTCTAAAATAGTATCTAAGTAAATTCAGGAGGATAAAAAATTCTATTTGAGCTACGATATGGAGGAGGTAGTGAATTATGGATCGGCTCAAACTAACTGGGTTCCTGAGGTTTCTTGGCTCGTTGCTCTTTGGAGACTTTCTTCTTGAGCCTAATCTGTCTTTCGATGCCACCATCTTGAACAAATTATTTTCAAAAATGGTGTGTCAACCCACAATCATATTATGATTTTCTGAAAGATAGAAGTAATATCCTAATAACTCTTTAGGATATCCAATAAACCAAGCTCTAAGGGACCTAGACTCTAACTTGTCCATCGTCGAACAATCCCAATTTTGAGATGACTCAGATTTGGCTTCTTACCATGCCATATCTCATATGCAGTGGTAGGAACAGTTTTAGATGGAATCCTATTTAGTAATTTGATAGCTGTCAATAAACTGTCCCTAAAAAAATTATGGAAGATCCATGAAGCTCATCATGGATACGACCATGTCTAATAGGATCCGATTTCTTCATTCTGAAAATTCATTAAGTTGAGGCATTCCAGGCAGAGTCCATTATGAGACTATACCATTGTGCTTGAGATAGTCTAGAAATTTTTGACTAAGATATTCATCTCCTTGATTTGATCGAAGAATCTTAATGGACTTTCTAATTTGCTTTTCTACTTTGTGTCTGAACTTCTTGAACTTTTCAATAGCTTCAGACTTGTATCGTATCAAGTACACATATCCGTATCGAGATAGATTATCGGTAAAGATAATAAAGTAGATATAATTCCCTCTGACCAGCACATCGAATGGGCCACACACATCTATATGTACCAGGGCAAGTAGGTCTGTGGCCCTTTCCCATGTTCCACAAAAGGAAGCTTGATCATTTTGTCTTGAAGGCATGATTCACAAATTGGATATGACTCGAAAGTCAACGGATCCATTAGTCTAGATTTCTCTAATTTGTTAATTCTATCTTCAGTTATATGACCTAGCCTAAGATGCCACAGGTACCTTTTATTAACACTATCTCTATATCATTTTGATCCTATGGCATTCACATTTTGCTTGACAGACTCAATGATGAGCATTCTTTTAGATGGTCCTTCTTCCTACTTGTTCTTTGTGTTGGCCAGGTACATAGGATAGTCTCACTTCTAATGACCATTGGAGTTGCAGTGGAAACACTTTTCCTTCTTCATGGCCTTCTTCTTTGGCTCACCCTTCTTTTCTTCTTCTATTTTCTACTTGTTCGCAGACTTCTTCTTCTTTCCAAAAGACTTTCTCTTGGAAGAAGTCTGCTCCATAGCCAGAACTGAGCCCTTTGAACCCTTCAAAGTTTGCTCAGTAGTAACCAGCATATTTATTTACTCATCCAAGATGCACTAGAGCTTATCATATAGAAGTTCATAATGAACTACCCATACGAATCAATCAAGGACTGCAGGATCACATCAATCTGTAGTTCCTTGTCCATCAAGACTTTGAGCTTCTCAAGCCTTTTAGGTCCTTATTCATTTGCCAAGCAATAATCTTGGACCAATGCCCATCATGCATTTGCACCTTAAAAGGTTTCTTCGAGACTTGATAATGCGCTGTGCGACCCTGATCACCGAACAACTCTTGCAGGTGCGCCAATGTTTGATGAGCAGTTCTGATGTCTTCATGTTGGTGCTGCAATTCATCTAACATTGAGCCCAACATGTGGATCGTCAGACCACTTCTCATGAGATGTTCTCTGATCAGCAGTCGGACGGGCTGGCAAAGGAAAAGTCCTGGTCCAATACATGGTCAACTTTTTCAAATCCAAAATAATTTTGAAGTTCTTTAGCCAATCCTTATAAATTGGTCTGGTCAACTTGTGGGTATCTAGGATTTGGGTTAGAAATTTTGATGTAGATATTTTTCTGTAGAGAGTCAAAATTTCTAGTTAGATTTGTAATGTGACTCAACCAATTTATTTAGGGGCTTCATTTTTAAATAAATTAGGCTCTCACTATTTTCTCGGATCCCTACACTCTCTTGGGAGAGATGCAAAAATCTTCATGATCATTGATTTCTAGTGGGTGGTGCGGTCCCACCGACTGGCTCACCACCTCACCTAACAGTTATTGCTGATGGATCAATCAATGAGTGGACAACTCTTGTCCAATGTTTCTTTAAACATGGTGCAAGCAAACCTGATCTCTAATTCATGAAGCTCACCATGCCTGAAATATTGCTCCACTTCTTAGTTAAGTCAAACTCACCATTTACATAAATTGAATTCCTGATTGGATCACTCACCGTATTTGGAATATTGAGCCCAACCCATCCTCCAATCCGTAGCATCCAATGCCTAATAGACATGGTTGCATCCTTTTGATGCAACTGAACCACTGTATCTAGTTGAGAACAATCAACCCCGAGAAGGGCCCATGCATCTACAATGGTGGAAGACCTTGGACTTAATATTTTCTTAGGAAGATTTGATTTGGTCTCTTAGACTCAACTAGTCATAACATTTATGACTAACCTAGTGGCATGGGTTAGCTCGAATCATTAGCCACCTCAAACTAGAACTAGGTCGACTCAATCGACCAGGTAAGTGAGATCAGTAGGAGAAATATTTCATTAACTCATCATGAATGCATTCAGATCGAGTAGCTTTCAATTAAAGACCACTGATTGTATTTGCCATACTTATCTTAGACACCGACTTGTCTGACTAGAACTGATTGGGTTAGCTTACAATTTAGGCATGAACTATGGAGCCAAATTAGGTCTTAACTTGATCGACCACATGTGATGGTGAGTCGACCTTGACCTAGACTTAATTTTATTAGACTGATCAAATCTAAGCACTCTTGATTCTACCTAACCAACTCTTGATTCGGTTTGATCAACCGCTAGTCCTAATTGAGCTACCCACACCTGAACCCATGATTTATGAAGGTGTCTTAGATCTAAAAATTTATAATTTTAGATCTAATTAATTTCATAAATTTAATTCTTAACTAAGTTCAAGGGTTCAATAATAAAATATGTATAAAAATTCTAGGATTTCAGGATCTAGGATTTTGCAGAAAGTAAGTTTTCGATTTTTGATTAAGGGCAAATGCACTGCACCCCTACATGCCATAAGAGCACTCCATCGAATAAAAAGATAGGGCCTTTAAATCCTTCTTATTCTTATGATCGGATGGCCAAGGGGAATGCCTTCATCAGAAATATAAACTATACTACAAAACTATTAGATCTAAAGCATATAACTATACATGATTTAAGATCTAATTTATACATGTTTTGCATATATCTCATGTATCAAATTTAACATTTAAATTTATATTTTAGATCGGATTACATCTGATGTAATATCTAAAAATAAAAATTTTAAATGATCTCATCAAAATTTTTTTTAATTTAGACTACTCATGGCATAGATCTATGGAACTAGTCTAGACATGCATTGCATATGTCATATATATGAAATTTTAAATGCATCTCATGCTTTCAGATCTAATTATATCATATATAATATCTAAAATTTAACTAATCTAATCACATAATCTTCAAAAAATTAAATGATCATTTCATAAAATTTTGATCAAGACTATGAGATTAAACTAGAGATCTAGTCTAGACATATGCTGCCTATATCATATATATCAAAATTTTAAATTAGATATTATGTTTCAGATTTGATTACATCTAATGTAACATCTAAAATTTAAATGATCAAATCATAAAAAATTAAATCAGATCTAATCTAAAATATATTTGAAAACTATCATGATATGAAACAACAGATCTAGACTAGAACATGCATTGTTTATGTCAAACATATATATTTAAAACATGCAATTTTTGATTTTAGATCTGATTACATCCTATGTAACATCTAAAAATCAAATAATCAAATCATAAAAAATAATTTTAGATCAATCTAAAGATAGATTTGGAAGCAGCAATCTGGCTCTGATACCAGTTGAAGAAAAAATTAGATTTTTTTTGCCGTAGGATGCATCTGATCGGATCAAATTTGTAGTAAAATAATTTTATAATTTTTTATGATTTGATTAGATCTGAGAGTTATTAAATCTAATTAGATTAATCTAAAATTAGAAGTAAAATAAAAATAAAAATAGTGATAATAGTTATCACCTGATTGGGTAAACCGTTTATCCGTTGTGATGATCTGATGATTGATTTGAGGTTTTGATTGAGGCGCGTATGCATCCGACTTCTACTAGTATCTACTCTAGTCATATCTGGAAGTCTCCTTCTTCTAGATCTGATCTCTAAAGATTAGATCTGATATCTTCCCATAGAGCCTTCAAAATAAACTTCGAAGGCTGCGCATTCGTCTTATGAACACTGTCATCTCTCGTTGATCTTCGCACCGATGGAACTTGATCTTTGCTTGCAGGTTTTGCCCAACTCTTGGGCATGTAGAAGAGGGTGAGGATCAGATGAGGATGGAATAGAGATAAATATTTTGGTAGAGCTTCGCTGTAGAGAAATTGTGATTCACAACCGCTTGCACAGTGCCTTATTTATAGACCTAGTCAAGAGTCCCTTTGCATATAACTTTGAGCAGGTCAAAGTTTAACATGCAGAAGGACTCCTTAACTAATCTCCACACCCCACCCTCTAATTCTTCTAATTTCATCACACAAAAATCAAAGAAAATGGCATGGAGATGGGAAGATAAACTTTGATTGGCACAAGCAACTTATCTCTGAGATATTTGATCTCATCAAGTATGTTTGACCCATTCAAATCCCATTTGAATGGGACACCTCCACCCTATCCATATGGGGTGCATGACCAAAGGGGGAGTGCATCCCTTATTCCTCATGTAAACATTTAGGGATGCGCATCCCTAGGAAATCTCCAGGGGCTGCACGCCCCTTATCCTTTAATTCCTGCATTCGAATCAACATTTGACCTTTGTCTTGTTCTCATCTTATGGGATTAAGACAATCTTTTCAAGTTCCATCAAATGGATTTACGTCAAGTCCTAATCAGGTTAGGACCAGCCTCAATCAGACCAGGACTCAGTCCGGTCAGATCAAGAAAAATCCATCTAGAATTTTTAGAAGAGGCTTGTCTAAATTTCATCTCATGATTTTAGGATAAGCCCTAATCTGGCAAAGACAATCCTTGTCTTATTTTCATCTTATGGGATTTAGGATAAGTCTTGATCAGGCCAGGACAAGGTTCAGGCAGATCAAGACAAATCCCAATAGAGTTCCTGGAAAAGTCTTATCCAAATAGTTCTAAAAATTAGTAGATCTTGTCCTATTTCCATCCGATGGATTAGGACAAACCTAGATCAGGTTAGGGCAAGACTTTTCTGATCTGGACAAGTTTCAGTTAGGGACACAGAGCCATACAAGGCTTTTGGGTAAGCTAAATCTAATTTATCTCAGTCGAGATGAATCAGAAAGATGATAGAAGGAGAATATTAGGTTCAATCATGTGCTAGCACGATTTTCTTGAACCTAATTGGATCTAATCGAAATCAATCAAATTGGGTTATTTCAATTGATGACATCCAAACCTAAATCCTTATCTGTGTGATCCATTTAGGTTTAGTTCTATATGATAATGGAACATGTCGTGATGTTCATCAATGACATCATTAAAATACCTTTTGATGGATCAGAACTCTTTTGATTCATCCAATTAGAATCATCGATCATCAAGATAATTCTAATTGATCTCAAAATCTATTTATGACACCTAGTAGTATATGGTGGCAATCCATGAAAATTGAATAGCGAACCTTTTGGTACAGCCACCTATGTGATTGAGTTCTTCTATCATGAGCTCCAACGGGATTAGGATTAAGGTGAACTCGTCAAACCCAACACCCGTCATATGAATGAATCATTCTATTCAAGTCCAATGTGAAATACTAATAGAAACTTTTTTCTATTATTTCATACTACCATGGCCACGGGTTTTAGGATTCGATCTTATGTTTATCATAGGACTACTCTGAAGGAGAAATCCTGATTTTTTGGATCAGATTCGTTCAAATCTGATTGGATCAAGAGGCATATTTCAAAAATTTTCTCTTAGATTCATATCAGATCTAACATTTTCTAGATCTAATTTTATGATTTGATAAACAAAAAAATTAAATTAAATTAAATCTAAATTAGTTTTATCTTGATATGGGTAATCCGATTATCCGTTGATGATTCTGCTGATTGCCTGAGGTTCTGGATCTAGCCATGCAAGCACCTGGCCTCTACCAGTATCCACTCAGGCTGGATCTAGAGATCTTCTTCTTCTTTATCATATCTCCAAAAATTAAATCTAGATTTGATTTAGAGGATCTTCAAAACTTTTTCTAAAGATCAGCAGTCATCTCTGCAGCAGTGCTGCCTTCTTCTTTTCTCATCAGTCTTTTCTTGCCTGGATTGCACCAAATCGAAGGCCCAACTTTCTTGGACGTGGAGAGGAGAGAGATGATCAGAAGATGGCATAGAGAAGGGAGAGAGGAATCCTTGGGGCATGGGCTAAGAGAAACTCACCAAAAAGTTGGGCGCATATAGGGTTTATTTATAGACCTTGCTGCGCCATGCAGTGCTGCATCATCCTGGCCAATCGTGTTGCTTCATGCAATCAGATCTAAATCTGATTGGTGGGATGACATTACCTAATCCAATTAGATGAGAGTCCCATAGATTCATCCTTAGATGGTGCCTAAGACTGGTCAAAGTCTATAGGTAAGGGTCACCTAGTTTGAATCCAAGAAGCAATCTGGAGTCCCATCCGTATGGGACTCCAGTGTTTATCCACATGGGGCACACACCATCCAAGGTGTGCGCCCTCCATTTGCCTACCAAATGGTAGGTGGACTTGATCAAAAAGTCTCTCCTTTGGGTGTATGATACATGGGTAGATGTCTAAGGGTCAAAGGTCAATGTTTGACCAAAGTCAAATGATAAGAATTAGCAGGTGATGGAAAATGGCAGGTGCTATCTCAAATTTATCTCATAAATTAAGACAACCCTTTTCTGACTTGGACAAGCTCTAGTCAGATAAGGTAAAGGTACTTGAGCGAGCACAAATATATTTGGCTCAGTTGAGATAACTTTTAATGATAGAAAAAGGAGAATGTTAGGCTCAATCGTGTGCTAGCATGATTTTCTTGAACCTAATTGAATCTAATTCAAATCAATTGAACTGGGTTAGTCCAAGTGATGATACTCAGATCCAAACTCTTGTTTCTATGATCCAGTTAGGTTTAATTCTATATGGTAATGGAATATGTCGTGGTCCCTATCATCAACATTATTGAAACTCCTTTCGATGGATTAGAACTCTTCTGATTCAGACAACTGGAATGATCGATCATCTAAATCATTCTAATTGCTCCCAAAATCGATCAGTGACACCTAGCAGTATATGGTGGCAATCCATGAAAACTGAAAATGAACCTCTTAGTGCAGCTACTTGTATGATTAAGTTCTTCTATCTTGAGCCCTGATCAGATTAGGATTAAGGTATACTCGTCAAACCCTAATTTCTATCATATGATTTAATCATTTGATTCAAGTTCGATGTAAAAACCTTAATAGAAACTCTTTCTATTATTTCACTCTCTGCCATGGCCCTAGGCTTATGAACTTGATTCTCATGATCATCATAGGGCTACTCCTCATCCACCGAGGTAGATAGATTCCATCTTGGTGCAATCCAATTTCTGCAATGAATATGCTATAGCCAACATACATCTAAGGATTTCGAATGGCTAGGAGACCGAGTCATGATGTAGTCAAACTATAACACCCTCAAGGTGAACTACCGATGCACCTCAGATCAAAGAACCAGATACACCACTGCAGCTTCGAGTCAATCATCGATGAGGTGGACTTCCTTATGACTACTCGAGGTGGTCACGCTCGGTGCCCTCGTTCTCTAATGAGTATCTATACTCTTACTTCGGTGTCTCTACATCGTAGACTTAAGACTCATCTACTATGAAGAAGCGATTGTATACTAACCTTCCGAATCAATCACCATCCTCATGATGATCCTACGGTTAGGAGCCTTTTATGAGTTAATAAATGAAAATTCATGTCTTAAATTTTTAACTCTTGAAAATATGAATTATCATTATCATTAACTCAAGGGATGTATCACAGACGCTAAATACACATATGTGATAGAAAATAATCTATTTTATTATTTATAGTCAAAATTATAATTTTGCTCTTAGAAGTGTATTACAAGTGTCAGCCAATTCTAGCTTCTAGGGCACACATATCTAACATACTCCTCTGCCGTGGTTGATAGATCCCTTCTTGGTGCGATCCAATTCCTACAATGAACATGCTATAGCCAACATACACCTCAGGATTTCGAATGGCTAGGAGATCGAGTTATGGTATAGTCAGACTATAACATCCTCAAGATGAACTATCGATGCACCTTAGATCAAAGAACTAAACACACGCTGCAGCATCGAGCTAGTCATCGACGAGAAGATAGGCTCTCTTATGATTGCTCGAGGTGGTCATGCTCAGTGCCCTCATTTTTTATCGAATACCTATACTCTCTCTCTAGTGTCTCCACACCGTAGACTCAAGATTCATCTATCCTAAGAAATTGATTGTACATCGATCTTTCAGATCGATCACCATCCTCGTGATGATCCTACGATCGGAAGTAATTTATATATTAATTATGATAACACATGCCTTAAATTCTCAACTCGTGAGAATATGTGTTATCATGCCTATTAACTCAATGGATGTATGACAGACACTTTAATATACAATGTGATGGAATAAATAACCCTTTAACTAATTTTAAGTCAAAATTATAAAAATGCTCTAAGAAAGTATTTAATAAGTATCGACAAATCTGGCTTCTAGGGCACACATCTAACAAGAGGGTCCTACCAGAGCTACCACCCTCGACTTCGATCAGGACTTTATTTTGCAAGTCACCGACGGCGGCCTTGTCTCCCTCAACTCCAGCTCACTCCAGCATCAATTAGATTCCACACCAATAGGATTGGCGCTAGAGGAAGGAAAACATCTGAGTCCTTGTTCTAAAAGAAGTGTTCAGTTGATTTTGTTTATCTTCTCCTTTTAATCCTTCAAAATCTATCTCTATTTGATCTCTTTTGCTCCAGAAATGCCTCCAAAAAAGATGACCACTCTGAGATCCACTACCTTTGCTCTCTGATCTGAGCCAAACCAACCTGCTTCAATACCATCACCGGCACCACAACCTCCTCCACTGACAATAATGGTGGATCCAGAGCAATTTAACCTATTGGTACAGTAGGTTCACAGCCTCACCAAAATGTTGCAGGCCATGTGGCAACTCTCGATGGTGGTCCAATCAGAAAATTCTCCATCAGGATGTCAAGATCCTATCCTAAGGAGGCATACTCGGATCAGCAAACCCGTCACCTCTGGGAAGGGGAAGCAGAAAGCAGAGAGTCCCTACTCTGATCATGATTCTTCTCCAGAAGAGACCTTCCCTATCTACAGTTAGAAATCCTTCGAGATCCATGATCGAGATGAGACCCTTGATTGGAAGCTTTAGAAAATGGATTGGTGGATTGAAGAGCTCTGCCATGTTGCCCCAGCTAACTATGATAATATCTACACTAACCCTCCTTTCTCTCAAAAATCATGCAGGAGTCGATCCTGCTAAACTTCAAGCTCCTTCAATTCGAAAGCTATGATGGAACCACTGATCAGGTCGACCACCTAGAGGCCTTTTAGATTATGATGCTGCTCTATGGTGCACCAGATGCCATCTTGTGTCGAGCTTTTTCATCTACTCTGAAGGAAGCAGCAAGAAACTGGTACTCGATACTAAAGTTGGGTATGATCTTTTTCTTCGACCAAATAAGCTACCAGTTTGTGGCTCATTTCGTCAGCAGTCGACATCCCAAGCGAGGTTCGAACTTTCTCATCAACATCAAGCAGCAGAAAGGAGAGTCCATCCAGGCTTATGTCAACTGCTTCAATATTGCTGCATTAGAGGTCCAAAACTTAGACAAATCTATTGCCATGGCCATCTTAAAGGATGGCCTTTAGAAGAATAACCTGCTATTCTCCCTGAAAAAGAAGTACTCTAGGGATCTTGCTGATCTACTAGCTCGGGCAGAAGGCTATGCTCAAGTTGAAGAAGCCTTCAAGTTAAAGAATGAGAAAGCTGCGAGAGAGTGGCAGGTGGGCAAACCTAGCAAGCCCACGATTGAGGAAAGACTGAATGAAGTTCGAGGTGCTCGCGGACTCCCCCTAAGCACAAGCGAGCCTAAACTTTTTCTTGAGCTCGTCATCAAAGAAGCCCTGATAGAAGGGTGCGAAGGTGTTCTCTCCCTAGAAGGTTCCACAACTACTCCCCTCTTAATGCTCCAAAAACTCAAGTACTGATGGAGATGGAGCAGCTGTCGAGGTCAGAGAGGATGCGCACTCATCCTGGTAAGCACAATCTAAATAAGTACTATCTTTATCATCATAATCATGATCACGATATTGAGGAATGCATTCAGCTCCAAGACAAGATCGAGGAGCTTATCAGGTGAGGTTGGTTGGGTTGATTTCTGCGATGCCGATCCGAGACAAGGGAAGATCGGCCAAGGATATTGCCGCAATTAGAACCATCGAGGAAGAAGGAGCAGCCAAGAGATCGGCCACCTCTCGGCATCATAAATACCATCTCTGGGGGTACATCCCACATTCGATCAAGTTTGGAGGTATTAATTATCTCAAGAAAGATGGCAAAGGATTCATCAAATCTTTCTGCATCCTCCATCCCAACTATTTTTTCAGTAATGTGTGGGAGGATGCTACCCTTCGTTAGAGATTGGATGACCTCCTGGTCATCCAAGGAGGCTCGCTCATGATCGAAGCCTTCACCACTTGAGTTTTCGACCATCCTCCTTACCCTTTTTCTGACGGCATCCTTTTCCTTCTTTTCTTCTCAATGACCTCACGCTGTTCAGAAAGTGCAGGGGTAGCATCCTCTTGGGGCAAGGTCGGAGTTGGTAGTACTGCATTAGACTCTAGGATGGGTGCTGCCTAAATTGGCATGACCGAGATTGGCTCATCAGTACGAGCCTTCTTCGATGTTTCTCCAGTGGAGCTACCTTTCTCTTGAGGGACTTAATCCCCTTGGCTAGGCAATTCCACTCCTTAGGAGTCATTTCTACAAAAGAAAAAAATCAAAGTTAGAAAAAGAAAGGAGACCATACACAATTGGTAGGCCACAAAAAACTACCTAGCAAATTGAGAGGACTAAGATTGAAGTTGAATAAGATCTAATCATCTAGCAGCTTGGAGATTGGGGGAGCTTGATAGTTCTTTAGCTTATCAGTCGAGTCTCGATCCTTTTTCTCAAGTCTGGGAGCTCAGCGGATTGAATCTCTTATGTCGCCCTAGGAAGAAAGTCCTAGCTCTAGAGAAGAACATGAGATGAAAAAGAATCTCTCCTTCTAGTTATGAATGAAAGAAGGGGCACCCTTGAGTAGTCTCTTCTTGCCGAACTAGAAAGACATATACCACCAATATTTGGTGGTGGGGTGATGTTTGAAGGTAAAGAAGTTATGGAATAAGGAGATGGAAGGTTGGACACCGGCCATAATGCATAAGAAGAAAAATCCTATGATGAACCTAAAAGAGTTTGGTTCCATGGTGACAAAGAAAATGTTTAAGAACTTGAACAAGTCAATTACGAACGAAGGTATCGATAGCCGAAGTCCTGTCTGGAGGGTTTTAATATACAAACAAGTTTAGCCAGGAGGAGGAGAGCAGGCTCGATCGTTAGGATCAGAGAGTTAAAGTTCACAATCAGAAGGAATTCCGAACTGGATCCTAATTAGTGAAAGGTCTTCGATCGAAGTTTGCATGGGATGGTATCAGGGATGAAGGTTAGCCGAGGTACTTCTATAGGTTTGGGATCCTTATGGGGAGGATCCCTTAAAGCCAAATGAGCCAAACTTCCAGAACCAGTTGATCAGGATTCTTCATAGGATATGAGGATCAAACCAAAGTGGAGAAAACCCCTAGAAAATCAAAGAAAATAAAATTCGAGACTCACTCAAAGAAACCGAACGAGTAGAGATGCTAAAAGACACGAATGATAAAAAAAGGGTTCAGGAACTGACCAAAATCAATGGAAAAGAATGGAGAGGCAGTAAGCTTGATGAAAAATGAAGGAAAGAACCCCCAAGAATCAAAGGAGATGATGGAAGACACTGGTGCTATGGAGCAGAGGGGAGAGGGAGACCAGAGGAAGAGAGAGGAGACCTAGGTGAAATGAAATCTCAAGGAAGGAAGATGAGTTTAAATAGTCGAAAGAGTCCAAAATAGTCATGATTGCAGATCTCCACTGACCAATTTTAGACCGACACATGTCTCCCTCATCATGGCAGTAGAGCGGCAATGGTCGAAATCTTTATTGCATTGCGCCTTGCATAACATTTCGGTGGGAGTTTCAAAAATTCATCTTTTCAAGTTAAATTGTATTAACGAAGCTTCAATGTCAGTGAAGATAGTGTTAAGACTTTCTATACAAAGGATGCGAAAGGTGAAAAAAAAATTTCGGCACTCGCATTCCTTTACTCCCTTCTTTCGAAATTCGAACTCAGGAGTAGGAGGGCTTGTGCTAGGGATAAAACCTTTCCTGCCAAAGTTTGGGAAGGATTCAGGCCTTGGGGCAACCTCGTCTAGTGACAGCAACCATGGCCAACTTCATCCAATAACTCGAGAACCTCTGAAGCCTCATGGGTCTCGCCCAAACGAGCTTGAACAGTGGCGGCGGCTCTCGAAGCAGTTAGGTGATCGATCATAATGCAGTCTGATCGATCTTAAAGTTGTTTGGACTCTCTTCTTACTGGAATCCATTCGGTTTGTTCAATACTAGATTGACACCGAATCGATAGAACTCCTCCTTCCTGGATGAACTTCTGCAATCTGCATAGAGTGGCAGACCTCTTCATTTTCGCACCAAGAGCTTTGGATACATGATCGAAAGAGCCTTGTCTCCACTTTATTAACCTTTAGGCGTTCATGAAAGTAGCAGAGCTTCAAAGAAAATGATTGAGTCGCAAAAGTATCATAGTCATCCATGGCCACCAACCAAGCTCTCATCGGTCGATCTCCATCCGATCACTAGATAGGCTTCTTCTGGCCGAACTCCTTTCGATCGATCTCCTCTAATCTTCTGGACTCCCTCAGTGATGCCCCAGTCGGACCTCTTCCAACGGATCTCCTTCCAAACTATCCACTATCGGATTTCTTCTAGACTCCTCTAGTGGATCTTCTCCCAGATTTTTTTCGAATGATCTCCTTTCGAACAATCTTCTCAATTGTACTCTCATCAGACGAACTTCGTCAGTCATCCTCCTTCCGGATGATCTACTCCAGTCGAATTCCTCCATTCGATCTCCTTCTAGGTGATCTCCTCCAGGCGAAAATATTATGAACGAGCTCCTTTTAGTCATCAGGCAAGTTTTCTTCAGTCGACTTTCTCCCAATCACCTAGAAGGACCTTGTCATCCACATGAATTCGGCTACCAACTTAATACAAATCAACATACAAGCAGGCAACCTTAAAGGAGTCCAAACTACTCTAGAACTGGTGTAATGTGAAGCTCTTCACTGCCAATGCCTACTTCGTCCGAACTTCAACTACTAAATTCCAACAGACTAGCATGTCACGACAATGAACACTATCCTCTGTAACATACTCCATGTGGCCTGAACGGCCCACTACTAGATGGTTATGGCTGTCTCCATCAGTTTGTTACAAGCTTCATCTATAAAAGAGATTCTTTAGATACATTTTCTTTAAGCTCTCATTCTTCTTTTCGTTGCTCTACTCCTGAATTTTCTGAGCACTCCATTTCTGTTGGCTGAAAGAGCTGACTTGACTGTCAGAGGATCCTGCCGGAGCTACCTCCCCTGGCTCTGATTAAAACTTTATTTTGTAGGTCATCGATGGTGGTCTCGTCTCCCTCAACTTTAGCTCACTCCAGCATCAATCGGATTCTGCACCAACAACTCCTAATTCCTTAGTGGATACTAGAGTCCACATAGACTACACATGAGCCCAACTTTGGTTGGTCAATGCATGTGCACCTATGGGTTGGTTCATAACCAATTATTTTACCAACCAACTTCTAGTAATTTAATTTTTTCCCTAGAAGTCAAATCAGTAGGCTTTGGCCTCCACTGAAAAGATCCAGTTAGGTTCAACCATTAATATGACCACATTTGGTGCATTAGACCAACGAATGGTCAGGCCCGACTTTGGTCGGGCAACCTGACCCCCATTAGAAAGACACGATCAAATTATCATATTATGAATGATAATTTTATTAGTCAATAAGCACCAGATCTTTGGATCGGCAATGATTGTTAAACTAATAGATCCATTATCACTCAACTTAATGGAAAGCTATGACTTAGTTATCACCATAACTTTATTATTTTAAGGATCTAATAATTTTTGAGGATTTTATTAACTAATTTTAAGAAGAATTAACCAGCCAATTTGAATCCTCCCACTGACTTCACCAAGTCAGATCAATAAGAACCTAATTAAAGCCAACATTAGGAGCACCTAAATCAGTCAAACTGATTTACCTAATTGACTTGGATGAGTCCAAATTACCAAGTGGTCTAATCAAAACCTAATTCACTAGGATGGCCAGATAAGTGAGATCAGTGGAAGGGATATGCCATTAACTCATCAAAGACCAAATTAGTAGGAGTAGCTTTCAATTAAAAATCTCTGGTCTGAGCTGCTAGACTTGCCTTAGACACCATCTGATTCATTAGTTTCAATTTTGACCATGCTAGCAATTTTAGGTTCGACCGCATAGCCATGAATCAAATCCATTTGATCCTCGTTAAATGCATGGACTTGACCAACCATAACTATTATAATTTGGTCTAGAGAATCCTTGATCTAATCTAAATCAACATTTGGTTAGATTTCATCAATTACTCCAATTTAGTTTATTTTTTAGCTAACCTTAGGTCTAACCTAATTAATGGACCTAATTCGACTAACCCGATAACCCACATTTTATGATTAATGACTTAGGATCTTTAATTCATAATTCTAGAATCTAATTCATCATACTTAATTCTTAATTAAGTTTTAGGACTGATAGTTGGGGTTCGGCATTTCGAAAATATTTTTTAAAAATTTAGAAAGATTCTTTACATCCTAGCACTGTTTCACTAAATAGGTTGACTCATTTAAAAAATGGATTGGCTTATTTCATAAACAAGCACTAGATGTAGGTTTGGTCACATAAAATCAGCAAAATATAACATTTAGCCAACTTCTCAGTCGGGCTAGCTTGAATTCTATCCGAGCTAGCCCGAGTAGAAGCCGAGCTAGCTCGAATTCTGAGACAGTCGGCTCGAGCAGAGGCCCTGATGGCCATTTTCCCATCGAGCAGGCTTGGATCCCATCCAAGCCAGTCTGAATTGAAGCCAAGCTGACTCAACTCCTGATTGAGCCAGCTGGAGCATCAATCTAGAAATCATATCGTGCTGGCATGCTTGTCGAGCTGGCTTGATTCCTTAGAGAGTCGGCTCGATCGACGAATAGAAGGTTCCTAAGATCCTGCTTAGGTTTAATCTAAAACTATGTACTCTACATAAAAATCATGAAATTATTTAGATTTATTCTAAACACATTTTTATGATAAAAATTTGATTAAAATCTTCAAACCATCATAAAAATTATTAGATCTAATCTAAAATTTTTATGATCAATTTTCTAGATCGCAACGTACTAGGACAACCTCTTCACTGTGAGGGATAAATCTTACAGTAGGACAATCTATAGTTTGTGCAATCATCATTTTTATTTTTTAGATTAGATTATTATTTAGATTCAATATAAAAATAATCTATATCATGCATATATAATACATCAAAGAACCTGCTGCTCTGATACCAATTGAAGAAAAGCGCACAGGATTTCTAGTTCTATTTTTGATAACTTTTTTCGAAAAATATATGCAGTGGAGAAATTATTAATCATATTAATAATAAGAGCTATAAATCTAATCTAAAAACCCTACATGCTACAGTATCTAATGTATCACATATGCATGCATATCTGAAAATAAAAATAGCAACTACAGTAAAACTATTTTTACTGCTCTATGTGTTCAGAATACATTACCTTTTTATGGGTAGATGAAATCTACAATCTGATCTCCTCGATTAGATTTGATCACCATGATGCAGCCACACATGCATTTGACCTCCATGGGTAATCCACATGAGGCCCTGATCTCGATCAACTCCTTCCGAGTACTAGCTCGTGTAGAAGTCTTTGTAGGCTGATGCGGATCAAACTCTTTTGATCTTCTTCATCGGATCTTCAGATGCTACGGATCCCAATGAATGCAGAAGCGATTTAGTAGAGGTTTTCACCAAGATCTATGTACTCATGATCCTCGTTCCTCATAGATCTAAATTCCAAACCCTAGATAGATTCTAAGGTATGCACTCACCTAAATACCCTTGCACTGAGAACTCTTTCTTTTCTAGTTTTTCTCACGCATGTAGAGAAGAGACTTTCTCTTCTCTCCATTGCTTTTTCCTCTCTTTGTTAGGTTCTCTATATTCTGCACACCCATAAAATCAAACATTTTATAGATCGCACAAACAAAGAGAGGCATGAGGGAAAGGTTTTGATCAAGTGGTTATCCATTCAAACACAAATCTTATTTGAATTAAACTTGTAACTAGATTAAACCTAATCCATATGGCACATGAGAAGAGAGAATGCACGCCTTCCCTTGCATGGAAAAAATATTCATGAGAAACCCCTTTCTCATGGAGATAGTATGGTGCAAAACAAAGGATGATGTGGCGCATGGGAAGACTAGTCAAACTAGTCTATTGTTTATCATCCAATTGAACCAATCCAATCCAAATTGGTTAGACTCAATTAGACCATATTAAACCCAACTTATTTAGGCTTAATTAGGATTAGTTAAATCCTAATCAAATTAAGAATTAATCAAGCCAAATTCCTAATCAAATCAAAGATTAAACCTTCTTGACGATTAGATCATCTTATAACCTAATCGGGTCAAATCCAAATAAATCTAATTCAATTGATCTTGATCAAAAAATAATCACTCAATCAAATTGAGTTAATTAGTGATCAAATTCACTAATTAAACTTGTCTAGATCAGCCATTAGATCATGTAGGAACCTCTAGTGTGTGTGACCTCGCAGGTTCGAATCTAAGTCGGTAGCACAGGAATCAATTTCTTATACTAATCGAAGTGACCATCTAGCAATAGTACCCGACGTTCAGATAGGCTGAATAGTGCAATCACAATATTTAGAATCTATGTGAATATGATTATCGCATAATTCATCCCTTTGACCTTTGTGCATAGGATGACTCAGGATTTAGCTGTCAACCCTGGAAGATACATCTAAATCGTGTCTTAAAGCAATTAGTCCTGTAACCCTTCACTAGGACTACCCTGGCCAAGGTTTTGCTAAATTAAAATACTATTGAACATAGCTCTTGAGTCCAAAAGTGGATAATTTTATCTTGATTTACGCACCGACTTCTCAAGTACTTGACTGTACCCAGAAATCTTTTGTCACTGAATTAGAAATTCAGGTAGTCCGACATTAAAGCACAGTGAGTTGCTTGAAAGTCACCATGGTGATCTCAGATCGGAGGGACACTTATGCCCATATTTCATCAGAGCAATTCTTGACAGCATAAAAGCTCCAGAGTTGGTTACATTTAGTACAGATGTACCCTTACATCTCATCTGCATGCCATACCAGTATCTCCATACTCCTTGGTTAAGAGGACTACCAACTTATATAGCACAGACTAACCTATACTCGATAAACATTATCATCCTTGATAATAATGTATCATTTGATCATGAGCATATTTAAGGACTAAATGATAAATTCTTCTTTGTCGATTCTAAATAGTTCTAAGAACTTCATCATAACAGACAGAAGTTCATTAGAAGATGAAAGATTTATGATGAAAAAGCTAGAATAATTTTTATTTAATTAATAATTTATATATAATTACATAAAATAGCTCAATCATCAACAGCCTGATGATTGGCTTTGGGACACTATTTCCAATAAGTTCATGATAAACTATCCATATGCATCAGTCAAGGACTGTAAGATAACATCAATCTACAAGTCCTTATCTAGCAAGACATTGAGCTTCTCATGCTCCTCTAGATCCTTGATCATTGTCAAATAATGATCTTGGACCGACTGCCTATCATGCATTTGGGCTTTAGAAAATATCTAGGATACTTGATATCAGGCTGCACAACTCTACTTACCAAACAACTCTTGCAGGTGTGCCAACACCTGATGAGTAGTCTTGATGTCTTTATATTGGTGCTGTAGCTCATCAGACATCAAGCCTAATATGTAGTATCTTGCCTTGCTATCATTGTCCATCTACTTCTCTAGAGATGCTCTCCGTTCAGCGGTTGGATGGGCTGGTAAGGTGGGGGGTCTTGGTCAAATATATAAGTCAACTTTTTAGAACCCAAAACTATTTTAAAGTTTTTAAGCCAATCCTTATAATTTGGTCCAATCAGTTTACGGGTGTCTAGGATTTTGGCTAGTGGATTTGATGCAGATATTTTTTTGTAGAGAGTCAAAGTTTCTAGTTTGACTTTGTAATTAGACTTGATCAATTTATTTAAAAATTTTATTTTTAAATAAATTAGGCTTCCACTATTTTCTTGGGTCCCTACTTTTTTGGTAGAGATGCAAAAATCTCTATGATCATAGATTTTTAGTGGATGGTGTGATCCCACCAACTGGTTCACTATCTTACGTAACAGTTATTGATGATAGATCAATCGATGAATGGATAACTCTTGTCTAATGATTCTCTAATCATGATGCATCCAAAACTTTATCTCTAATTCATGAAGCTCACCATACCCAAAATATTGCTCTATTTCTTGGTTAAGTCAGGCCCATCATTTGTATGAATTGAATTCCTGATTAGATCCCTCACCATATTCAGAATATTGAGCCTAACCCATCCTCCAATCTATAACATTCAATGCCTAATAGACATAGTTGCATCTTCTCGGTGCAACTGAACTACTATAACTAGTTGAGAACAATCAACCTCGAGAAGAGCCTGCACATCTACAATGGTAGAAGATCTATGACTTAATATTTTATTAGAAAGATTTAATTTAGGTCTCTTAGATATGACTTGACTTAGTCATAATAATTATGACTAACTTAGTGGCATAGGTTAGCTCGAATCATTAGCCACCTCAAATTAGAATTGGGTTGACCTAATCGGCTAGGTAAGTGAGATCAGTGGAAGGAATATGTCATTAACTCATTATGAATGCATTTAGGTCGAGTGGCTTATAATTAAAGATCATAGGTCATATCTACCAAACTTACCTTAGATATTGATTCATCTGATCAGAACTGAACGGGTTAGCCTATAATCCAGGCTCGAACCATAGAGCCAAATTAGGTCTTAACTTGATCGACCACATGTGACTGTGAGTTGATCTTAATCTAGACTTAATCCTATTAGACTGATCAAATCTAAGCACTCTTGATCTCACCTAACCAACTCTTGATTTGGTTTGATCAACCGCTAGACCTAATTAAGCTACCCACACCCGAACCCATATTTTATGAAAATATCTTAGATCTAAAAATTTATAATTTTTAGATCTAATTGATTTCATAATCTTAATATTTAATTAAGTTAGGGTTCATAAATAAAACATACATAAAAATTCTAGGATTTTGCAGGAAATTAAATTCTGATTCTGATTAAGGACAGGCACATAGCACCCCTACATGCCATAAGAGTACCCCATCAAATGGAAAGAGAGGGCCTTTAAATCCTTCTTACTCTTATGACCAGATGGCCAAGGAGAATTTCTTAATCAAAAATAATAATTATACTATAAAAACTATTAGATCTAAAACATATATCACATATATAATTAAAGATCTAACTATGCATGCTTTATATACATCTCATGTATGATAACTAAAATTAATCATGAATGTTTTAAATCTAATTATATCAAATATAATATCTAAAAATAAATTTTAAATTGATCATATCAAAAATAAAATTTATTCTAGACAATCTATTGCATAGAATAATAAAAGCTACTCTAAACACGCATGTCATATATCGCATATATGAATTTCTTTTAATTAATCTACTGATTTCACATTTGACTACATCTCATGTGACATCTAAAATTAGATATATCAGATCATAAATAAATTAAAAATTATATCAAAATTTAATCTGAAGAACTGTAAATGCAGCTCTGATACCAGTTGAAGAAAAAAACTAGTTTTCACGCCGTAGGATCGATCTGATCTGATCTGAGCTGTAGCAAAATTTTAAAAATTTTTTACATAAATTTAATTAGATCTAATAGTTTTTAGATCTAATTCTTATGATTTAATACTAAAAATAAAAATTAAAATAAATTAGTAATAATATTTGTTACTTGTTTAGGGTAAATAATTACCCTATAGATGATCCAATTGGATCTGAGACTCTGGATCTAGCCGCACATGTGCCTGACCTCTATCGAAGTCCACCCAAGCTGGTTCTACATGCCTTCTCCTACTAGATCTGATCTTCAAAGATCATATCTGGAGTTCTCTTATAGATCCTTCAAAATAGCTTCTGAAGGATGTGCTTTCGTCTCACAAATTATGTCATCCTTTGCTTGATCCTTGTGCCAATAGAGTTGGATCTTCTTGCTAGAATTATGCCCAACCCTTGGGTATGGAGAAGAGAGATAGGACCAGAGGAGGGAGAGCATGAAAGTGGAGGTAGCGATAGCCTTTTAGCATAGAGATGTTGGCATGGGGAAACCCTAGGGCACAGGGGTTCTTATAGAGAACCCTGTGCCACCTAGAGTCCTAGTTGATCAAGTAATCAAAATACGTAATTAACTCATATTTTAATCTGATGTTCCATGCCAAATACCAGGTCTCTACCTAGTTTTATTGCCCAAAACTCCCTTAAAAATGCCACACAAAATAGATAAGGGAAGATAGGTTGGGTTGGTGCATGAGATCTTATCTCCCAGAGTTTGATCCAGATGAAACTCTTTGACCTAGTCAAAAGGGATGCCACCTTATCCATATGGGGCACATGCCTAGGGGGATGTGCACCCTCTCCTCTCTCATGAAAATAGTCCAGGGGCATGTGCCTCTAGAAAATCTCTACAGGGTGCATGCCCCCTCTCCCTTCTTTCGTGCATCTAGGTCAACCTTTGATCCTTGTCTTGATAATTTTAGAAATTAGTAGATCTTATCCTGTTCCCATCCGATGGATTAGGATAAGCCTAGATTAGGTTAGGATAATACTTTTTTGATCTGGACAGTCAGACTAGGATAGGATTCTTGGATGAGCCAAATCTAATTTGACTCAGTCGAGATGAACCAAAATGGCTACAGAAGAAAAATGTTAGACTCAATCATGTGCTAGCATAATTTTTTTGAACCTAATTAGATCTAATCCAAATCAATCAAACTGGATTAGCTCAATTGATCACATCTAGATCCAAATCCTTATTTGTGTGATCCAGTTAGATTTAGTTCCATATGGTAATGAGATATGTCATGATTTCTATCATCGACATCATCGAAATACCTTTCGATGGACTAGAACTCTTTCGATTCATCCAATTAGAATGATCGATCATTAAAATTATTCTAATTGCTCTCAAAATCCACTAGTACCACTTAGTAGTATATGGTGATAACTTATCAGAATCGAATGTGAATCTCTTGGTGTAGCTACCTATGTGATTGGATTCCTCTATCATGAGCCTCGATAGGATTAGGGTTAAGGTGAACTTGTCAAACCCAATGCTCCATCATATGATTGAATCATTTGATTCGAGTCTGATGTGAAACTCTAATAGAAATTTTTTTTTTTATTATTTCATACTACCATGGCCATGGGCTTATGGACTTGATCTCATGATCATCATAGGACTACTACTCCTCAACTGTGGTTGATGGATTCTATCTTGGTACGATCTAGTTCCTACAATGAACATGCTACAGCCAACATACACCTTAGGATTCTGAATAGCTAGGAGACTGAGTTATGGTGTAGTCAAACTATAACACACTCAAGGTGAATTGCTAATGCACCTCAGATCTAAGAACCAGACGCATAATTGTAGCATCGAGCTTAGTCATCGATGAGAAGGTAGACTCTCTTATGACTACTCGAGGTGGTGACACTCAGTGCCCTTACTCTCAATGAGTATTTATACTCTCACTCCAGTGTCTCCACACTATAGACTTAAGACTTATCCATCCTAAGAAAGCGATCATACACCGATCTTCTTGATCGATCATCATTCTCATGATGATCCTACGATCGAGAGCAGTATTTAAGTTAATTATGAAAATACATGTCTTAAATTTTTAACTCTTGAAAAATATGCATTATTAAATCTATTAACTGAAAGGATGTATCATAGATACTTTATACACAATATGATAAAAAAATAATTCTTTATTAATTTTAAGTCAAAATTATAAAAATTCTTCTAGAATGTTTATTACAAGTGTCAGCCAATCTAGCTTCTAGAGCACTCATCTAATAAGTTGGGCTTGATCATTTATTAGTTAGATGCACCAAATACGGTCATGTTAATGGTTGGACCTTACCAAATCTTTTCAGTGGAGGCCAAAGCCTACTGATTAAGTTTTTAGGGCAAAATTAAAATTACTAGAAGTTATTTAGAGAAATAATTAGCTATGAACCTACTTATAGATGCACATGGGTTGATCGACCAAAATCGGACTTATATGTAGTCCGTGTGGATTCTAGTACCTACTAAGAAATTAAAGTAATTTCTTAAATTGGAGGTAGAAACTACCAGTTTGTATAGAATAGTGTTAGAATCTTTAGACTAAAGTCTAAATCTTTAGGATAAATTATTCTTATACTAATTGGTTATGATTTTTTTTTTTCTGTAGCTATGGCCACTACCCTGTTGCTTCGATCATTGTTGTATAATGACAAACTTATGAGACCCAACTTCGATGGCTGGTATTGAAAGTTGAAGATAGTCCTAGAGCATGTGCAGACCCTATATATTTTGATAGATTTAGCACTTGAGGAGCTAGCTCTAAACGCTAGAGGGGCAGTCCAAGACACTTATCAAAAGTGGCTCATTGATTGCACCACCATTTGATGTATCATGCTGGTGACAATGAATGATAAATTTAGCCATAGTTTTGAGAATGCCCAACCACAGGAGATTCTTCAAATATTGAATGACTCCTTTGGCATGCCTGATGATGTTGAAATGCATAAGACTAGTTATGCCATTTTTAATGCTTGGATGAGGGATAGGGCATCAGTCATCGATCATGTATTGTACATGATCGAGATGGTTGAGCGCTGAGTAAGCTGGGTTTTTTTTTGCACGAGTAGCTTGGGAATGATGCGATCCTGAATACTTTGCTCAAGTCCTTCCTTTCCTTTCTTACTTATTTTGAATGACAAAGCCTGCAGTGAACTACCATGGCTTATTTGGGTTGCTGCAAAATTTTGAGAAGGATCACCAGCTTTGCAAGGAGTTGGTGAAAATAATGGAAGGGTCATATTTTATTCGTCGATCGTTTAAGAAAGGAAAGAAGAACATGAAGAAAAAGAATAAGAAGGTGTAGCTGCATGCTGGGATGTTTGCACAGGATCAGATCAAGAAGCCCAAATCCAACTAGAGCCAAGTAGCGTACTTTTTTTGCAAGATGCAGGAGCACTAGAAGAGGAACTATCCTCAGTATATTGTCTTCCTGGATCTGAACAGACCAAGGAAGAAGCAAGTAGTTGCTGGTAAGATAATTATATGATAATACCTTGGAACTTCTCAATATATGATACTATTACCTGGATATTAGATGCCGAAAGCTCTTATCATATTTATAATTTGATGCAGGATTTGCAGGTCAGCAGGAGATTTGATGAAGGTGAGAGATTTCTGAATGTTGGAGATGGAAGATAATTTTTAGTTTTAGCTTTAGAAATCATGGACCTTGTAACTAATTCTTACAAAGTTATTCTATATGATTGTCATTTTTGTCCAATCTTTTTATTGAATGTTATTTTTGTAGACCTTTTGGCCAAGAACAGTTATAAATTTTTAATAAAAAAATTTATAATATCATTTTGAATGGTGTTACGATTTATGTTGGATAATTAAATAATGATATTTATTTACTATCATAGCCTATTAATATGGTCCAATCCTTCGGTAAACATCCTAGAATAAATGATGTGTTTGAAATCTACCTTTGGCACTATAGGCTAGGTCACATTAATGAGAACAGAATAAATAGGTTGGCTCAAGAAGGAATTCTTGAAGTCAATGATTGTGAATCACTTCTGATCTGTAAGTCCTGTCTTCTTGGTAAGATGACCAAGTCATCTTTTACTAGAAAGGGTAAGTGAGCCAGTAAACTCCTGGGGCTAGTGCATACTGATGTACATGGATCCATGAGCTCAAGTGCTACAGGTAGATATTTCTACTTCATAACATTTATGAATGACCTATCGAGGTATGGGTATGTCTACTTAATGAAATATAAGTTGGAGTTATTTAAAATGTTCAAACTATTATGTAATGAGGTAAAAAAGCAAACTAAGAAGAGTATTAAAACTCTTCGATCTGATCGAGGGAATGAGTACCTTTCTAGTGAATTTCAAACATATCTAGAAAAAAATGGGATTCTCTTCGAATGGACTCCTGAAACACCATAGCTCAATGATGTGTTTGAAAGGAGGAATCAGATCTTGTTGGACATGGTTTGATCAATGATGGGGTTTACCAGTTTGCTAATCTTCTTATGAGGATATGTACTTGAGTTAGCTTGTTACATTCTAAATAGGGTTCCAAGTATGTCTATTTCCAAAATGCCATATGAGATGTAGACGGGACATAAGCTAATACTCTCACATCTTAGGGTTTTGGGGTGTCCAACTCATGTCAAACATTTAGTAACGAATAAGCTCGGACCTAGGTCTAACAAGTATAATTTTATATGATACCCAAAAGAAACCAAAGGATATTATTTCTATCCAACTGATGAGCAAAAAGTGTTTGTCAGCCTTAAGGCAATCTTTTTGAAAAAAAAGTTTCTTAGTAAAGAAACTAATGCCTCTAAGATCGAACATGAGGAAGTTCGGTAGGTGAAAAAATCGACACAAGTAGTTGAACATGAATCGAATTTGATTCCGATGAACCTACACCCTTAAGGTGGTCTGATAGAGTACCACGTCAGTCAGACAGATACTATGGTTTCTTGGTACGAAATGGGGATCCTATTGAACTCGATGAGAACGATGAGGATCCAATCATCTATATGGATGCAATGCAAAGATCTGACTCTAAGAAATGGCTTAAGGCCATAAAATCTAAAATGGAGTCTATGAAGGTCAACAATGTATGGACAATGATTGATCCATCCGAAGGGATAAAATCCATAGGGTGTAAGTGGGTCTTCAAGAGGAAAAAGAGCATAGATAGAAAGGTAGAGATCTATAAGGCTTGTCTGGTTATCAAGGGGTATCATTAATGTTATGGTATAGACTATGACGAGATGTTTTCTTCTATGGCAATGCTCAAGTCTATTCAGATCATGCTTGCGATAGCTATCCAACTGGATTATAAAATCTGACAGATGGATATGAAAATAGTTTTTCTGAATGGAGAGCTGGATGAAGAGGTATAAATGATACAACCTGAAGGGTTCACATCCATTGATGAGTCTAAGATATGCAGGCTTTAAAGGTCTATTTATGAACTGAAGCAGACATCTCAAAGTTGGAACATATGTTTTGATATGATGATCAAGACATGGCTTCATTAAGAATGTAGAAGAGCCCTAAACATACAGGTGGGCTTATGGTCCAGTAGTTGTATTCCTATGGTTGTATGTGGATGACATTTTCTTAATCGAAAATGATGTCCTTGCATTATAGGGAATAAAGATTTGGCTATCGTCATAGTTCTTCATGAAGGATCAAGGAGAAGCTTCCTTCATCCTAGGGATGAAGATCTATAGAGATAGATCTAAGAGATTGCTTGGATTGTCATAGTCCACGTACATTGATACTATGCTAAAAAGGTTCAGCATGGAGAATTTCAAGAAGGGCTATCTACTGATAAGCCATAAAATTTCTCTCTCGAAGAGAAATTATCCAACAACACCTTATGATAGAGAGCGTATGAGTAGAATTTCATATGCTTCGATAGTGGATTCTATCATGTACGCCATGACATGTATGAGACCAAATATGGCATACTCGCTAGGGGTAGTGAGTTGATACCAATCTAATCTATGGGAGAATCACTGGAAGGTTGTTAAAATTATCTTGAAGTATTTAAGAAATACTAAGGACTAGTGGCTTGTTTATGATGAGTTGGACTTGAAACTTATAGGGTTTACCGATTTTAGTTTCTAGTCTAGTTACGATGACAACAAAAATATGTCGGGATATGTGTTTACCCTTAACGATGGAGCTATCTACTGGATGAGTTTCAAACAGCACGCTATGGCCAACTTAGTTTGAGAGGTGGACTATGTCGCTGCATTAGATGCTGTCAAAGAAGCAGCGTGGCTGAGAAAGTTTATCACCTAGCTCGGAGTAGCACCATCCCTTGATGATCTGGTTCTACTCTACTATAATAGCTCTGGAGTTATTGCTCAGGTGAAGAAATCAAAGGTACACTAGCGGACGAAGCATATTCTACATCAGTACCACCTTGTCTAGAAGATCATGGATCGAGGTGACATCGATCTTCAAAAGATCGATGAGAAGGAGAATTGGCCGATCCATTCGCTATAGCTATTGCGGTGAAAGAGTTTGATGACTTCAAGTCAAAGATGGGTATTAGATATTACATCAATTGGCTTTAGTACAAGTAGAAGATTGTTAGGAATAGTGTCCTAAAGCCAATCATCATCCTCTTGATGGTTGAGTAATTTTTGTACTTGTTTATGAATTATAAATGAATGAAAATTATTTTGGCTTTTTCATTATAAATTCTTTTCATCTTCTAATGAACTCCTATATTGTGGTGGAGTTCTTAGGACTATTTAAAATCGATAATAGAGGATTTATCTTTTAGTCCTTAAACCAGTTTATGATCAAATGATATATTTGTTGAGAAATGTATCCCAAAGCCAATCATCAGCTTACTATCGGTTGAGTTACCTTATAATTATAATTAATTTATTAATGAATAAAATAAATATTTTGATACTTTTATCATAAAGTCTATATTTTCTAATGAACTTCATTATTGTGATGAAGTTCTTAGGACTATTTAGTTTTGATAAAGAGAGGATTTATCGATTAGTCCTTAAATAGTCATGACCAAATGATACGTTGTTAATTAGGATGACGGCATTTATTGAGCATAGATCGTTGTATGCCATATAGATTGGTTGTCTTCTTAACCAAGAAGTATGAAGATAATAGTATGGTATACAAGTGAGATGTAAGGGTACATCATAACTGAACATGACCAACTCTAGAGCATTCTGCTGTCAAAAATTGCTCTGATAGGATATAGGTATAAGTGTTCCTTAGACCTAAGACCACCACAGTGGCTTGCAAGCAACTCACTATATTTTGATAGCAGACTAACTGAATTTCTAATTCAGTAATAAAAGATTTTTGGGCATAATCAAGTACTTGCAAAGTTGGTGAGTGATCAAGAAGGGATTAACCATTCCAAGAGTTGGAGAAGAATGAATCATTATATTTTGATATAGTAAAACCTTGGCCAAGATAATCCATGAGATGGATTTGATATTTTGAATTACAATGCAGATGACCTAATCAGGATTGATAGTTAAACTCTAAGGTATCCTATGAGCATTTTGGTCAAGGGGATGATTATATGAAAACTATATCTACATGGATTCTAGGGATGTTGTTCTACACATTTGACCTATCCGACTATTGGATACCATTGCTAGATAGTTATTTTGATTGATATAGAAATTTATTTTGTGCTACCAACTTAGATTTGAACTTATGGGGTCACACATATAAGAGGACTTGATTTGATCAGATGGTTGATCGATGATTAAGAATCTTTCTTAGATCAAACAATCAATACAATTGATGTTTGACCTAGTGCAAGTGTTACAGGAGGATCGACTAGCAATTTGATTGCTAATTAACTTATGCAAGTGTTACAGGAGGTCTTCATAAGTTGGCTTAATTTGATTAAGCTAGAGATTGAGATTAAGTCTAATTAAATATAATTTAACTAGATTTAGTTTAGACTTGATTGGATCAAGTCTAATTGGTTTATTGGATGAACCAATTGCAAGGAAGAACAAGTCCTAGTTCAATTGGGACTTGTATGAACATAATCTATAATTTTTTTAAAATTTAAATCAGAATTAAATTTGATTTAATAAGATTATTAGTTGGACTAAGACCTGTTCTAATTGGATTAGATTTATTTTCATTTAATTTGGTTCAAAGACCATATTAGACCAAGTCAAAATAGGAGTCCTAGTATGACTAGGACTCCCTATCCTTGTGCCACCTTAGTCCCAATGCCCTCGCATGCCCTCTTTCTTTGGCTTTGCATGAACTCTCCATGTCCAAGAGATTCTCATGCATGCCCCCTTTGCTCCCCTTCTTTCTTACATGGCAATTGATTATGGACCAAGTCAAAGGAGGATGTTTGAATTTGATTCAACATCTATGGGATAGAATTTTAAGAAAGACAAATAACCTCCTTCCTTTTTGCCACCCACTCCCTATTTTTTCTCTAGGATTTTTTGTGGAAATAAGAGACTTTGTGTGCAACAAATTAGGTGGTCCACGCCAACTCTTGGGCGCCCCTCTCTTGGGCACCCTTTGTCTTGCCCTGTTTTGGACATTCCTTGCTAAGTATTTGATCTAGACAAGGATTGTTCCATATCTCTCTATTTAAAGGGTCTTTGGATCTGATTTTTTGTGTGATTGTAGATTTGAGAGAGAGGCTTTTAGGAGTGAGAGAATCATGGCATGAAAACCCTTGGGCGTGGGGTTTTGAGAAGACACAAACCTAGTGTCTTGGTGAGAGAAACAAGGAAGAAGAAGGGTTCTTCTAGGATTTTCTTCTAGATCTATTCCTCCACCTTTTGTGTGCTTTTGAGAGGATTCTCTACTTCACAAAAATTCTTTCTCATCTTTTGAAAGTTTAAGAGTTAAGATTCAAAGAAGGAAGATCTAGATCAACTATCGAAGAAGGATCAGCACAGTACTAGCGTACTATGCTGATTTCCATCAATCAAACTTTTGATTAGCAATCAAGGGCTCGTGTGGATATTCTATAGAGGTCGGACATATATGCAGCTCAGAGTAGCAATCTTAGCCTTGGATCAGCAAGCCAGAGGGTCTAAATTGCAAAGGTAAGGATGATTTGATCTCCTTGATTCATGTCTAGATCTGATCAAGTATAGTTTGATGTTGATATGATCAACTTGTATTCTTCTAATCTTTTAATTTTTGATTTAATTTCATGCTAAAATTATGTGATAGGATCCTAGATCTAGGGCTGTTTCTTATATTATTCATAAATTAATATAATTAATTCACCTCTTCTGTTGCATGTTTTAAAAGAATTTCAAAATATAATCCTGAAATCCTAGATCAGTTTTCTTTAATTGGTATCAGAGCTTCGGTTCTTTATTATATGATTTAATATACATGTTTAGATTATTTTTTAGATTAGATCTAATTTATAATTTGATGTTTAAATCTAAAATTAAAAATAGATCATATGAACTGATCATAAGATTGTCCTACTGTAAGGTTTATCTCTTACAGTGAAGAGGTTATCCTAGTTAATGTAGATTTAATATAAATTATAAATTTATTAGATGTGATCTAGATTTATTTATAATTTATTAGATTTAAAAGATGTTTAAATCTAAAATAAAGTTTTTAAATTGCATGGACTGATTATAAGGTTGTCTTGCTGTAAGGTTTATCCCTTGCAGTAGAGAGGTTGTCCTAATATGTGCTGATCTAAAATTCTGATTATAAAATTTTAGATTAGATCTAAAAAATTTTATGATTTGATTAAAAATATTTTAATCTAATTTTTATCATCATAAATATGTTATATTTGATCTAAGATGATTTATGATTGATTAGAATTAAAATAGTTTCAATTATATGAATATGTTTAGATTAGATCTAAAGAAGTTTCATGCTTATTTTTATTTGCATATTGATTATAAATCAAACATGCAACTGGTTGGTAGAATCATATTGTAAAAATATTTTATAAATATAAAAATTATTTTCAAAATGCCAAATTCCAACTCTCAATCCAAAACTTAATTAAGAATTAAGAGGTGTTTGATTAGGATCTAGGATTATGAATTGAAGATCCTAAGACATAAATCATAATGCTTGAATTAATGGGTTAGTGAAATTAGGTCCATTAATTGGGTTAGACCTAAGGTTAGATTAAAGAATGGACTTAATTAGAGAATTGACTAAATCTAATTAATAGTTGCTATAGATTAGGTCAAGGATTCTCTAGATCAATTATAATAGTTGTAGTTGGTTAAGTCCATGTCTTTAATGAGAACTAAGATGGACTTGATTCTTGACTATGCGGTCTATACGTCCTTTGGTTGTAGGAAAGCTGAAGAAGCGACTATACGTCATTCGATCGTAGGAAGGTGGGAGAAGTAGTCAGGGATGCATTCAACAGTTCAATCGAAGCATGAATTTGTGAAGCCTTGGAGGTGATGGAGATGGATGATCCATGGTGGTCCAGTAGGTCAGTGCTGGATAGCTAATCTTAGATCAGATTTTTTTTGCAGGAGCACCAACGGGAGTTGTGGTTTCGGTGGAGGATGGTTTATGTGTAGCAAGAGATAACCTAGATATCTATGATTAGGCGGTATTGAGATGAGGCAGGAAGCGCTGGAGTGCTGCAGTAGTGCTTTCTTGGAGGCACGAGGTTGAGAGAGGCTCGGCGGTATAGTAGTTGAGGGAGATATCTCAGCGGAGAGTGTCAAGAGGCATCTTAGGGAGACTGGGAGTAGGCCTCAGGGAGAGTGATAGGGACGCGATGTTGTCGTTAAGACATCGTGTTTATCAATTTAATTCGACTTCTTAAAATCATTGAAAATGTAGAGATAGTAGTGAGTCGGGTCGAATCCACAGGAAAGGTAGTATTTTAGATTTGAAATCTTTGATTTTTGAAAAGAAAAGAAGAAAAGGATTTGAGTTTTCAGAATCAAAAGTGAAGTCAAAAAATTAAAAGCAAAAATTAAAAGGTGCAGAAATTTAAATTTGGTACTAAGATCTATTAGTTAGATCTTAGCATCTACTTGCAATAAAATAAAAAGTAATAATTAAAATGTAGAAATTAAATTACAATAAAAATAAAAAGCAAGAAATTAAAATGCAAAAATAAAATTTTTATTAATTAAAATTTTAGAATTTAAATACATAAAATTTAAAAAGAAAAGATAATAAAATAAAATAGCCTGATCTCTGATCTTGGATCGGCATTGGCAGAAAGATGGTGTAGAAGCTCGGCTCTTCTTCTCGGCACCCGTTGCTTCGAAGCAGCCTTTAACCCATAGCCTGGCTTCGCCCTGTACCAAAGCTTCACCTTGATCGGAGATGTTGATTTCTGGATGGCCTAGGGTCCTTTTTATAGAGCTAGGAGGGCTGGATATTTTTTTCTAAAGGCAATATGGGACTAATAGCCTTTGTAATCATAAAAATACAAAGAAATTTGGATAAAATTTGAATCAAAATAGCTCTGATATGACTCTGATAAATCTGATAAAATCCAGCCATTCAATAGGAAATCCAACGGTCCAAAAATCATCAAAATCGGATGCAGATCAAGCTCAGATCGGGTCGGATTAAATTCTGGCCGTTGGATCGCGCTTGATCGAGGAAATCTGGCCGCAAATCACGCGCTTCGGGAGTCTTGATCACCGTCGGGAGCATTCTGGACCGTCGGATCATCGCCTGGATCGAGCGCTGCCATCCGATGGTGATCCGCGTGATGTTTGTATCTGAATAAAATTCGGAAGCAACCACAGCCGTCCGATCCTGACCGCAAACAACCACATCCGTCCGATCGCGCAATAACTGTTCCCATGGACCGCGTGGACCGGCCGCACCGCACACCGCAACCAATCAGCGCTTCTGTTGTCGAGTGAAAATGACCAGATTGCCCTTGTGAGCCGCGATAAATTTCTGTAGACCCTTTAAGGGGTCTAGGTCCACCACGTGGCAAGGCTCTGATTCGCCGGATTTTGCTGAGCTGGCGGTCCACGCCTGGATCGTGGACCGGCTGATGGCTTCAACGGCTGAGTCGGCTTTGATGGCTTCGGCTTGGCTTGGTGGCTCGGCTTGCGGAGCCGGCTGAGCCATTTTCTTTTTTATTTAATTTTTATTTATTTTATATTTTTAAAAATTCATATCTTTTCCATTTTAGCTCCGTTTTACTTGAAATTTATTTCGTTGTGATCAAAAAAATGAGCTCTTTCTATTGATAATAAAATTTTATTTTTTAATTTTTATTATTTTTTATTATTTTTTAATTAATTTTTTAATTAATAAAAATATGAATTTTTCAAAAATTATATATAAATTGATTAATAATTCTTAAAAATTAATATAAATTAATTAATAAATTAATACTTTTATTGGTGAATTTATGATGCTTATCACACCCCCCAACTTAAGCTTTGCTCGTCCTCGAGTAAAGAAAGAATTTAGTTTTAAATACCTTTTAACTTTAGAGTTTCGAATTTTACCTAAGCAATTTTCAAAATGGCCATTGATATTCAGTAGAGCTTAAATGAGATATATCATTGGGGTATTAATACTTATCAATAGAAAAATTAAGTAAAGAACATTAAATTTTTCAGAACTTTTTCTAAATTATTCCACTTTTATCTCTGATTTGTCTAAACTTTCATATAGGCAGGTGTATTGCTACTTCCATCCTTCATTTATTAATTTTTATTTTCACATTGCCCACTTTTTGATGCGAATATCATTGCTTACTTAGGCAACGGGACCCGGTTACTCGGTGGGAAACCAATGTTTCTTTTTTTTTTTTTTTTTTTTTTTTTTTTTTTTTTAACGTTGTACCACTATTGAGTGTCTTAACTCCTTAAGCTTTCTATTTGATCCATGTAGCGAGTCTTGGGCCAATGACTCCCAAACCAGTTGGCTTTAGGGCACTAGGTATAGAATACCCCTCGGGCTTACTAGCTCGAATCAAATAGGCTACGAGTTAAGACTAGCTTTACAACGAGCTTCTTTGCCCTTCCCACCTTTTGACGCGAAACTCAATGCTTGCTTAGGCAAAGAGGCCCGGTTACTCAGTGAGAAGTACTTGGAAACTATTTTATTAAAATAAATTTTTATATGAAGAAACGTATAGTTACCCTACACAAGCCTATAAAAAGTAGACTTTTCTTTGATGCTAGTAGAAATAATTAGAAATGCTCCAAGAAAAAAAATTTTTATGTTCTAGACTTAACTCTTTATTGAATTTTCTTAATACTTGATTCCTCAATATCTCATAGATTCTCTAATCTGTGCATCAATTTTCTTTTTAAAATGCTTAGTTTAATTCGATTCTTAAGCATAATCAAGTATCTAAATACTAAATACTAACTTTTTCGAGGACTTAAAATTTTAAAATTTTTATTTTTCTCTCCCCCCAACTTAATCGACATTGTCCTCAATGGAGAAGAAAAAATAAAGGATGTAATAAAGAACATGGAAGAATACACCTAACTCAGTATATATATTTATTTATTTATTTATTTATTTATTTTATTTTATTTTTTTGGTCCAGCACATGCCTTTACAAATTTGAGCTCTCCCTCCAACTTATTCAAATTATCCTAAAAAGAAAATAAACTAAAAAGATAAATTAGATAAAAACTAAATATTGGGTTGCCTCCCAACAAGCGCTAAGTTTACCGTCTTCAGCCAGACACAATGTAACTCACTATCCTGTGTCGAATATTGGATTGACAAATTCCAATGGTTTTGGATTGCCAATCTCAGAAAGTTGATTTTTAATCCCATTATTGATATAATTCTTACTGTTAATTTTTAGGGATATAATTTTATGATTCCATTCTCAGACCCATGTTTATTAAGAATTTACTCCTATTTGTTCTTCTAAAATGCTCATGAATGGAGTTTTAGGAGTTAAGTTTGATTCAATGGGTGCTGGAATGGTGACTAAAGGCGGTTTTAATTCTGGAGGTAAATTAATGTGATCCTGCTTAAACAACTCCATTGACATTTCATTACATGCCTTTTGATTTTTATAAGAAGAACCAGCTTCTAGGGTTGAAGGGAATAGGACATTAGGTTTATAAGTCTCGGGTAAATCATCTATTCTCTTTTCCCTTATTTCTATCTCATTTAAACTGGAACTAGCATCAGTACTAATTCCTGGCTTGGGTTCTTCTATGTGGTTAGTCTCAGTACTAACCAGTTCCTCTAAATTTTTATTTTGGCTAGCATCAGTACTAGCCTCTCTCACCTGGTCTTGGTATGGGTCCATAAGAATCCTATAGCTTTTAAGTTCAGGAATTACTTTGGTATTCTCAAATTGAAGATTCTTAGATGAAACATTAGATTGATAATTTAATCCAGGTGGTTCATTAGGTGGGTTGTTTGAAATTGATAGGTTCGGTAGTTGATCTAGTTCTCTCCTCATGTTAGACTCAACTAATTATCCTATTTGAGCTTCTAGTCTGGCGATAGATTTGCTTGTTGAGATAGAATTACAATATTGTTCTGTTAAGTTGGTTAAATCTATCATCAGCTAGATTGGTCTGTTGAGGAGGTGGGTATGAAGGCTGATTATAATATGATGGCTGGTTAAACTTGTTAGATATATGTGCCCTAGAAGCTAGAATTGGCTGACACTTGTAATACACTTCTAGGGGCAAAATTATAATTTTGACTATAATTAATAAAATGGGTTATTTTCTATCACACCTGTGTATTTAGTGTCTGTGATACATCCTTTGAGTTAATGGTAATGATAATTCATATTTTCAAGAGTTGAAAATTTAAGATATGAATAATCATTATTAACTCATAAATAGCTCCCGTCCATAGGATCATCCCGAGGATGGTGATTGATTCGGAAGATTGGTGTACGATCGCTTCTCTTTAGTAGATGAGTCTTGAGTCTATGGTGTGGAGACACCAGAGCGAAAGTACAGGTACTCGTTAGATAATGAGGGGAACTGAGCGTGACCACCTCAAGTAGTCATTAGGAAGTCTCCTTCTCGTCAATGACTGACTCGATGCTGTAGTAGTGTGTCTGGTTCTTTGACCTGAGATGCATCGGTAGTTTCAACCTTGAGGGTGTTTATAGTTTTGACTACACCATTATCGGTCTCCTAGCCATATGGAACCCTGAGGTGTATGTTGGCTATAGCATGTTCATTGTAGGAATTGGATTGCATCAAGATGGGATCTATCTACTCGGTGGTAGAGGAGCAGCCCTATGGATAATCATGAGGAATCAAGTCCTGAAGGCCCATGGCATTGGCAGAGTGAAATAATAGAAAGAGTTTCTATTTAGATTTTCACATTGGACTCGAATCGAATTGATATATCATATGACAAGAGACTAGGATTTGACGAGTTTACCTTAACCCTAATCTTGATCGAGGCTCAAGATAGAAGAACTTAATCACACAGGTAGCTAGCACCAAGAGATTCACATTCAGCTCTAATGGGTTGCCACCATATACTGCTAGGTGTCACGGGTGGATTTTGGGGAGCAATTAGAAATGATGTAGATGATCGATCATTCTAGCTGTTCGAATCAGAAGAGTTCTTGATCCATCGAAAGGAGTTTCGATGATGTCTATGATAGAGATCATGACATATCCCATTACCATACAGAACTGAACCTAAGTGGGTCACACAAACAAGGGTTTGAATCTGGTGATCCATCAATTAAACTGATCTAGTTCAATTAATCTGAATGAGATATATTAGGTTTCAGGAAATCGTGCTAGCACTCGATTGAACCTAACGTTCTTCTTTTACTATCCACAAATAAGTTGGTCCTGACTAGAGCCAGAAAGAGTTTGTGCCTAATCAGTAAGGACCTTCTCCATATGGTCTATAACTGAGGTTGTCCAGTTAGAGCAAGGTTGTTTATTTGTAAGAACACCTGCCATTTTTGCGTCACGCTTTGCATTTCTTGTTCTTTGACTTTGGTCAAAAGTTACCTTTGACTGGTCAAACGTTTGACCATTGAATACTTTGATTTATGACCAATTGTCATGCACCTATGGAGAGCTGTGGGGCTGTCCCCTGCAGAACCTGGCAAGAGAAGATGCGACGCCACCCTAAGGCATGTGCTCCAAGTTGGAGGTCGCCTTGGAGTCCTTGTTTTGGACAAAGGACTCCATCCTTTTGGATTCCAATCAGTGTTTCTACTAAGAATCCAGTTTGACTGTCTAGGCGGTCTAAGGAGGAATCCAGGGGTCTCTATTTCCCACCAATCAAATTTAGATTTGGATTTCACAAAGGGTTTGTGAATTGGTTGGGAGGAAGATGAGTTGGATCACGCTTAGTCTATAAAATAAGACCCTGCGCCCAACTTCAGATTCTAATGCAATGCAATTAGAATTAGAAGATTTCCCACAGCCCCAAGGCTGCCTCTCCCCTCTTCCTTCCATGCATTAAACTTCTCCTCCTTCTCCTCTCCACGTCCAAAAGAGTTTTTGGACTTAGTTGTGCGTTCCAGATCAAAAGAAAGGACAAATCAAAAGAAGAAGCTGCACTTGCAAAGGACGGACTGCTGATCTTCAAAAGGAGTTGAGATCCTCCCAGATCGATCCAGATCTGATTTTTGAGCAAATGATAGAGAAGACATAGGAATCTCCAGATCCAAACCCAAGTGGATACCCGGTAGAGGCCAGGCGCTTGCGTGGCTAGATCCAGAACCTTTCCAACTGCAATCAGGATCATCTAACAGGGTAATAGGATTACCCAAATCAGGTAAAATTAAATTTGATTTAATTTATCTTATTATTTTTATTATTAAATAATAAGAATTAGATCTGAAATATATCCAATTATCTGATTAGATCAAAGAGAAAAAATTTTTGAAATATATCTCTTGATCTGATCAGATCTGAACGAACCTGGTCCGAAAAATCAGGATTTCCCTTCAACTGGTATCAGAGCCAAGGTTCTAAAAGTATTTAGATCTAATTTTAAATTTATTTTAATTAAAAAATAAATGATTTTAGATGTCACATGAGATGTGATCAGATCTGAAATCAGAAAAAATTAAAATTAAATGATTTGGATCTAAGATTAGAAAATATGCATGACTAGTTCTAAAATAGAATAGTTCTATAGAATAGTCTTGCATGTTTTTAATTTAATTTGATTAAATCATATTTTAGATCTATTTATTTACTATTTTTTGATATTATAATTATTATAATAATATCTAAAAAATAGCAAATAAAAATTATTTAATTTTAAATATCATATGAGATATGATTGATGCATGTCTAGACTAGTTGTAGAATAGTTCTACATAATTGTCTAGATTAGAATTTATTTTGATTAGATCAATTTAAATCTAATTTTTTAGATTATTATGAGATAATTTAGATTGAAAATATGCATGATTCGATACATGAGATGTATGCAAAATATGCCATGATTAGATCTAATTTGTATATGAGATATATGATATAGATCTAAAACTATTTTGTAGTATTGCATGTTCCTGATTAAGGCGTTCCTCTTGGCCGTCCGGTCATAAGAATGAAGAAGGGTTTAAAGGCCCTCTCTTCCCATTCGATGGGGTGTTCTTATGATGTGTAGGGGTGCTGCGTGTTCGTCCTTAATCAGAAACCCAAAACTTACTTTCTGCAAAACCCTAGATCCTGAAACCCTAGGATTTATTGTGCATATTTTGTTTATGAACCCTACTTAATTAAAAATTAAGATTATGGAATATTAATTAGGTCTAAAATTGAGAATTTTAGATCTAAGACATATTCATAATACTGGGTTCGGGCTTGGGTAGCTCAATTAGGTCTAAGCGGTTGATCAAACCGAATCAAGAGTTGGTTAGATGGGATCAACAATGCTTAAATTGACCAGCCTAATAGGATTAAGTCTGGGTCAAGATCGAGTCACGATCAAGCAAGACCTAATTAGGCTCAGAGGTTAGAGTCTGGATTGTAGGCTAACCCAATTGGTTCTGACTCAATAATTTGGTGTCTAAGGTAAGTTTGGCACATACGACCGACTGGTTTTTAATTGGAAGCTACTCGACCTGAATGCATTCTTGTACGAGTTAATGGCATATTCCTTCCACCGATCTCACTTACCTGGCCATATCTGTTGACACAGTTCTGATCTGAGGTGGTCAATAATCCGAGCTAACCCATGCCACTAGGTTAGTCATAATTGTTATGACTATGACAAGTCTAGTTTAATGAGACCTGAATCAATTCTCCCTAAGAAAAGATTAAGTCTGAGGTCTTCCACCATTGTAGATGTGCGGGCCCTTCCCGGGGTTGATTGTTCTCGACTGGATACAGTGGCTCAGTTGCACCGGAAAAGATGCAACCATGTCTATTAGGCATTGGATGCTATGGGCTGGAGGATGAGTTGGGCTCAATATTTCGGATACGGTGAGAGACTCAATTAGGAATCCAGTCTATGCAAATGGTGGGTCTGACTTAACTAAGGAGTGGATCAATATTTCGGATACGGTGAGATTCATGAATTAGAGACCAAGTTTGGGTGCACCATGATTAGAGAATCATTGAACAAGAGTTGTTCACTCATTGGCTAACCCATCACCAATAACTGTTAGGTGAGGTGATGAGTCAGTTGGTGAGACCGCACCACCCACTAGAAATCATTAATCGTGGAGATTTTCGCATCTCTACAGAGGGAGTGTAGGGATCCGAGAAAATAGTGGGAGCTAATTTGTTTAAAAATAAAATTCCTAAATAAATTGGTCAAGTCAAAATTACAGTATCTAACTAGAATCTTTGACTCTCTATAGAAAAATGTCTGCGTCCAACCCATTGGCACGTATCCTGGACACACATAGACTGACTGGACCCAATTATAAAGATTGGCTCAGGAACTACAAAATTATTTTGGGTTTCGAGAAGTTAACCCATGTATTGGACCAGGACCCTCCCACCTTACCAGCCCGTCCATCCACTGAACAGAGAGCATCTCTGAAAAAATGGATAGACGAAGATAATAAGGCCAGATATTACATGTTGGGCTCGATGTCTGATGAGCTCCAGCGCCAACATGAAGATATCGGGACTGCTCGCCAAATGTTGGCTCACCTGCAGGAGATGTTTGGTGAACAGAGTCGCGCAGCCAAATATCAAGTCACGAAATGACTTTTTAAGGCTAAGATGCGTGATGGGCAGTCAGTCCAAGATCACTGTCTGACAATGATCAAGGACATGGAAGAGCTTGAGAAGCTCGGTGTGAAGTTAGACTTGGATCTGCAGAATGATATTATTCTGCAATCCTTGACTGATGCATATGGGCAATTCATCATGAATTACCACATGCATAAACTTCATAATTCCTTGGCCGAATTAATGAATATGCTGGTTACCGCTGAGCTTTCTATGAAAGGTTCTAAAGGCTCAGTTCTTGCTATGGAACGGACTTCTTCCAAAAGAAAGTCTTATGGAAAGAAAAAGAAGTCTGTGAAAAAGCAAAAGGTGGAAGGAGCAAAGAAGAAGAAGGCAGAGCCGAAGAAAAAGGCCGATGTCAAAGGAAAGTGTTTCCATTGCAACAGCGACGGCCATTGGAAGCGGAACTGCCCTACTTACCTGGCCACCCTGAAGAACAAGAAGGAAGGTCCTTCTGGAGGTATGCTCGTTATTGAGTCTAACCTTACGATTTCTTCTGCATCCAGTTGGGTGCTTGACTCTGGTTCTAGTGCTCATCTGTGCACTTCCATGCAGGGTCTTGAGGATAGCAGGAGGCTGAGGGATGGAGACATGATCCTACGCATCGGTAATGGAGCAAGAGTTGCTGCAGTAGCCGTGGGAACATACCCTCTTCGATTACCATCTGGTTTAGACTTAGTTTTGAAAGACTGTTATTATGTGCCTGCAGCTAGCAGGAATTTGATTTCTGTTTCATGCTTAGCACAAGAAGGCTATGTGATTACCTTCTTTAAGGACCATTGTAACATTCTTTATGAAAGAAATAAAATTGCAAATGGTTTCCTTATTAATGGTCTTTATCAGCTACATATTGATGTACCTGTTCTAACTATCGAGCAAAACGTGAATGCCAAACGACCTAGGGATAGTCCAAACGATAGATATCTATGGCACCTGAGATTAGGTCATATAGCAGAAGATAGGATCAACAAATTGGAGAAAAATGGGCTATTGAGTCCATTGACTTTCGAGTCATATCCAACTTGTGAATCTTGTCTTCAAGGCAAAATGACTAAACTCCCTTTTGTTGGACATGGGGAGAGGGCCACAGATCTCCTTGCCCTAGTACATACTGATGTGTGCGGCCCATTTGATGTGCCGGCTAGAGGCAATTTTGTCTACTTCATTACCTTTACCGATGATCTGTCTAGGTATGGGTATGTGTATCTTATGAGACACAAGTCTGAAGCTTTTGAAAAGTTCAAAGAATTCAGACATGAAGTAGAAAAACAAACTGAAAAACCCATTAAGGTTCTTCGATCAGATCGAGGAGGTGAATACCTTAGCCGGGAATTCCTAGACTATCTCAAGGAAAAATGGCATAGTCTCTCAATGGACTCCACCAGGAACACCTCAACTCAACGGGGTTTCAGAATGGAGAAATCGGACTCTATTGGATATGGTTCGATCCATGATGAGCTTCACAGACCTTCCTGATTTTCTTTGGGGACACTCATTGTTAACTTCAATTTATCTACTGAATAGGGTTCCCTCTAAAACCGTTCCTACCACACCGTATGAGATATGGCACGGTAAGAAACCAAGTCTGAGTCATCTCAGAATTTGGGGTTGTCCGGCTCATGTCAAAAGACAACAAGCGGACAAGTTAGAGTTTAGGTCCTTCAGAGCTCGATTCATAGGATATCCTAAAGAGTCATTAGGATACTATTTCTACATTCCAGAAGACCACAATGTGATTGTGAGTCGACATGCCATCTTTCTTGAAAAATAGTTTATTCAAGATAGCGGCATTGGAAAGCAGATTAAGCTTGATGAGAAAGTCTCACAAGTACAACGAGCTAAGGACCAATTGGAACCAAATCAGGTTGAGCCAATAAGAACACTACCTCCTCCACCTCGTAGATCGGAAAGAGTTTTCCATCCCCCTGAAAGATACTTAGGTATTATTTCAGAGGAAGTAGAGGAAAATGTTCCTCATAGGTAATGGTGCTCATGGTGATGATCCCAAAACCTACAACGAGGCGATATCAGATATCGACTCCGAGAAATGGCTAGAGGCAATGCAGTCAGAAATTGACTCGATGCACTCAAACCAAGTCTGGACCTTGGTAGATCCACCAGAAGGTATAGTACCTATTGGGTGTAAATGGATCTTCAAGAGAAAGATTGGTGCAGATGGGAAATGTGGAGACATTCAAGGCTAGACTAGTGGCAAAAGGTTATAGTCAACGCGAAGGCATTGACTATCAGGATACCTTTTCCCCAGTAGGCTATGCTAAAATCCATCCGCACATTGCTTGCTGTTGCAGCCTATTTCGATTATGAAATATGGCAAATGGACGTGAAAACGGCATTCTTAAATGGATATCTTGAGGAAGATATCTATATGGAACAGCCGCTAGGTTTCACATCCAGTGATACTGATCACAAGGTTTGCAAGCTGCAAAGGTCCATATATGGACTTAAGCAAGCATCTCGGAGCTGGAACACTCGTTTCAATGATGTGATCAAAAAGTTTGGTTTCATCAAAAATGAAGAGGAACCATGTGTTTTCAAAAGGGTCAGTGGGAGCGCTGTTGTCTTCCTCGTATTGTACGTGGATGACATCCTCCTTATTGGGAATGATATTCCCATGTTGACATCAGTCAAATGTGGTTGTCCAAGGAATTCTCCATGAAAGACCTAGGTGAAGCATCCTTTATTCTAGGAATTAAGGTCTATAGGGATAGACCGAATAGGATGCTAGGACTTTCACAGAAGATGTACATAGAGAAAGTACTAAAGAGGTTTAGTATGGAAAACTCTAAGAGGGGATTAATACCCTTCAGACATGGTATTCATCTTTCCAAGAAGATGTGCCCCAGCACACCTGAGGAAATAGAATGCATGAGCAAGATCCCTTATGCTTCTGCAATAGGGAGCCTCATGTATGCCATGCTATGTACACGACCTGATATAGCCCATGCTGTGAGTGTCACAAGCAGATATCAGTCAAATCCAGGTGAAGAACACTGGACTTCTGTGAAATGTATCCTTAAGTACTTGAGAAGAACTAAGGATATGATGTTGGTCTTTGGTAACGGAGAACTCCAAGTTCCAGGGATACACAGACTCGGACTTTCATGTCCGATATAGATGATCGAAAGTCGACATCTGGCAGTCTGTTTGTGTGCAATGGAAAGAGTTCCTAAGCAAACGGTGATACCACCCCATCCATCAGATTACCTCAAAAAGGGTTACGTTGAGGTCAAAGAGAGTCAACTCCGCAGATAATGTGGCAGACCCACTTACAAAGCCGTTGGGCCAGCAGAAGATCGAAGCCCACCTTGAGAAGATGGGACTTAGACTTGTAGCCAATTGGCTTTAGGACAAGTGGGAGATTGTTAGATATATGTGCCCTAGAAGCCAGAATTGGCTGACACTTGTAATACACTTCTAGGGGCAAAATTATAATTTTGACTATAAATCAATAAAATGGGTTATTTTCTATCACATATGTGTATTTAGTGTCTGTGATACATCCTTTGAGTTAATGGTAATGATAATTCATATTTTCAAGAGTTGAAAATTTAAGACATGAATAATCATTATTAACTCATAAAATGCTCCCGACCATAGGATCATCACGAGGATGGTGATTGATCCGGAAAGGTTGGTGTACAATCGCTTCTCTTTAGTAGATGAGTCTTGAGTCTACGGTGTGGAGACACCGGAGCGAGAGTACAGGTACTCGTTAGAGAACGAGGGCACTGAGCGTGACCACCTCGAGTAGTCATTAGGAAGTCTACCTTCTCGTCAATGACTGACTCGATGCTGCAGTAGTGTGTCTGGTTCTTTGACCTGAGATGCATCGGCAGTTCACCTTGAGGGTGTTATAGTTTGACTACACCATTACTCGGTCTCCTAGCCATATGGAACCCTGAGGTGTATGTTGGCTATAGCATGTTCATTGTAGGAACTGGATTGCATCAAGATGGAATCTATCTACCTCGGTGGTAGAGGAGCAGCCCTATGATGATCATGAGAATCAAGTCCAGAAGCCCATGGCCATGGCAGAGTGAAATAATAGAAAGAGTTTCTATTTAGATTTTCACATTGGACTCGAATCGAATGATTACATCATATGACAGAGACTAGGGTTTGACGAGTTCACCTTAACCCTAATCTGATCGAGGGCTCAAGATAGAAGAACTTAATCACACAGGTAGCTGCACCAAGAGGTTCGCATTCAGCTCTGATGGGTTGCCACCATATACTGCTAGGTGTCACTGGTGGATTTTGGGAGCAATTAGAATGATTTAGATGATCGATCATTCTAGCTGTTCGAATCAGAAGAGTTCTGATCCATCGAAAGGAGTTTCGATGATGTCTATGATAGAGATCATGACATATCCCATTACCATACAGAACTGAACCTAACTGGGTCACACAAACAAGGGTTTGAATCTGGTGATCATCAATTGAACTGATCTAGTTCAATTGATCTGAATGAGATTCAATTAGGTTCAAGGAAATCGTGCTAGCACTCGATTGAACCTAACGTTCTTCTTTTACTATCATAAATAAGTTGTCCTGACTGAGCCAAAGGAGTTTGTGCTCAATCAGAGGCCTTCATATGGTCTGAACTGGAGGTTGTCCAAGTCAGAAAGGTTGTCTTATTTGTAAGACACTACCTGCCATTTTTGGTCACCTGCCATTTCTTGTTCTTTGACTTTGGTCAAAAGTCTACCTTTGACTGGTCAAATGTTGACCATTGACACTTTGACTTTTGACCACATGTCATGCACCTATTGGAGAGCTGGTGGGGGCCTTGTCCCCCTGCCAGAACCTGGCAAGGAGAAGGGCGCACGCCACCCTAGGCGTGTGCCCAAGTTGGAGGCGCCTAGGAGTCCTTGTTGGACAAGGACTCCACCTCCCTTTTTGGATTCCAATTAGAGTTCTACTAAGAATCCAGTTTGACTGGTCTTAGGCGCCCTCTAAGGAGGAATCCAGGGGTCTCTATTCCCACCAATCAGATTTAGATCTGATTTCACAAAGGGTTGTGATTGGTTGGGAGGAAGAGGAGTTGGATCACGCTTAGTCTATAAATAAGACCCTGCGCCCAACTCAGATTCTAATGCAATTAGAATAGAGATTTCCCCACGCCCCAAGGCTGCCTCTCCCCTCTTCCTCCATGCCTAAACTTCTCCTCCTTCTCCTCTCCACGTCCAAAAGAGTTTTGGACTTAGGTTGGTGCGATTCCAGATCAAAGAAAGGCGATCAAAAGAAGAAGGCTGCACTGCTGCAAAGGACGACTTGCTGATCTTCAAAAGGAGTTTTGAAGATCCTCCAGATCAGATCCAGATCTGATTTTTGGAGGCATGATAGAGAAGAAGAGGATCTCCAGATCCAACCTGAGTGGATACCGGTAGAGGTCAGGCGCTTGCGTGGCTAGATCCAGAACCTTCTGCTGCAATCAGGATCATCTACAGGGTAATAGGATTACCCAAATCAGGTAAATTAAATTTGATTTAATTTATCTTATTTTATTTTATTTATTAAAATAATAAAAATCAGATCTGAAACATATCGAGATCTGATTAGGATCAAGAGAAAAATTTTTGAAATATATCTCTTGATCTGATCAGATCTGGACGAACCTGGATCGGAAAATCAGGATTTTCCTTCAAAACTGACTAGGCTGACCATTATTATAGGCATAATTTTGATAATTTTGCTCAAGTAAAATTTAGGTCTGAGCCTGAGTCTGTTGGGATGTCCAAGAAAAATTAAAGTTACTCCAATCTAAATTATATAAATTTGAAAATGGGTCATTAATCAATTTGGAGTATCCTTGAGTAGCTTGAACTTGTTCTTGGATAAAATATGGAAACTGTGCAGTCATAGGATATTCACTTACATGATGGGTTGGACTAGCACAGATTGAATAACTCTCCTGATAATTAGAAGATTTTGACCTAGGGTTAGGAGTTGATCTATTTTCTGATCAAGAAGGTCAACTTTATCTAATTTTTGGACTATTAGATTTATATTAGCCATTTGATTATTATGTTTAATGTGAATCAACCATTCAATTAAGTTCAACTAAATCAGAAAAAGTGATTTCCTACCATGCATGGTGTAACCCTAATGTATGGTTTAAAAATTTTTAGAATATTTTTTATTTATTATTATTATTATTATTTTATTATATTAAAAATTAATTTTTTTTAATTATTTTTATTTGTTAATTTTAATTTAATTTAATTTAATTTAATTATTAATTTTTAGTTAGTTTAATTTTTATTTTATTTTATTTTTAGAGGAGAAAGGAGAAGAAAGAAAAAAGAGTTCTAAAGAAGAGGTCCTAAGGAGTCCTAGAACTAAGAAGAAAGAGAAGAATTAGGTTTAATTAGATTTAATGTTGGTTAGCAATCAAGTTGGTCAATCAATCCTGACTAAGGGTTATCCTAGATCTAGACAGCTCCTAACTGCCAAGGTCACCTTCAAGCCCTCCAAGTGTAGGATTAGCCAATCAACTAGCCAGGTAAGTGTAAGGTCGGTGGGAGTCCCCCCGTTGCTTGCCTTAGACACCAATTATGCTTGGCCAGGTAAGCGAACGGAACCAATTAGAAACCACCTTCCTTCGGGCCCAATCGTCCCTGAACCACTTTCCTAGACACCAGTCAAATTGACTTATCCTAACCCGGTTCAACTCTTAGGATTCCTTATCCTATTGAGCTCGAGTTCCTAGGGTTGATGTCTAATTGATTTTAAAATTAAAGGCTTAGGTCAATGCAGGATGCTGGTTGGTTGTTTGTGGGCTAAGGAAGGGTGATCAAATCCCCACCTTATCTTGTTTAATTGGGTTGTGCCCTTAATTTGATTTAATATGATATGCAAAAAAAAAAATTCAATCAAAGGGTTCTATGCAATTTAAACTAGATGCATGTAACTAATTGTATTCTGAAAGGCTTACCTTGCCTCCAGCAATCACCAAAAAAAAAATAAAAATAAAAATAAAACTAATATGATGCATGCTCTAAACAGTTAGGGTTTCTAATCTTATCATGAGGCTTTTAATTAGGTTTAAATGGATATTTTTTTTAAATTAATTTAAAAATAAAATAAATAAATAAATAAATAAAAAGAAAAGAGGACTAGGGTTAGGATTGATCTTACCAAAATTAGATGCTTTCTTCATTTTCTCCTTTTTTTTTCTACAAAATAAATAAAAAAAATTAGTAAGCAATATTAAAAAAAATATAATTAATTTACAAAAAAAATCAAAGAAATCAAAGAAAAAAATAGCATCTATTCCTTCCCCGGCAACGGCGCCAAAAACTTGGTGCGTTTGTCAAAATTATTTTTAATAAATCAAAGAAATCAAAATCAAAAATCAAAAACCTTCCCCGGCAACGGCGCCAAAAACTTGATAGGAACGCGATGTTGTCGTTAAGACACCGTGTTTATCAGTTTAATCCGACTTCTTAAAATTATTGAAAATGCGTAGATAGTAGTGAGTCGGGTCGAATCCACAGGGAAGGTAGTGTTTTTAGATTTGAAATCTTTGATTTTTTTGAAAAGAAAAAGAAAATGATTTGAGTTTTGAAATAAAAACTGAAGTCGGAAGATTGAAAATAAAAATTAAAAGATGCAGGAATTTAAACTTGGTACTAAGATCTACTAGTTAGATCTTAGCATCTACTTGCAAAGCAATAATTTAAAGTGCAGAAATTAAATTATAATAAAAATAAAAAGCAAGAAATTAAAATGCAAAAATAAAATTTTTATTAATTAAAATTTTAGAATTTAAATACATAAAATTTAAAAAGAAAAGATAATAAAATAAAATAGCCTGATCTCTGATCTTGGATCGGCATTGGCAGAAAGATGGTGTAGAAGCTCGGCTCTTCTTCTCGGCACCCGTTGCTTCGAAGCAGCCTTTAACCCATAGCCTGGCTTCGCCCTGTACCAAAGCTTCACCTTGATCGGAGATGTTGATTTCTGGTGGCCTAGGGTCCTTTTTATAGAGCTAGGAGGGCTGGATATTTTTTTCTAAAGGCAATATGGGACTAATAGCCTTTGTAATCATAAAAATACAAAGAAATTTGGATAAAATTTGAATCAAAATAGCTCTGATATGACTCTGATAAATCTGATAAAATCCAGCCGTTCAACAGGAAATCCAACGGTCCAAAAATCATCAAAATCGGATGCAGATCAAGCTCAGATCGGGTCGGATTAAATTCTGGCCGTTGGATCGCGCTTGATGGAGGAAATCTGGCCGCAAATCATGCGCCTGAGAGTCTTGATCACCGTCGGGAGCTTTCTGGACCGTCGGATCATCGCCTGGATCGAGCGCTGCCGTCCGATGGTGATCCGCGTGATGTTTGTATCTGAATAAAATTCGGAAGCAACCACAGCCGTCCGATCCTGACCGCAAACAACCACATCCGTCCGATCGCGCAATAACTGTTCCCATGGACCGCGTGGACCGGCCGCACCGCACACCGCAACCAATCAGCGCTGTCTGTCGGACCGAGTGAAAAGACTAAATTACCCTTGTGAGCCGCGATAAATTTCTGTAGACCCTTTAAGGGGTCTAGGTCCACCACGTGGCAATCTCTGATTCGCCGGATTTTGCTGAGCTGGCGGTCCACGCCTGGATCGTGGACCGGCTGATGGCTTCAATGGCTGAGTCGGCTTTGATGGCTCGGCTTGGCTTGGTGGCTCGGCTTGCGGAGCCGGCTGAGCCATTTTCTTTTTTATTTAATTTTTATTTATTTTATATTTTTAAAAATTCATATCTTTTTCATTTTAGCTCCATTTTACTTGAAATTTATTTTGTTGTGATCAAAAAAATGAGCTCTTTCTATTGATAATAAAATTTTATTTTTTAAATTTTTATTAATTTTTATTATTTTTTAATTAATTTTTTAATTAATAAAAATATGAATTTTTCAAAAATTATATATAAATTGATTAATAATTCTTAAAAATTAATATAAATTAATTAATAAATTAATACTTTTATTGATAAATTTATGATGATTATCAGAGAGTCAGGAAGTCTTAGGAGCCTCGGAATGAGATAGGTGGGTTTGAGCCCATGATAGGATTTGAGCTGTAGTTCCTTCGAGCGTAACTGAAGTAATTGCTGGTATGGGGCAGAAGAGGAGAAGGCTAGGGTGGAATTTTCTAGGGTTCAATCATTGGATTTAGAGTTGGATGAGCTCTTATATTTCGAAGGTGCCTGCGGATTACGAAGGTAGTCGAGACAATTTTGGAGGGATCCATGAAGTGTGGAGGATCTGAAGGAGTAGTGACTATGTTCGAGGTACAGCGGTAGGCTCGGCAATGCAATGTTAGATGGTTGGACTTGAGGGACTTGATTACAGAGTCAGGATCTTCTACGACATCAAGTGGACTTCGATTTTAGGGAGCACTGGATAGAGGTGGCTTCCCCGATGGAGATATGACATGAGTTCAGAGTGGAGGAGTGTAGGAGGACTAATGTCTTAGCACCTACATCGAAGATGCATAGTTTCAGATGGAGAAGCATGTGCAGAAAAGACTGATGAGTTTTTTAGGAGATCATGTTAGGATATACAGCGAGTGCCAATATAGAAATACTGCGGGATCTCAAGGAAAGTCTAGGATAATTGATGTAGCTGCCAAGTAGAAGAATTTCTATAATTTTTAGGGTGGTGCATAGATGCAAGCCAAGGTCTACAGTGATGGAGGTGGTCATTTCAAAGGTCTCCAAAGATGCATAATAGATGAAAAAGATTGGCGGAGGCGATGTTTGCATAGATGTTGTTAAGTGCACAGGGACAGCGAGATCGTGCTGGAGGACATTGCCATGGGTTTGCCATGGTTTGGGGCACCAAGGTGGAGATTATAGGAGGTGTGCTGCTCCTATGCCTTAGGAGGCCATAGGAGGAGCCAGGATGTTGGCTCCAAGATGTCTAGGATTGGTGCAGTCCTAAGGCTAGGATAGGAGTTATCCTAGGTGAAGATGGTGTGTAGCCCTGCATGGGCTCAAGGTTCAGGTGTGAGGATCTTGAGGAGGCTTGGTAGGTGCTCCGAAAACTTGGGACACAAGGTGGAACAAAAGATCGATGCCAAGAAAAAGAATCAGCCAAGATAGGGGCTGACACATAGGCAAGTCAGCTCAGATACGTAGTCGAGTTGGCTCGTGCTGAGATCGAGCCAACTCGGGGTGCAGTCAAGCCGACTATCTCATGCAGATAGAAGATAAGATTTGTGTGAGATGCAGTCGAGCTAGCTTGGCTCTTGATAGGGCTGGCTCGATAGTGGCAAATAAAACTAGACAGGAGTTTTCTGTTTGGGGTCTTAAGGTCTGATCCAATAAGATCTTAAGAGGGCTAACTCATGTATGAGTCAAGACTAGATCTAGAGGATGAGAGCATGTGAGACATATGTACATGGGCTTGGTGAGTGCTTTCATGTATTGGGTTAGCCAGGAGAATTTTTGGTCAGGCTTAATGGCTATGTATAAATACATAGATTATATTAGGATTTCATGATGAGAATTGAAATATAGATCTTTTCTTCCTCAATCTCTCTTCTCTCTTCTCTCTAGAGTTGCCACCCCAAGGGGGCACCTCCCTCAAATTGAAGGAGGGAGGCACCCCATCACAGATCTAGATTGATAGATTAGTGGTTTGCTGCCCTTAGAGAATGTCAAAGATCACCTCAGATCCATGCTAAAGATCAGGAGCTTTGCAACATGGTATCAGAGCGATACTGAATTCTTACAATTGGTATCAGAGCTAGGTGATGCAATAGTGATGCGTCAACACCTTTTGCCCTTTTAAGTCTTGCTTTGATCCCTTGCAGTAGGGTCTTGTTTGTTACCTCAACTTCATCGTTTGCTTATGGATGGGCTACTAACGTAAAATGATGGAAGATGTTCAGATGTTCACAAAACTTAGCAAATTTTGCTCCTACAAATTGACGTTCATTATTTGTGATGAGTGTCTTAAATTTCTTAAGACACATGGGAGTATGATGAATTAATCTGAAGAGATGCCTTATTGTAGAAGGACTCTTCAGACTAATTCAACGTAGTTTCTCAAGTGTCGTGAAGTTTGTATAAGGGGTGCCATTTAATCAATGATTTGGATTAAATCTCTGGACATCCAATGGCCATCCAAAAGTGCACCAAATACCAGAAGGGGGTGTGGAGATAAGGTGGGCATGATAGAGTCCAAAGCAACTTGGACGCTTAAGTCTAAGTGGTGCCAAAACAAGGGGGGTGGCAAGGAGCCTTGTGTCATACAAATTCCTTATAAGATACGGAGGACTTTAACCTATAGAACGACTCATCTGCACCTCCCATCTGAAGTCCATGCCACATATTAATTTTTATGTGACATAAAAATGGATAAGGCCATAAGGAACGGTGCCAAGTTCCTTCATGTGCAAAAACACTTCTAGCACATAGATTAAATCCCCATGCACCAAGAAAGAGACTCTCTAGCATGTGGAACTCAGATATGAGGCACCCAAAACCTTAGTCATCCATCTAAGGGTCAACCCAATTAATGACCAAAATTGATTTGACCAAAATTGGATCTAATTAGCCCAAATCAGAACCTAATTTGAATCCCACTCAAATCTAGGTGCTAGGATTTGCAACATGTGCTAGCATGTTCATCTTACAAACATGATCTAATCTAATTAGATTGTTTCCTAGATGAACAACCCAAGAGAGAGGGGTGAATTGAGTTTTTCAAAAAATTTTGGATTGCTAAGTGTATGTGCAGAACTTAAACATAGATATGCTGGAAATACAGTAATTTAGATGTACTGAAAATAAAGATAATTGAAAGAAGAAATCATACACACAAAAGCTCAAGATTTTTATAGTGGTTTGGTGTTAAACCCAACACCGACGTCCACTTCTTAAGTACTCCACTTGAGAATTTTACTATAATCTCCAAGATTATAGCAAGATTATTTTCATCGAGCTCACAATCTAAATCTAGTTGGTTTTACAGGCTAACCAACCAAAACCTAATCCCAAGACACTCCTAGGCTTATACAATCTAATTAAAGGCTTGGATGAGTCTATCCCCCAAGTTTCATCCCTTTGAAACTTGAAATACAAAGATTTCAGGATGTCGAAATTTAAAACAAAAGCAAGAGTAGATTTAATGCTTTGATGCACAAGATGAGTTGTTGGAGGGCTTTAGCAATGAATGCCCCCTTCTTTCACTTGAGAATGCCTTGATTGCACAGTTGGTTGAGTGGTTGAATAGCAATGAAGGCTCTTTGAGGCTCACTGTTTGGACTACACAAATTTTGAAAAGTTGCTGATATTTTTCACTTTCTTGCTTTTATATCTTGTGTTCCTAAGCCTTAATCTGATCTTAGAAGTCTTTTAATCCAAGTTAGGAACTCCAAAAATGTGTTTGTAGCCATTAGAACATAAGAAAAAGTCATTTAGAATATCCAAAATGAAATTTGGGTAGTTCTAAAAACTAGCCATTAGAACTGTCAGAAACTTGGGAGTCGAGTCCCCAAAGCCTTAAGTCAACTCTAGCTGTAGGATGAAAAATTTTGATTTTCTGTATTTCTATCCCATGCCAGTTTTGTGTGTCGGAGTCGATTCCTGGACTTTGTGAGTTGACTCCAGTCGTAGGATGAAAAATTTAGCATTCTATTCTTGGATTGGTTCCTTTTCTAAGACATGAGTCGGCTCCTGCTTTTTGTGAGTCGACTCCTAATCAACTCCTGTGATAGGATTCATACTAAAGTCTTCTATTTTGAGCATGGTGCCTATCTGAGCCCGTGAGTCTGCTCCTGCCAATCTAAAGTTGACTCTTGATCAGTGCCAAATGTTGAAACCGTACCAAATTTATCTTTAAACTTTCTTTGAGTTAGTTCATGACTCAATACTCTTTAAAAATATTTGGCTTGATCTCTTTTTGCTTCTTTTTCTTGGTTCTTTTAATCAAACATGGAGCATCATTGAAATGAGTTCCTGTTCTTCTTGAACTTTGTCTTAAACATTCCAACCAAGTTGTTAGTACCAAAAATTGACTCAAATATTTTATTATTCATCAAAATCATATCTTGGGTCAACATTCTCTCCCTTTTTGATAATGACAAAACCATTGAGTTCATGCATAATATTTGCAAATTCAAAAAGCATTCAAAGTGAATGTGCCATCAATTGAGAAACTTTTAGTGATTTATTATTTTGATTTCAAGAATCCTTCTATATTTGTTGAAAGTAAAATGTGCCATCAATTGAGAAACTTTTGAATTTTATGGTATGTGTCATTAGTGTGCCATTGGTGTGTGTGCCATTAATGTGCCATTGATGTGCCATTTTATGCTAAATTTTTGGAATGTTAAAGTATATATCACGTTTTCAAAATTTTTGTTTCATTTTTTTTGTTGTTTTTAAAGTATATATCTTTATACTTATCTCTTTCTTTTTTATCTTTGTGTATGTCCTCTTCCTTTTTTTATGCTCATCTTTTTTTTCTTCATTTTTGTGTGCTCCCCCATTCTTTATGCTTATCTTTTTCTTTCCCTTTTTGTCATCATCAAAGAATAAATGCAAGAAAAAAGATAAAAGAAAACATCCATACATATATAAAAAAAAAAATACATAGTTCATAGGGGTATGTACTGCATACAAAAAGATACCCAAGTAGTACAAGTACTTGCATATAACATAAATAAGAATTTAAGATAAAGTATCATTAACAACAAGATGATATGGACAACATATCATGTCTAAATCCTAATACAATGACTAAATCCTAATACACCATATAGATATATACTAAGACCTATATAACATAACCTAGGTGATAAGTACCATAAATTTACCAATAAAAGTATCAATTTATCAATTAATTTATGCTTATTTTTAAGAATTAATAATTAATTGATACATATTTTTGAGAAATTCATATTTTTATTAATTAAAAAAATTAATTAAAAAAATAATAAAAATAAAAAATAAAATTTTAATATCAATGGAAAGAGTTTATTTTTTTTATCACAACGAAATAAGTTTTGAGCAAAACGGAGCTAAAACGGAAAAGATATGAATTTCTAAGGAATAAAATAAAAAAATTAAATGAAAAATAACATATGGCTCAGCCAGCTCAAGCCGCCACGTCGCAGCAGCCGGTGCGTCCAAACGCACCGAGCCAAGCCAACCAAGTCGGTGCGCCAAGCCAGCCATGCTAGCCGACTCAAGCCTAGAAGCCATTCGTCGGTCTACAGCACAGTGTGAACTGCCAGCTCAGCAAAAATGGGCGAATCAAAGCTTGCCATGTAGTGGACCTAGACCCTTAAAGGGTTTATAGAAAATCCATCGTGGCTCACAGGGCAATCTAGTCTTTTCACTCGATGATAGGAGTGTTGATTGGCTACGGTGTGCGGTGCGGTCAGTCCACGCAGTCCATGGGAACAGTAAATATGCGATCGTGCGGTGGTGGTTGCTTGTGGTCAAGATCGGACGATCAAGATTTATTCTAACTCTGATTTGGTTTCTGATTTCACTCGGATTGCCATCAGACGACAGCGCCTAATTCCAGCTTCGATTTGATGGTCCAGAAAGCTCCTGACGGTGATCAGACTCTCAGGCATGTGATCAATAGCCTAATTTCCTTCATGAAGCATGATCCAACGGTCAGAACTTAATCCGACTTGATCTGGGCCATTACACGTCCATTTTTGGTATTTTTGGAAGCATCGAATCAAAATTAAAAGAACTCAATAGAATTTGTTTAGGGGCTATTTTAATCCAAATTTTACTTAGATTTCTTCCTATTTTCATGATTAAAATAGCCCTTAGTCCCACATTGCCCAAAAGAAAATCCTCCAGCCCTCCAACATTTATTTAAGGACCCCCAAGCCTTCAAAACAGACATCTTCGATCAAGGTGAAGCTTTGGTATAGGATGAAGCTAGGCTATGGGTTAATGACTGCTTCGAGGCAACTGGTGTCGAGAGAAAAAGCTGGGCTTCTACACCATCTTTCCACTCATATCGATCCAAGATCAGAGATCAAGCTATTTTATTTTATTTTATTTTATTTAAATTTTATGTATTTAAATTCTAAAATTTTAATTAATGTAATATTTATTTCTATATTCTTTAATTTTATACTCTTTATTTTTATTATAGTTTAATTTTTTTACTTTAATTACTGCTTTTTATTTTATTGCAAGTAGATGCTAAGATCTAACTAGTAGATCTTGGTACCAAGTTTAAATTCCTGTACCTTTTAATTTTTATTTTTTTATTTTTTGACTTCACTTTTAATTTCAAAACTCTTCTCTTTTCTTTTTTTTATAAAATCAAAAATTTTAAATCTAAAAATACTACATTTTCTATGGATTTGACCTGACTCACTGCTATCTATGTATTTTTAATTATTTTAAGAAGTCAGATTAAACTGATAAACATGGTGTCTTAATGATAACATCGCGTTCCTACCAAGTTTTTGGAGTCGTTGCCAGGGAAGGAATAGATGCTATTTTTTCTTTAATTTCTTTAATTTTTTTTATAAATTAATTATAAATATTTTTTTAATATTGCTTACTAACTTTTTATTTATTTATTTTGCAGAAAAAAAGGAGAGAAAAGGAAGAAAGCATCAAATTTTGGTGAGATCAATCCTAACTCTAGTTCTCTTTCCTTTTTATTTATTTATAGAAAGCATCTAATTTTGGTGAGATCAATCCTAACTCTAGTTCCCTTTTCTTTTTATTTATTTATTTATTTATTTTATTTTATTTTTAAATTAATTTAAAAAATATCCATTTAAATCTAATTAAAAGTCTCATGATAAGATTAAAAATTCTAACTATTTAGAGCATGCATCATATTAGTTTTATTTTTATTTTTATTTTTATTTTTATTTTTATTTTTTTAATGGTAATTACTGGAGGTAAGGTAAGCCTTTCAGAATTCAATTAGTTGTATACATCTAGTTTAAATTGCATAGAATCCTCTGATTGAATTTTTTTTATGCATATTCATATTAAACCAAATTAAGGGCATAACCCAATTAAACAAGATAAGATAGAAATTTGATCATCCTTCCTTGGCCCACAAACAACCAACCAGCATCCTGCATTGACCTAAGTCTTTAATTTTAAATCAATTAGACATCAGCCCTAGGAACTCGAGCTCAATAGTACAAAGAACCCTAAGAGTTGAACCAGGTTAAGGTTAGTCAATTTGACTGGTGTCTAGGAAAGTGGTTCAGAAATGACTGGGCTTGAGGGAAGGTGATTTCTAATTGATTCCGTTAGCTTACCTGGCCAAGCACAATTGGTGTCTAAGGCAAGCTACGGAGGGACTCCCACCAACTTTACACTTACCTAGCTAGTTGATTGGCTGATCTTATACTTGGAGGGCTTGAAGGTGACCTTGGCAGTTAGAAGCTGTCTAAATCTAGGATAACCATGTCAGGATTGATTGATCAACTTGATTGCTAATCAACATCAAATCTAATTAAACCTAATTCTTCTCTCTCTTCTTAGTTCTAGGACTCCTTAGGACCTCTTCTTTAGAACTTTTATTTTTTTTATCTTTCTTCTTCTTTAAAAATAAAATAAAATAAATAAAAAAAAAAGATTGAGGACATTGAGAATATAGTGAATTCTCCAACATCCGTATGGAGAAGGATTTTAGATCGACTAATCAAAATGGATTTAGTTTCTATTTCAGATCCTACAACCTCAACATCCATAATGAATTTAGCAAATCAGTCTCAGCCTCAAATCCTTAAGGATTTATGTTATCCAGTTGGTTCCATCCAACCCTCTTGTATCAGGTTGCCCCAACCCACAACAAGCAACTTTGAAATTAAACCTCAAATCATTAACATGCTTCCAAAATTCATGAGAATAGAGGATGCATATTTATTCATTAGGAAATTTGAAGAGATTTGTGCAATCATGAAACTACAATAATTGTCAGAGGACGAAATCAAATTTAGATTAATTAATTTTTCTCTTAAGGATAACTCCAAAAAGTGGCTTTATAGTCTTCCAAATCAATTTATCATGACCTAGAAGGGCTTTATGAGAATATTCTTAAAAAAATATTTTCCTCATCATAAAATAGCTAGAATTAGAAATGAAATAAATCAATTTTATCAACTAGTGAATTATTTTGAAAATACTTTGATCGATTCAAGAACCTCTTGACCCAGTGCCCACACCATAGAATAGAAACTTGGAGGCTATGCCAAATAATTTATGAAGAGTTAGATTCAAATTTTCGAACAATGCTAGAGTCCATGTGCCAAGGACAATTTATGTACAAAGAATCAAATGAAGCTTGGCAATTTTTAGAAGACCTAGCCAAGAAAAATTTACAATGGAAAATAACTAGGAAACCAAAAAAATCCACACCTTCAAGAGGTGGAATTTATCAAACCTTCCTAGCTGCAGAAGCCAAAATTGCAACTTTGACACGTAGGCTGGAGGACTTAGAACTTCAGAGACCAACCAGTGTGAACCAAGTATCTGCACCCATGTGCAATAGGTGCAATGCACCAGACCATGTCCTTGAGGAATGTCTCCTCCCAATGAACCAATTAGATAATGGATGTGCACAAGTGAATGCCACATATCAGAGACCGTTGAACAATCCTTATGCACCCACTTATAATTTAGGTTGGAGGAATCATCTAAATTTTTCATGGTCACAAAACCCAAATATAGGCGGTCCAAGTTTCAATCAGCAGAACCCAAGGCCTAATCCTATGATAAACATCTTGCCACCACCAGGCTTTAATATTAATGAAAAAAAACTTAGTTCTTTAGAGAAAAACCTGGAAATCCTAGCCAAATCTAATGCTGACACCAATGCCACCTTAAGCAATTTCATGCAAACCGCAGGCCAAATTTTGAATTCAAATTCTCAAGCCATAGTCCGCTTAGAAATTGGTCAGCTGGCATCTATCATAAGTGAACATGAATGACGTAGGCTACCTAGCCAACCAGAACCCAACCCCAAGAATCAAAATGGTAGACCATTCCAAGAAAACTAGGTTAATCAAGTTAATGCTATTCATTCCTTGAGATCAGAAAAATAAGTGGATAATAAGATAAATACACCTAACACTAGAGAAGACTTGAGTGCTGAGTCTATTGAGCCTCCTACTGAACGATTCATAGAAATAACTAAACCATCATTCGAGTCATCAAAATAAAAGGCACCCAAAGTAGAGTTGAAACCCCTCCCTGAGCACCTCAAGTATGCATATTTAGGTCCAAAGAAAATCTTGCCTATAATTATTGCATTAGACCTGAATCCTAACTAAGAAGAGGAATTATTAGCAGTCTTAAGAGAAAATCGAGAAGCAATAGGCTGGACCATGGCAGACATTAAAGGAATAAGTCCTTCCATAGTTCAAAATAAAAATTTAGAAGAACTGATTAGTACTGAACCTAACCACATAGAAGAATCTAAGCCAAGAACTAAGTTTAAATGAGATAGACATAGAAAAAAAGAGAATAGATGATTTACCTGAAACTTATAAACCTAAAAGCCTATTCCCTTCAACCTTAGAAGCCGATTCTTCTTACAAAAATCAAGAGGCATGTAATGAAGTGTCAATGGAGTTGTTTAAGCAAGATCACATTAATTTATCTTTAGAATTAAACCCACCTTTAGACACCCTTCCAGCACCCATTGAATCAAACTTAACTCCTAAAACTCCATTTATAAGCATTTTAGAAGAACAAATAGGAGAAATTCTTAATAAACATGGGTCTGAGAATGTGATCACAAATTATGTCCCTAAAGTTAATAATGAATATATCAATAATGAAATTATAAATCAACTTTCTAAGATTGATAATTCAAAACCATTAGAATTTGTCAATCCAATATTTGACACAGGATAGTAAGCTACATTGTGTCTGACTGAAGACGGTAAACTTAGCGCTTGTTGGGAGGCAACCCAATATTTAGTTTTCTTTAGTCTAATTTATCTTTTAGTTAATTTTTTTAGGATAATTTGAATAAGCTGGAGGGAGAGCTTAAATTTTTAAAGGCATGTGCTGGACCAAAAATATACTAAGTCAGGTATATTCTTTCATGTTCTTTATTACACCCTTAATTTTTTCTTCTCCATTGAGGATAATGTCGATTAAGTTGGGGGGGAGAGAAAAATAAAAATTTTAAAATTTTAAGTTCTCAAAAAAGTTAGTATTTAGTATTTAGATACCTGATTATGCTTAAGAATCGAATTAAACTAAGCATTTTTAAAAGAAAATTGATGCACAGATCAGAGAATCTGTGAGATATTGAGAAATTAAGTATTAAAAAAATTCAATAAAAAATTAAGTTTAGAACATATAAAAAATTTTTCTTGGAGTATTTCTAATTTTTTCTACTAGCATCAAAGAAAAGTCTACTTTTTATAGACTTATGTAGGGTAACTATATATTTCTTCATATAAAAAAACTAAATAAAATAGTTTTCATATAAAAAAATTAAATAAAATAGTTTTCAAGTACTTCTCACTGAGTAACCGGGTCTCTTTGCCTAAGCAAGCATTGAGGTTCGCATCAAAAGGTGGAAAGAGCAAAGAAGCTCATTGTAAAGCTAGTCTTAACCCATAGCCTATTTGATTCGAGCTAGTAAGCTCGAGGGGTATTCTATACCTAGTATTCTAAAGCCAACTGGTTTGGAAATCATTGGCCTAAGATTCGCTACATGGATCAAATAGAAAGCTTAATGGGTTAAGACACTCAATAGTGGTATAATGTTAAAAAAAAAAATATTGATTTTCCATCGAGTAATCGGATCCCATTGCCTAAGTAAGCAATGATATTCACATAAAAAAGTGGGTAATATGAAAATAAAAATCAATAAATAAAGGGCGAAAGTAGCAATACACTTGTTTATATGAAAGTTTAGATAAATCAAAGATAAAGATAGAATAATTTAGAAAAAGTTCAGAAAAATTTAATATTCTTTACTTAATTTTTCTATTGATAAGTATTAATACCCCAATGATATATCTCACTTAAGCTCTACTGAATATCAATGACCATTTTGAAAACTGCTTAGGTAAAATTCAAAACTTCAAAGTTAAAAGATATTTAAAACTAAATTTTTTTCTTTACTCAAGGATGAGCAAAGCTTAAGTTGGGGGGTGTGATAGGTACCATAAATTTACCTATAAAAGTATCAATTTATCAATTAATTTATACTTATTTTTAAGAATTAATAATTAATTGATACATATTTTTAAGAAATTTATATTTTTATTAATTAAAAAATTAATTAAAAAATAAAAATAAAAAATAAAATTTTAATATTAATGGAAAGAGTTTATTTTTTTAATCACAACATAAGTTTCGAGCAAAATAGAGCTAAAATGGAAAAGATATAAATTTCTAAAGAAATAAAATAAAAAAAATTAAATAAAAAATAACATACAACTCAGTCGGCTCAAGCCACCACACCGCAGCAGTCGGTGTATCCAAATACGCCTAGCCAAGCCGACCAAGCCAGCATGCCAAGCCAGCCATGCTAGCCGACTTAAGCTGAGAAGCCACCCGCTAGTCTACAGCACAGTGTGAACCGCCAGCTCAGCAAAAATGGATGAATCAAAGCTTGCCACGTGGTGGACCTAGATCCTTAAAGGATTTACAAAAAATCCATCATGGCTCATAGGACAATCTAGTCTTTTCACTCGGTGATAGGAGCATTGATTGGCTATGGTGTGTGGTGCGATCGGTCCACACGGTCCATGGGAACAGTAAATGCATGATCATGCGGTAGTGGTTGCTTGCGGTTAAGATCGAACGTTCAAGATTTATTCCAAGTCTAATTTGGTTTTTGATTTCATCTGGATCATCATCGAATGGCAGCACTTGATTCTAGCTTCGATCCGACGGTCCAGAAAGCTCCTGATGGCAATCAGACTCTCAGGCGAATGATCAATGGCCTAATTTCCTCCATCAAGCATGATCCAACGGTCAGAATTTAATCTGACTTGATCTGGGCCATTACACATCCATTTTTGGTATTTTTGGAAGCATCGGATCACCATCTGATGGCCAGAATTAAAAGAACTCAACAAAATTTATTCAAGGGCTATTTTAATCTAAATTTTACTCAAATTTCTTCTTATTTTCATGATTAAAATAGCCCTTAGTCCCATATTGCCCAGAAGAAAATCCTCCAGCCCTCCAACATCTATTTAAGGATCCCCAGGCCTTCAAAATAGACATCTTCGATCAAGGTGAAGCATTGGTACAGGATGAAGCTAAGCTATGGGTTAATGGCTGCTTCGAGGCAACTAGTGTCGAGAGAAAAAGCTGGGCATCTACACCATCTTTCCACCCATGTCGATCCAAGATCAGAGATCAAGCTATTTTATTTTATTTTATTTTTTGTAAATTTTATGTATTTAAATTCTAAAATTTTAATTAATGTAATATTTATTTTTATGTTCTTTAATTTTGTGCTCTTTATTTTCATTATAATTTAATTTTTATACTTTAATTATTATTTTTTATTTTATTATAAGTAGATGCTAAGATCTAATTAGTAGATCTCAGTACCAAATTTAAATTTCTACACCTTTTAATTTTTAATTTTTATTTTTTGACTTCACTTTTAATCCCAAAACTCTTTTCTTCTCTTTTTCTTTTGTAGAATCAAAGATTTCAAATCTAAAAATACTACCTTTCCTATGGATTCGACCCAACTCACTGCTATCTATGTATTTTTAATTATTTTAAGAAGTCGAATTAAACTGATAAACACGGTGTCTTAACGACAACATCGTGTTCCTATCAACATCGCGTTCCTATCACTAGGTCCTAGTAGATCAGTCAGATGGGATATCTAATATGGTGGAGCTGGCTCTTGTCACTCTCCTACTCCTGGTGTGAGTGGATGGTCCCCCAGCTTGGGTATGTGTCCTAAGAGGTCTAGGAGGAGGCTGTGTGGTAGGTGGCAGATCGAGTGCATTGGTAGGAGACTTAGAAATCGGAGGTGGGACAAAAAAAATGTCTGGCTCTATCTCAACTATCTCAATGGCTGCTACTGATACTGCTGCCTTAGCCACTGCTACTGCTACCTCTGTTGTTGTTGCCGCTACTACTACTGATGCTGGTGTTGTGATTACTGCTGCTACCGATTTTGATGGAGCATGGGTCCTCAAAATATCCATCACCTATCCCATAGAAGCTAAGAGTGATATGATCATATATGGGGACATACTGGACCTCTCCTTCTACTTCATAAGTTGAGTCAAATGCCCAACCTTAGATGCTAGTCTAGCTATCTCAGTCTGGATCCCCTCCATCTATGGTCTCAGTCTATCTAAAATAGAGTGGATGATCCGGCAGTCTAATCATCATCAGTCTAAGCTGGTGGGGGATGAACTCTAGCAGATTGATCTAGGGGAGTGGTGAATGGGTCTGTAGTTGACTCAGTCGGAGGTTGTACTAGAGGAACATCTATAGTTTGATTAGGTCTGGCTCCATCTCGAGTCGGTGGCTGGTCCTGCTTGAAGCTTTCTCAATCCATCTATCATTTAGCTTTCGATAGCCCATCCTAGTGAGTGTTTTCTTCCCATATGTATCTGTATGTCTTAGATATAAAGAAAGCTTTTCCTTAAAATCAATCCCAACCTTCCTAAGGGAGACATGCTCTAGCCCTGCCTACTCCATTCCTCATCTATCTAAAAATTAATAATGGGAGGTTAAGCTGCTCACCTCGAACTATATAGTCCATAATGCCAATAACTATATCTAGAACTAGATCAAATCAGCTGGTCTTGGGAAAGATAATTCATGCAACAATATGGTTGAGTACTCTCATTTTAATGGACAAGCTGTTTGCCTCTAGTTTTATGATTCCTTCTATGTTGCCCAACTCGGTAATCATCCTAAGAGAAAAGTCCCTATCGAATGGGCACTGTGGTACTAATCCTTCTGTAGGTAGACCCCAAATCTATCCAAGTCTTTCAAGTGTGAGGCAAAAGGTGACTCCCTTTACCATACTCTTCAAATCATCCTCACCCCTAGTCATGCATCTATAGAACTCTCTGACTAAACGAGGATAGGTGGATTGATTGATGGAGAAGAAATGCTTCCACTGTTAGTTTTGGATCCATTTGGTAATCCTCAACCCCTTTCGATTAAAAAATTAGATGTCAACATTCCTACTGATGGTTACTTATCCATCCAAAAGTGATGGAGAAGGAGGAGCAGGTGATTGAGGAATTATGTTACCTTCATTGTAGTCAGAATCCTCTTCACTTGAAGATTCCCGCTGCTCTATTCGATCAAGTCTCCTTCGGACAATGCATATCTTTCTCTTAGGCCCTATTTTGCATGGGTGGAGGATGAATCCAAGAGAAATCAAAAAGGGGATAGGTGGACATACCAGTGGAGGGTCCCTCACGGCTTTGGAAGGGGTCTAGGGTGTTAGGACTGGTGTTCCAAAGCCAATCATCAGTCTATTGATGGTTGTACTGATTCTTATATTTATATATAAATAAATAAATAAAAGTTATTTTAATATTTTTTATCATAAGTTCTTTTATCTTGTAATGAACTCCTATGTTGTGGTAAAGTTCTTAGGACTATTTAGAATCGATAAAGAAGAATTTATTATTTAGTCCTCAAATCTGTTCATGACCAAATAATATGTTGTTACCAAGGACGACAATGTTTATCGAGTATAGGTCATTGTGTGCCATATAGGTTGATTGCCTTTTTAATCAAAGAGTGTGGAGACACTAGTATGGCTTGCTGATGAGATATTGGGGTACATCTATACCGAACGTGACCAACTCTGGAGGTTTTTTGCTGTTAGGATTTGCTTCGATGGAATATGGATATAAGTGTCCCTCTGATCTGAGATCACCATGGTAACTTTCAAGTAACTCACTATGCTTTGGTGCTAGGCTATCTAAATTTCTAATTCAGTGATGAAAAATTTTTGGGCACAGTCAAGTACTTGAGGAGTCAGTATGCGAGTCAAGATGGGATTGACCACTCTGATTTAGGTGCTATGTTCAATTGTGTTTCAATTCAGCAAAAATTTTAGCCAAGATAGTCTTGGTGAGGAGTCATAAGACTAATCACTTTGAAATATGATTTGAATGTATCTTTCAGGATTGACAATTAAACTTTGAGTCATCCTATATACAGAGATCAAAGGGATGAATTATATAGTAACAATATTTGCATAGGTTCTGAATGTTGCGATTATGACTATTTGACGTATCTGGATATCAGATACCATTGCTAGATAGTCACTTTGATTAGTATAAAAATTTATTTTTATACTACCTATTTAGATTTGAATCTATAGAGTTACACACACTAGAGGTTTCTACCTGATCTGATGGCTGGTGAAGAGTTCCACTGGACTGAGACTCTATGGTCAAGAGTCCCACTAGATTGGGACTCTTTGACCAAGAGTCCTATTGGGCTAGGACTTTGAGTCTTTGTTTGAGACTCTATAATTGAGAGTCCCACTAGTCTGAGACTCTATGATCATGAGTTCCACTTGTTTGGGACACCGGGATCAAGAGTCCTAAAGGGTTTGAGACTCTTCGATCAGGATTTCATATCGATGGACTTTGCTATCCGAACACCCACCAAATTTGGACTCTATATTTTTAAGAGATTTAATTAATGATTATATCATTAATTAACTCAATTTGATTGAGTAATAATTTTTGGTTCAAGTCCAATTAAATTGGATTCAGTTAGGTTTGACTCAATTAGGTTATAAGATGACCTAATCACCGAGAAGGTTTGATCTTTGATTTGATCAGGGATTGGGCTTAATCAATTTTTGATTTTATTAAAATTTAATCAAGCCTTATTAAGTCTAAATTAGTTGGATTTAATTTGATCTAATTGGGCCTAGCAAAATTTGTTTGGATTAGTTCAACTGGATAAGGTTTAAATTTAAGACTAGTTTGACTAATCTTCCCTTCCTCCGCCACCTCACTTCTGCACCCACATTTTCTATGACAAAAATGTTTCTCATAAGTTTCTCCATGCAAAGAAAAGGCCCATGCCCAGGTATCTCTCACCCTTATGGATAAGGATTGGTGGTTAATGCTTTAAGTTTAAATGATATTCAAATTTAAATAAGAAACCAACCCCATTCTTATCCATGCGCCATATTTTTGTGCGCCTCCCTTTGTTCACGAGAAAAGTTCTCATGCTTTATTTTCTCCATGCACAAAAGGGGCATCCTCTTGGCTTTCTCATGCCCTAGGTGGATAAGAAGGGGATGGTTACCATTTTAATTCAAAATGAGTTTGAATTCAAATGGACAACCACTTCATTCTTATCCTCCCATGCATAGAAGACTTGATCTTGCATAGAAATAAAAGGAGATCACTTCTGGGCATGTGCACATCTTTTTGAGAGAGAGAAAGTGTGTGTCAGCTATTCGCCCTTGCATGGAAACATCAAAATTCCATGAAAAAATAATATAATGGAGCTATGGGTGCAGGGTTTTCTGAGAGCATACCCTAGGGTTTTGGCCTAGGGTTTGGGAAGAGAGTTGGTGAGCTACGAGTGTCGTGAGCCCATCAAAATTCTAGGAGTATCTCCTCTACCTCTTTGCTATGTCTACTAATAATTTGGACCATTCAAAGAGTCCATAGATGAAGATTGAAGCAGTTCGATCGATAACAACCATCAAAACTTCTGGACATCGAGCTAGCACTTGGGAGGAGCCGATCGGAACCAGGGCCTCATGTGGATGATCCATAGAGACCAAACATATTGTGTGGCTGCATCATAATGAGTGGACCTTTCTGATAATGATCAAATTGTGGTGATCAACTACTCACATAGGATCGTGTTCTGAACACATAGTGTAGTAGTAAATAGTTTACTGCTATTATTTTAATTTTCAAATTCAAAGCATGTATATCATATTTAGATCCTAAGTATAGAGTTTTCTGATATGATCATTAGCTTATAATTAATTAGATTAATTATATTTTTCTACTATATTTAATAAATTTTTAAAAAAGTTTCAAAACTAGGGCTAGAAACCCTGCACTGGAAACCATCAGTGGTATCAGAGCAAGATTCATTAAATATGATTTACATGCTTTAGAATTTTAAAATTTATACATATTAGATATGTACTTTATTCAAGTAGCCTAGTAATCGAGCTTGAATGAGTCACCAAGCTGTCTGATCATAAGGGATAAGCATGGTTTAAAGGCCATCTCCATCCATTCGATGGGGATCCCTTATGGTGGTAGGGGTGCCACCGTAAATTCATTCATGAAGATAGATGGCGAAAAAAATTTTCAGACTGATTTAATCTAAATTTTAATCATGAATGTGTTAGATTAGATCTAAATTTAGATTCATAATTATTTTTTATGTAGTATACATAAAACCTACAACTAGTACTATTTGTGAAATGAGCCGACCCATTTTTGAAATGAGTCGACCCATTTAGTGAACAGTGCTATGTTGTAAAGAACCTTTCAAAATTTTAAAAAATATTTTTGAAATGCTGAACCACTACCCTCAGCCAAAAAACTTAATTGAGAATTAAGTAAAATGAATTAAGGTCTAGAATTATGAATTAAAGATCCTAAGTCATTAATCATAAAACATGGGTTGTTGGATTAGATGAATTAGGTCCATTAAATAGGTTAGACCTAAGATTAGTTTAAAAATAGACTAAATTAGTGTAATTGATCAAATCTAATCAAATATTGATTTAGATTAGGTCAAGAACTCTTTAGGCTCAATTATAATAATTATAGTTGGTCAAGTCCATGCCTTTAATGAGGACCAAATGGACTTGATTCGTAGCTACACGGTCGAATCCAAAATTAATAGGTTGGTCAAATCAAACCTAATAAACTGAATGATGTCTAAGGTAAGTTTGGTAGTCTGACTAGTGATTTTTAATTAGGAGTTATTTGCATTAATTCGATCTTTGATGAGTTAATGGCATATCCCTTTCATTGATCTCACTTATCTGGCCATCCTGGTGAGTTAGATTTTAATTGGATCTCTTGGTGATTCAGACTCACCCATGTCAATTAGGTAAATCAGTGTGACTAATTTAGGTGCTCCTAATATCGGCTTGAATTAGGTCCTTTTGATCTAACTTAGTGAAGTCAGTAGGAGGATCCAAATTGACTGGTGAATTTTTCTCTCTTCTTCTTAAAATCAATTAATCAAATCCTCTAAAATTATTAGATCCTTAAAAATAATATAGTTATATTGATTACTAGGTCAGAGCCACCCATTAAGTTTAGTGATAATGGATCCATTAGTTTAATAATCATTGAAGGTGGAAAGGCTTGGTGCTTATTGACTAATGAAATTATCATTCATAAAATGATGGTTTGGTCGTATCTTTCTAATGGTGGTCGGATAGGCCGGCCAAAGTCAGGCTTGATCATTTATTGGTTAGATGCACCAAATATGATCATGTTAATGGTTGGACCTAACCGGATCTTTTTAGTTAGAGACCAAAGCCTACTTATTAGATTCCGATGCAAAATTAAATTACTAGAAGTTGTTTAGAGAAATAATTGATTTTGAACCTACCTATATATGCACATGGGTTGAGCAACCAAAATTGGGCTCATGTGCAGTGTGTATGAATTCTAGTACTGACTAAGAAATTAAAGTAATTTTTTGAATTGGAGGTAGATACTACCAGTTTGTATAAAATAGTGGAAGAACCTTTAGACTAAAGTCCAAGTCTTTCAAATAAATAATTCATATACTAATTAGGTTTGGTTTTCTTTTTTTGTGTAGAAATGGCCACTATCCTATCGCTCCGGTCATTGTTAGATAATGACAAACTTATGGGATCTAACTTTGATAGTTGATATCAAAAGTTAAAGATCATCCTAGAGTATGAGCAGATCCTGTATATTTTAACAGATCCTGCACCTTAGGAGCCAGCTCCGAATGCTAGAGGTACGATCGAGATACTTACCAGAAGTGGCTCAACGACCGCACCATCATTCAATGTATTATGCTGGTGGCAATGAATGATGAGTTTAGTCATAGGTTTGAGAATTTCCAGCCATAGGCGATGCTTAAAATGGTGAACGACTCTTTTGGTATGCCTGATGATGTTGAGAGGCATAAGACTAGTTATGTCATTTTCAATGCTCGGATGAGGGATGGGATGTCAGTCATGGATCATGTATTGTACATGATCAAGATGATTGAGCGCCTGAATAGGCTAGGTTTCCTCCTGCACGAGCAGCTTGGTAAGGATGCAATCCTTAATTCTTTGCCCAAGTCCTTCTTTCCCTTCTTTATTCATTTTAGAATGATAAAGCCTACAGTGAATTACCATGGTTTATTAGGGTTGCTGCAAAACTTTGAGAAGAATCACCAGCTCCATAAGGAGTTGGTGAATATAGTGGAAGGATCTTCTTCTGATCGTCGATCCTTTAAGAAAGGGAAGAAGAAGAATAAGATGGTGTAGCCGCATGCTGGGACGTTTACATAGGATCAGACAAAGAAGTGCAAGCCCGATCAGAGCCAAGCAAAGTGTTTCTTTTGCAAGAAGTAGGGGCACTGAAAGAGGAATTGTCCTCAGTATTTTGCCTCCCTAGATCCAAACAAGCCAAGGAAGAAGCAAGCAGTTGTTGGGCAAGATAATTATATGATAATACCTTGGAACTTCTCAATATGTGATACTACTACCTGGGTAATAGATATCTAAAGCCCTTATCATATCTGCAATTCGATGTAGGATTTGTCGGTCAGTAGGAGATTTGATGAAGGCAAAAGGTTTTTTAAAGTTGGAGATGGAAGACAAGTTTCAGTTCTAGCTTTAGGAATCATGAACCTTGTAATCAATTCTCAAAATGTAATTCTTCATGAATGTCATTATTGTCTATGTTTTTTATTGAATGTTATTTCTATAGGCCTCTTGGCCATGTACAGTTATGAATTTTTAATAAAAAAATATTTATAATATCATTTTGAATGATGTCACAATGTTTGTTAGATAATTGAATAATGAAATTTACTTACTATCACAACCTGTTAATATGGTTTAGAACTTTCATAAATGTTCTAGAATTAGTGATGTGTCTAAAGTCTACCTTTGGCACTGTAGGCTAGGTCATATCAACAAGAACCAAATAAATATGTTGGCTCAAGAAGGAATTCTTGAAGTTGGTGATTATGAATCACTTCCAACCTGTGAGTCCTATCTTCTCGGTAAGATGACCAAGTCATCTTTTACTGAAAAAGATGAGCGAGCCAATGAACTCCTGAGTCTAGTACATTCAGATGTATGTGGACCCATGAGTTCAAATGCTAGAGGTGGATATTTCTACTTCATAAACTTCATGGACGACCTATCAAGGTATAGGTATATCTATTTAATGAAGTATAAGTCAGAGTCATTTGAAATGTTCAAACTATTTCGTAATGAGGTAGAAAAACAAACTGTAAAGAGCATTAAAACTCTTCGATCTGACTAAGGAGATGAGCACCTTTCTAGTGAGTTTCTAACATATCTTGGAGAGAATGTGATTCTCTCCTAGTGGACTCCTTCTCGAACACCATAGCATAATGGTGTGTCTGAAAGGAGGAATCGGATCCTATTGGATATGGTTTGATCCATGATGGGGTTTACCAGTCTACCAATCTCCTTATGGGGATATACGCTTGAGTCAGCTTGTTACATTTTGAATAGGATTCTAAGCAAGTTTATTTTCAAAACACCATCTAAAATATGGACAGGACGCAAGCTAGTACTCTCGCACCTTAGGGTTTGGGGGTATCCAACTTATGTCAAATATTTAATAATAGATAAACTTGGACCTAGGTCTAATAAGTGTTATTTTATAGGATATCCAAAAGAGACCAAAGGATATTACTTCTACCTTGTTGATGAGTAAAAGGTATTTTTTAGCCTTAAGACAATCATTTTAAGAAAGAAATTCCTTGTTGAAGAGACTATTGCCTCTAAGGTCGAACTTGAAGAAGTTCGGTAGATAGAAAAATCGACATAAGTAGTTGAACCTGAACTAGATTTGATTAGATCAGATTTGGAGCCCAGTAAACCTGCACTCTTAAGACGGTCTGGTAGAGTATTACATCAACTAGATAGATACTAGAATTTCTTGGTCTAGGATGGTGATCCTATCGAATTTGATGAGAACGATGAGGATTCGATCACCTATATGGATGCAATGCAGAGATCTGACTCTAAGAAATAGCTTGAGACTATGAAATTCGAAATGGAGTTCATGAAAGTCAATGATGTATGTACATTGGTTGACCCACCCGAAGGGATAAAACTCATAGGGTGTATGTAGATCTTCAAGAGGAAAAGGGGAGTAGATGGAAAGGTAGAGATCTATAAAACCCATCTAGTTGCCTACAGGTATCATCAATATTATGATATAGATGATGACGAGATGTTTTCTCCTATGGTAATGCTCAAGTTCATTCAAATCATGTTTGCGATAGCTGCCTATCTGGACTATGAAATCTGGCAGATAGATGTAAAAACAGCTTTTTTAAATGAAGAGCTAGACGAAGAAGTGTATATAATACAACCTGAAGGGTTCACATCCATAGATGAGTCTAAAGTGTGCAAGCTTCAAAGGTCCATTTATGGACTGAAGCAGACATCTCGGAGTTGGAACATACATTTTGATAGGACGATCAAGATGTATGACTTTGTTAAAAATAGAGAAGAGCCCTACATATATAAGTGGGCTAATGGTCCAGCGATAGTATTTCTAGTATTGTATGTAGATGATATTCTGTTAATCAAAAATGATGTCCCTACACTATAAGGAATAAAGATCTGGCTATCATCACAGTTCTCTATGAAGGATCTGGGAGAAGCTTCCTACATCCTAGGAATGAAGATCTATAGAAATAGATCTAAAAGATTGCTTGGGTTATCCCAGTCCATGTACATTGATACTATGCTGAAGAGATTCAGCATGAAGAATTCTAAGAAAGGCTATCTATCGATTGGCCATGAAATTTCTCTCTCTCGAAGAATTATTTGACAACACCTCAAGAGAGAGTATATGAGTAGGATTTTATATGCTTTAGCAGTGGGTTCTATCATGGATGCTATGACATGTACGCGATCAGATATGGTATACTCACTAGGGATAGTGAGTAGATACCAATCTGATCTAGGGGAGAACCACTGAAAGATTATTAAAATCATCCTAAAGTATTTGAGAAATACAAAGGATCAGTGGCTTATTTATAGTGAGTCTGACTTAAGACTTATGGGATTTACAGACTCCAATTTTTAGTTTGATCATGATGATAGTAAGAGTGTGTCGGGTTATGTGTTTATTCTTAATGATAGAGTAGTCTGCTAGAAGAGTTCCACGCAGCACATCATAGCCGACTCAGTATGTGAGGCGGAGTATGTTGCTACATTTGATGCTACCAAAGAAGTGGTATGGCTGAGGAAGTTCATCATTGAGCTTAGAGTAGCACCCTCCCTTGATGGTCCAGTTTTGCTCTACTATGATAGCTCTAACACCATTGCTCAAGCGAAGGAAATAAAGGCACATCAGCCGACGAAGCATATTTTGCATCGATACCATCTTGTCCGAGAGATCATGGAATTAGTGACATTGACCTTTAGAAGATCGATGGGAAGGAGAACCTGGCCGACCCATTCACTAAAGCTATTACAGTGAAAGTGTTTGATGACTTCAAGTCGAAGATGGATATTAGATACTATACCGATTGACTTTAGTCCAAGAGGAAGATTGCTGGAAATGGTATCCTAAAGTCAATTATTAGTCTGTTGATGATTGTGCTGATTCTTGTATTTGTATATGAATAAATAAAAGTTATTTTGATATTTTTTATCATAAATTCTTTCATCTTCTAATGAACTATTTATTATGGTGAAGACCTTAGGACTATTTAGAATCGACAAAGGAGGATTTATCGTTTAGTCCTTAAATCTATTCACGACCAAATGATACATTTGTTAGGATTTATGATGCTTCCAAGCCTTGGAGGGCCATAAAAGGAGCGAGGATGTTTGCTTCAGGATACTAGGATTGGCGTGAGTCCTAAGGCTAGGATAGGAGTTCTCCTAGGTGAAAGCAGCATGTAGCCCTGCACAGGGCTCGAGGTTCAGGTGTGAGGATCTTGAAGGGGGCTTGGTAGGTGATCTAGAGACCTGAGATACAAGATGGAGAAAAAGATCAAAGTCAGGAGAAGAATTATCCAAGACAAGGGGCTGACACATAGGTGGGCTAGCTCGGATACGCAGTCGAGCTAGCTCGGGTTGAGACCAAGCCGACTCGGGGTGCAGTCGAGTCGGCCATCTCAAGCAGATAGAAGACAAGATTTGGGGGAGATGCAGTCGAGCCAGCTTGGCTCCTAATAGAGCCGGCTCGACGGTGGTGAACAAAATTGGATGGGGTTTTCTGTTTGGGGTCTTAAGGCTAGATCCAATAAGATCTTAAGGGGGCTAACTTATGTATGGGTCGGGACTAGATCCAAGGATGAGAGCATGTGAGACATATATACATGGGCTCGGTGAGTGCTTCATGTATTGGGTTAGTCAGAAGAGTTTTTGGTCGGACCTAATATCTATATATAAATACGTAGGATGTAGTTGAATTTTGGAACGTGGATTAGAATACAGATCTTTTCTTCCTCAATCTCTCTTCTCTCTTCTCTCTAGAGTTTCCATCCCAAGGGGGCACCTCTCTCAAGTCCAAGGAGGGAGGCACCCCATCATAGATCTAAATTAGTGGATCGATGGTTTGCTACCCTTAGAGAATGTCAAAGATCTTCTCAGGTCCATGCTAAAGATCAGAGGTTTCTGCAATATGGTATCAGAGCTAGGTGATGTTGAAAATAGTGTTCCAAAGCCAATCATTAGCCTATTGATGATTGAGCTAATTTATGTAATTATATATAAATCATTAATTGAATAAAAGTTATTCTAGTTTTTCCATCATAAATCTTTCATCTTTTAATGAACTTCTGTCTGTTGTGATGAAGTTCTTAGGACTATTTAGAATCAATAAAGAAGGATTTATTGTTTAGTCTTTAAATAAGTTCGCGATCAAATAATACATTGTTATCAAGGATGATAACGTTTATCGAGGATAGATCATTGTGTGCCATATAGGTTGGTTATCCTTTTAAGCAAGGAGTATGGTGACACTGGTATGGCATGCAGATGAGATGTAAGGATACATCTGCACTGAATGTGATCGACTCCAGAGTTTTTCTACGATCAAGAATTGCTCTAATGGAATATGGGCATAATTGTTCCTCTGATCTAAGATCACCACGGTGACTTCCAAGCAACTCACTATGCTTTGGTGCTGGACTATTTGAATTTCTAATTCAATAATGAAAGATTTTTGGATACAGTCAAGTACTTAAAGAGTTGGTGCATGAGTTAAGATAGAATTGACAACTCCTGGACTCAGGAGCTATCTTCAATAGTATTTTAATTTAGTAAATTCTTGGCTAGGATAGTCCTAGTGAAGGGTCACAGGACTAATTGCTTTGAGACACGATTTGGATGTATCTTCTAAGATTGATAGTTAAATTCTAAGTCATCCTATGCTCAGAGATAAGGGATGAATTATGCGGTAACCATATTCATGTAGGTTTTGAATGTTGTAATTGTACCATTTGGCCTATTCGGATATCGGGTACCATTGCTAGATTGTCACTTCGATTAGTACAGAAAATAGTTCCTATGCTACCAGCTTAGGTTCGAACCTGCACGGTCACACACACTAGAGGTTCCTACCTAATCTAAGATTGATCGAGAGATGTTTAATTAGTGATTTGATTACTGATTATCTCAATTTGATTGAATAATTATTTTTGGATCAAGACTAATTGAATTGGATTCATTTGGATTTGACCCGATTAGGTTGTAAGATGATCTAATCGTCAAGGAGGTTTAATCTTTGATTTAATTAGAGGTTTGGCTTGATTAATTTTTGATTTGATTAAAATTTAACTGAGCCTAATTAATCCTAAATAAGTTGGATTTAAATTAGTCTAATTGGGCCTGACCAATTTGAATTGGATTGGTTCAATTGGATGTCAAATAAGAGACTAGTTTGACTAGTCATCCTACGCACCACATCACCAATATTTGCGCCATCTTTTCTCCATGAGAAAGAGGTTTCTTGTGATGATTTCAACACAAGGGAGGGTGCACGTTCTCCCTTCTCATGTTCCATATGGATTAGATTTAATCTGGTTACAAGTTCAATTCAAATAGAATTTGAGTTTGAATGGATAACCACTTAATCTAAACCTCTCCCTCATGCCTCTCTTTTGTTTGTGCGATCTATAAGATGTTTGATTTTATGGGTGTGTAGAAGATAGAGAACTAATGAAGAGAATAGAGAGCAATGGAGGGAAGAGAAAGTCTCTTCTCTATGTGCGTGAGAAAAATCAAAAAAGAGTTCTAGGTGTAAGGTATTTGGGTGAGTGCATACCCTAGAATCTATCTAGGATTTGGGATTTAGATCTATGAGGAATGAGGATCATAAGTACATAGATCTTGATGAAAATGTCTACTAAATCTCTTATGCATTCATTGGGATCCAGAGCATCCAAAGATCCGATGAAGAAGATCAAATAAGTTTGATTTACATCAGCCGTTGTAGACTTCTATTCGAGCTAGCACTTGGAAGGAGTTGATCAAGATCTGAACCTCTTATGGATTATCCATGGAGGTCAGATATATGTATGGCTGCATTATGGCCATCAGATCTACACTAAGGAGATCAGATTACGGAGATCATCTATCCATGAAAAGATAATGTATTCTGAACATGTAGAAATAGTAAAATAGTTTTTACTGCACTTGCTATTTTATTTTTCAAATATACTTGCATATATGATACATTAGATCTTAATTGTGTAGAATTTTTAGATTAGATTTGTAGCTCTTATTATTAATTTGATTAATAATAGTTTCTGCTGCATATGTTTTTCAAAAAAGTTTTCGAAATTAGAGCTAGAAATCCTGCACATTTCCTTCAATTGGTATCAGAGTGGGAGGTTCTTTGATGTATTATATATGCATATTTTAGATTATTTTTAGATTAGATCTAAAAAATAATCTGATCTAAAAAAATAAAAATGATGATTGCACGTACTATAGGCTTTCCTGCTATAAGATTTATCCCTTACATTAAAGAGGTTGTCCTGGTATGTTTCAATCTATAACACTGATCATAAAAAATAAAAAAAGAAAAAGAAAAAGAAAGAAATAAAGAAAGAAAGAAAAAACTTAGTTTAGATCTATTGATTTTTTTTATGATATGTTTGAACATGTTTAATCTGAATTTTATCATGATTTAGTATTTAGATTAGATCTAAATAGTTTCATGATTTTTATGTAGAGTACATAGATTTAGATTAAGCATAAATGGGATCTTAGGAAGGTTCTATTCGCCAATCATATTGACTCACTCAGGAATTGAGCCAGCTCGACTAGCATGCCAATTATGATATGCTTTCTGGATTGTTGCTCCAGCTGGCTCAATCAAGAATCGAGCTGGCTTGGCTTCAAATTGGGCCAGCTCGGATGGGATCCAAGCCTATCTGATGGGAATGTTAGGCTTCTAACTTTTTGCCCAAGTCGATTGTCTCATAAATTGAGCCAGCTTGGCTTTTGTTTGGACTAGCTCGGATGGGATCGAGCCAACCCGACTGAGAAATTGGCTAAAGGTCTAAATTGACTAGTTTTATGTGATCTAACCTACATCTAGTATTTGTTTATGAAATAAGCCAATCCATTTTTGAAATGAGTCAACCTATTTATTGAAATAGTGCTAGGATGTAGAGAATCTTTCAAAATTTGAACAATATTTTTGAAATGTCGAACCCCAACCCTCAATCTTAAACTTAATTCAGAATTAAGCATGATTAATAAGGGTCTAGAATTGTGAATTAAAGATTCTAAGACATTGATCATAAAATTATGGGTTAATCCGATTAGTCGAATTAGGTCCATTAATTGGGTTAGACCTAAGGTTAGTTAAAGATTGGACTAAATTAGAGTAATTGATCAAATCTAACTAAATGTTGATTTAGATTAGGTCAAGGACTCTTTAGATCAAATTATAATAGTTGTAGTTGGTCAAGCCCATGCCTTTAATGAGGATCAAATGGACTTGATTCAAGGCTACGCGGTCGAATCTAAAATTGCTAGGTTGGTCAAATTGAAACTAATGAACTGGATGGTGTCTAAGGTAAGTCTGGCAGCTCAGACTAGTGATTTTTAATTGGAAGCTACTCGCACTAATTCAGTCTTTGATGAGTTCATGGTATATCCCTTCTATTGATCTCACTTACCTGGCTATCCTGATGAATTAGGTTTTGAATAGACTACTTGGTGATTTATGCTCACCCATATTAATTAGGTAAATTAGTTTGACTGATTTAGGTGCTCCTAATGCCAGCTTGAATTAGGTCCTTATTGATATGATTTGGTGAAGTCAGTGGAAGGATCTAAATTGGCTGGTCAATTCTTCTTAAATTTGGTTAATAAAATCCTCTAAAATTATTAGGTCCTTAAAATGATAAAGTTATGGTGCTAACTAAGTCATAATTTCCCATTAAGTTGAGTGATAATGGATCCATTAGTTTAATAATCATTGGAGGTTCAAAGACTTGGTGCTTATTGATTAATGAAATTATCATTCATAATATGATAATTTGGTTGTGTCTTTCCAATGGTGGTCAGGTTGGCCGACCAATATCAGGCTTGATCATTCATTGGTTTGATGCACCAAATGTGGTCATGTTAATGGTTGGACCTAATTGAATCTTTTCAGTAGAGGCCAAAGCTTACTGATTAGATTTTTGGGGCAAAATTAAAATTACTAGAAGTTATTTGGTGAAGCAATTGGTTATGAACCTACTCGTAGGTGCACACGGGTTGACCAACCAAAGTTGGGCTCATGTGTAGCCTATGTGGATTCTAGTACCCACTAAGGAATTAGGGGTAATTTCTCAAATTGGAGGTTGAGGCTACTGATTCAAACAAAATGGTGGAAGAACCTTTAGACTAAAGTCCAAGTCTTTAGAGTAAATAATTCATATACTAATTAGGTCTATGTTTTTTCTTTTGTGCAGAAATGGCCACTATCCTATCACTCCGATCATTGTTAGATAATGACAAACTTATGGGACCCAACTTCGATAGTTGCTATCAAAATTTAAAGATCATCCTGGAGCATGAGCGGATCCTATATATTCTGATGGATCCTGCATCTAAAGAGCCAACTCAGAACGTAAAAGGCACAGTCAGAGACACTTACTAGAAGTAGCTCAATGATCACACCACCATTCGATGCATTATGCTGGCGATGATGAAAGATGAGTTCAGTCGTAGGTTCGAAAATGCCTAGCCTGAGGAAATGCTTAAAAAATTGAATGACTTCTTTGGCTCATCTGACGATATTGAAAGGCACAAAACTAGTTGTGCCATTTTCAATGCTCAAATAAGAGATGGGGCATCAGTCATTGATCATGTACTGTACATGATAGAAATGATTGAGTGCCTGAATAAGCTGGGCTTTCTCCTGTACGAGCAACTTGACAAGGATGCGATCTTGGATTCTTTGCCTAAGTCCTTTCTCTCCTTTCTTACTCATTTTAGAATGACAAAGCCTGCAGTGAACTACCATGGTTTATTTGGATTGCGGCAGAACTTTGAGAAGGATCATCGGCTCCAAAAGAGGTCGATGAATGTTGTAGGAGGGTCTTCTTCTGGTTGACCCTTTAAAAAAGGAAAGAAGAATAAGAAGAAGAAGAATAAGAAGGTGCAGCCGCAAGTTGGAACGTCTACACAGGATCAGACCAAGAAGTGCAAGCCCGACCAAAGCCAGATAGAGTGCTTCTTTTGCAAGAAGCAGGGGCACTGGAAGAGAAATTGTCCTCAGTATATTGCCTTCTTGGATCCGAATAGGCCAAGGAAGAAGCAAGTAGTTGCTAGGTAAGGTAATTATATGATAACACCTTGCAACTTCTCAATTTGTGATACTACTACCTGAGTATTAGATATCGAAAGTCCTTATCATATTTGTAATTCGATGCAGGATTTGCAGGTCAATAGGAGATTTGGTGAAGGTGAGAGATTCCTGAATGTTAGAGATGGAAGACAAGTTTCAGTTCTAGCTTTAGGAATCATGAATCTTATAATCAATTCTTATAGAGTTATTCTTAGTGATTGCCACTTTTGTCCAAGTTTTTTATTGAATGTAATTTCTGTAGGCCTTTTGACCAAGAATAGTTATCAGTTTTCAATAAAAGTAAACTTTTATGATATCATTTTAAATGGTGTTACAGTTTGTATTGGATAATTGAATAATGAAATATATCTATTATCAAAACCTGTTAACGTAGTCCAAACCTTCAGTAAATACCCTAAATTAGATGAAGTGTCAGAAGTCTACCTTTGGCATTGTAGGCTGGGTCACATCAACAAGAACAGAATAAAAAGATTGGCTCAAGAAGAAATTTTTAAGGTTAGTGATTGTAAATCACTTCCGACCTATGAGTCCTATCTTCTTGGAAAAATGACCAAGTCATCTTTTATTGGAAAGGATGAATGTGCTAGTGAACTCTTGGATCTAGTACATACTGATGTATGTGGACCCATGAGCACAAGCACTAGAGATAGATATTTCTACTTCATAACCTTCACAAATGACTTATTGAGGTATGGGGATGTCTATTTAATGAAGCATAAGTCGGAGTTGTTTAAAATGTTCAAACTATTCTGTAATGAGGTAGAAAAGCAAACTAGGAAGAGTATTAAAACTCTTCGATCTGATAGAGGGGGTGAGTACCTTTTCAGTGAATTTTTGACATATCTTAGGGAGAATAAAATTCTCTTTTAATGGACTCCTCCTGGAACACCATAGCATAATGGTGTGTCCAAAAGGGGGAATCGAATTCTATTGGAAATAGTTCGATCTATGATGGGATTTGTCGGTCTGCTAATCTTCCTCTAGGGATATGCGCTCGAGTTAGCTTGTTATATTTTGAATAGGATGTCGAGTAAGTCTATTTTCAAAACATCATATAAGATGTGGACAGGGCGTAAGCTAGTACTCTTGCACCTTAGGGTTTGGGGGTGTCTGGCTTATATGAAACATTTAGTAATGGACAAGCTTGGACCTAGGCCTGACAAGTGTAGATTTATAGAATATCTAAAAGAGATCAAAAGGTATTACTTCTACCTAGCTGATGAACAAAAGATATTTGCCAGCCTTAAAATAGTTTTTTTAGAAAAGAAGTTTCTTGGTGAAGGGACTAATGTCTATAAGGTCGAGCATGAGAAAGTTCGATAGGTGAAAGAATGGACACAAGTAGCTGAACCTGAACTAAATTTGATTCGATCAGACCCGAAGCCTACTGAACTTGCACCCTTAAGATGATCTAGTAGAGTACCACGTCAGTCAGATAGATACTATGGTTTCTTGGTCCGAGATGGTGATTCTATCAAACTTGATGAGAACGGCGAGGATACAATCACCTACATGGATGCAATGCACAGATCCAACTCTGAAAAATGGCTTGAGGCCATGAGATCCGAAATGGAGTCCATGGAGGTCAATGATGTATGGACATTAGTTGACCCACCCAAAAGTGTAAATTCCATAGGGTGTAAGTGGGTCTTCAAAAGAAAAAGGAGCGCAGACAGGAAGATAGAGACCTATAAAGCTCATCTGATTGCTAAGGGGTATCATCAACATTATGGTATAGACTATGATGAGACTTTTTCTCCTGTGGCAATGCTCAAGTCATCATGCTTGCGATAGTTGTGCATCTGGACTATGAAATCTGACAAATGGATGTGAAAATAGCTTTCCTAAATGGAGAGTTGGCTGAAGAGGTGTATATGATACAACCTGAAGATTTCACATCCACAGATGGGTCTAAGGTGTGCAAGCTTCAAAAGTCCATTTAAGGACTAAAGCAGGCTTCTCAAAGTTGGAACATACGTTTTGATAGGATGATCAGGATGTATGGCTTCACTAAGAATGAAGAAGAGCCCTGCATATATAAGTGGGCTAATGGTCTAGTAGTTGTATTTCTCATTTTGTATATGGATGACATTCTCTTAATCGAAAATGATGTCTCTATAATATAAAAAATAAAGATCTGGCTGTCGTCATAGTTCTCCATGAAGATCTGAGAGAAGCTTCCTACATCCTAGGGATGAAGATCTATAGAGATAGATCTAAAAGGTTGCTTGGGTTATCCCAGTCCATATACATTGACACTGTGCTGAAGAGGTTCAGCATGAAAAATTTTAAGAAAGGCTATCTATCGATAGGCCATAAAATTTCTCTCTTGAAGAGGGATTGTTCGACAACACCTCAAAAGAGAGCGTATGAGTAGAATACCATATGCTTCAGTAGTGAGTTCTATCATATACGCCATGATATGTATGAGATCAGATGTGGTATACTCACTAGGAATAATAAGTAGATACCAATCTGATCTAAGGGAGAATCATTGGAAGGTTGTTAAAACCATCCTAAAGTATTTGAGAAATACTAAGAATCAATGGCTTATTTATGGTGAATCAGACTTGAAACTTATGGAGTTTACAGACTCTAGTTTTCAGTCTGATCATGATGACAGCAAGAATATGTTGGGGTATGTTTTTATCCTTAATGGTGGAGTAGTCTGCTGGAAAAGTTTCAAGCAGTACACTATGGCCGATTTAGTATGCGAGGCAAAATATATTGCTACATCAGATGCTGCCAAAGAAGTAGTGTGGCTGAAGAAGTTCATCACTGAGCTTTGAGTAGCACATTTTCTTGATGGTCCAGTTCTGCTCTTCTATGATAGCTTTGGAGCCATTGCTCTGGCGAAGAAATCTAAAGCACACTAGCGGATGAAGCACATTCTACATCGCTTCCATCTTGTCTTGAAGATCGTGGATCGAGATGATGTTGATCTTCAAAATATTGATGGAAAGAAGAACCTAGCCAACTCTTCACTAAAGCCATTACGTTGAAGAAGTTCAATGACTTCAAGTCAAAGATGGGTATATGATATTACACCGATTGGCTTTAGGCCAAGTGAAAGATTGTTGAGAATAGTGTCCCAAAGTCAATCATTAGCCTATTGATGATTGAGCTAATTTATATAATTATGTATGAACTATTAATTAAAAAAAAGTTATTCTAATTTTTTCATCGTAAATCTTTCATCTTCTAATGAATTCATATCTATTGTGATGAAGTCCTTAGGACTATTTAGAATCAACAAAGAAGGATTTGTCATTTAGTTCTTAAATAAGTTCACAGTCAAATGATATGTTGTTACCAAGGATGATAATGTTTATCGAGTATAGATCGTTGTGTGCCATATAGGTTAGTTGTCCTCTTAACCAAGGAGTATAGAGATACTGATATGGCATGCAGATGAGAAGTAGGGGTACATTTGTACTGAACGTGATCGACTCCAGAGCTTTTCTACTGTCAAGAATTGCTCTAATAGAATATGGGCATAATTATCCCTTCGACCTGAGATCACCATAGTGACTTTCAAGCAACTCACCGTGCTTTGGTGTCGGACTACCTGAATTTTTAATTCAGTGATGGAAGATTTTTGGATATGGTCAAGTACTTAAGAAGTTGGTGCATGAGTCAAGATGGGATTGACCACTCCTAGACTTAAGAGTTATGTTTAATAGTATTTCAATTGAGCAAAATCTTGGCCAGGGTAGTCCTAGTGAAGGGTTATAGGACTAATTGCTTTGAGACTTGATTTGGATGTATCTTCCAGGATTAATAGTTAAATCCTAAGTCATCCCATGCATAGAGATCAAAGGGATGAATTATGCAATAACCATATTCATGTAGATTCTGAATATTGTGATTGCATCATTTGGCCTATTCGGACGTCGGATACCATTGCTAGATGGTCACTTCGATTAGTACAGGAAATTAGTTTCTGTGCTATCGGCTTTGATTCAAACTTATGAGGTCACACACACTAGAGATTCCTATCCAATCTAAGGCTGATCAGAAGATGTTTAATTAGTAATTTGATTACTAATTAACTTAATTTGATTGAGTAATTATTTTTGGATTAAGACCAATTGAATTGGATTCATTTGGATTTGACCCGATTAGGTTATAAGATGTTCTAATCGTCAAGGTGGTTTAATCTTTGATTTGATTAGAGATTTGGCTTGATTAATTTTTGGTTTGATTAGGATTTAACTTGGCCTAATTAAGCCTAAATAATTTGGGTTTAAATTAGTCTAATTAGGCCTAACCAATTTGGATTGGATAGGTTCAATTGGATGTCAAATAAGAGATTAGTTTGACTAGTCTTCCCATGCACCACATCACCAATATTTAAACCATCTTTTCTCCATGAGAAAGAGGTTTCTTGTGATGATTTCAATGCAAGGAAGGGCAAACATTCTCCCTTATCATGCGCCATATTGATTTGGTTTAATCTGGTTATAAGTTCAATTCAAATAGGATTTGAGTTTGAATGGGTAACCACTTGATCTAAACCTCTCCCTCATGCCTCTCTTTTGTTTGTGCAATCTATAAGATGTTTGATTTTGTGAGCATGCAGAATATAGAGAACTAACGAAGAGAATAGAGCGCAATGAAGAGAAGAGAAATTGTTTTCTCTACATGTGTGAGAAAAAGCAGAAAAGAGTTCTAGGCACAAGGTATTTGGGTGAGTGTATACCCTAGAATCTATCTATGATTTAGGATTTAGATCTATAAAGAACGAGGATCATGAGTATACAAATCATGGTGAAAACCTCTACTAAATCTCTTCTATGTTCATTGGGATCCAGAGCGTCCAAAGATCTGGTGAAGAAGATCAAAGGAGTTTGATCTACATCAACCATGGAGCTAGCACTCGAAAGGAGTTGATCGAGATCTAAGCCTCGTGTGGATTACCCATGGAGGCTAGATATATGTATGGCTGCATCGTGGCCATCAGATCTACATCAAGAAGATCAGATTGCGGAGATCATCTATCCATGAAATGATAACATATTCTGAATACGTAGAAATAGTAAAATAGTTTTTATTGCACTTGCTATTTTATTTTTCTGATATGCATGCATATATGATACATTAGATCCTGATTATGTAGGATTTTCAAATTAGATCTATAGCTCTTATTATTAATTTGATTAATAATAATTTTTACAGTGTATATTTTTTGAAAAAGTTTTCAAAAGTAGTGCTAGAAATCCTATGCATTCTCTTAAGGTGATGCCATGGTGATGTGCCAACATTTGGTATCAGAGCTCGATGGTGCATGAAAGCAAAGGAGAAGTCATACAGAAAAAAATAAAAAATCTGCATAAGTGTTCCATAGTATATCTCGGATCTATCTTTGTTATTGCTGTAGTTTGGCCAATCAGGAGTAGCGGATTGAAGGTGGAGGTTGAGAGGATTAACGGAAAGAGTTTTTCCTAGGGTAGAAGGTTTGGGTGCAAGATTTTCTGATCAGTCTTGGTTGGAAAGACTTGGGTGTATGATGGGTGATAGGATTCTCTAGGAAGATGGGCGGTGTGGGGCTATTTGATGGATGAAGAGAGGTTCTCCAAGGGATAATAGTTGAGGAAAAGCTGAAGAAGTGACTATACATCCTTTGGTTGTAGGAAGGTGAAAGTAGTTGGGGATGCATTCAGTAATTCGATCAGAGCATGGATTTACGAAGCCTTGGAGGTGGAGTGGATGATCCATGGAGGTACAGCAGATCAATGCTGCATGGTTGATCTTGGATTAGGTTTCTTCTGTAAGAGTACCAGGGAGAGTCGCGGTTCAGTGGAGGATAGTTTGTGTACAACAAGAGAGGACCCGAATACCTATAAGAAGGTAGTATTGAGATGAGATAGGAAGCATTGGAGTGCTATAGTAGTGCTTTCTTGGAGGCACAGGATTGAGAGAGGCTCGATGGTGCAGCAACCGAGGGAGGTATCTCAATAAAGAGTGTTAGGAGGCATCTCAAGGAGATCGAAAGCAGATCTCAGGGAGAGCCAGGAAGTCTCAAGATCCTCGAGATTAGATAAGTGAATCTAAGCCTAGGATAGGATTTGAGCTATAGTTCTTTTGAGTGAAGCTAAAGCAATGGTAGGTATAGGGGTAGAAGAGGAGAAGACTAGGATGGAATTTTCTAGGGTTCAATCACTGAATTCAAAAGAGTTAGATGAGCTCTTGTATTTCGGAGGTGCTCATAGATTATGGAAGTATCTGAGACTGCTTCAAAAGGATTCATAGAGTGTGGAGGATCCGAAGGAGTAGCGATGGTGTTCGAAGTGCAACGAAAGGCCTAGCAGTGCAGCATTGGATGATTGGCCTCGAGAAACTCGGGTACAGAGTTAGCTTCTATGGCATCAGGTGGACTTCGATTTTAGGTAGAGCATCGGGTAGAGGTGGCTTTACTAGTGGAGAGAGTTTGGACATGAGTTCAGAGCGGGGGAGTGTAGGCATAGTTCCAAGTGGAGTAGCACATGCGGAATGATAGGCATAGTTTTGAGGAGACCGTGTCAGAGTATGCAGCGGGTGCTGGCATAGGATTGCTATAGATTCTTCATGAAAGTTTAGGATAAATGATGCGGCTGCCAAGCAGAAGGATATCTACAATCTATAAGATGGTGCATAGGTACAAGCCAAGGTCTTCAATGGTGGAGGTGATCATCCCAAAGGTCTCCAAGGGTGCACTATAATTGAAGAGGATTGACGGAGATGATGTTTGCACAAAAGGCTGTCAAGATGCATAGTGACAGTGGGATCGTGTAGGAGAGTATTGCTAGGATTTGTCAAGGCTTGGGGCACCAAGGTGGAGATTGTTAGAATTTGTGCTGCTCCCAAACCTTGGGAGGCTATAGGAAGAGCTAGGGTATTGGCTCTAGGAGACTAGGAGGGGCATGACTCTTAGGGCTAGGATAGGAGTTGTCCTAGATGAAGGCGACATGTAGCCCTGCATGAGGCTCAAGATTTAGGTGTGAGAACCTTGAGAAAGATTTGGTAGGTGCTTCGAAGATCTAAAACATAAGATGAAGCAAAGGATCAAAGCCAAGAAAAGAATCAGCCAAGACAAGAGGCTGACACACAGGCGGGCTGGCCCGGATACACAGTCGAGCTGGCTTGGGCTGAGATTGAGCCGACTCAGGATGTAGTCAAGCTAGCTATATCAAGCAGACAGAAGATAGGGTTTGGGCCAGATGTAGTCAAGCCAGTTTGGCTCCTGACAGAGCCAACTCGATGGTGGCGAATAGAACTAGATGGAATTTTCTATTTGGGGTCTTAAGTTTTGGTCTAATAAAGTCTTAAGGGGGCTAACTCATGTATGGGTCGGGACTAGATCTATGAGATGAGAGCATATGAGATATATGTACATGGACTCGGAGAGTGCTTTCATGTGTTGGGTTAGTCAGAAAAATTTTTGGTTGGGCCTAATATCTATGTATAAATACATCAGATGTATTAGGATTTTGGAGTGTGGATTGGAATATAGATCTTTTCTCCCTCAATCTCTCTTCTCTCCAGAGTTGCCACCCCAAGGGGGTTGCCTCCCTCAAGTCCAAGGAGGAAGGCACCCCATCATAGATCTAAATTAGTGGATTGATGGTTTGCTGCCGTTAGAGAATGTAAAAGATCTTCTCAGATCCATGCTTAATATCCGGGGTTTCTACAACATGGTATCAGAGTTAAGTGATGCCATGGTGATGTGCCAACATTTGGTATCAAAGTCTAATGGTGCCTGGAAGCAAAGGAGAAGTCATACAGTAAGAAATGAGAAATCTATACAAGTTTTCCATAGTATGTCTCAGATCTACCTTTGTTATTGCTGTGGTTTGGCCAACCGAAAGTAGTAGGTTGAAGGTGGAGGCTGAGAGGATTAATGTGGAAGGTTTTTTTCAGGGTGAAAGATTTGGGTGCATGATTTTTTTATCAGTCTTGGTTGGAGAGAGTAGGGTGTATGATGGGTGACAGGATTCTTTAGGAAGATGGTAGTGTGGGGCTGTTTGATGGATGAAGAGAGGTTTTCCTAGGGATAATGGTTGAAGGAATGTTGAAGAAGCGACTATACATCCTTCGGTTGCAGAAAGGTGGGAGAAGTAGTTAGGGATACATTCAGTAGTTCGATTAGAGTATAGATTTATGAAGTCTTAGGGTGATGAAGATGGATGATCCATGGAGGTTCAGCAGGTCTGTGATGGATGGCTGATCTTAGATCAAGTTTCTTTTGTAGGAGCACCAAGGAGAGTCGCGGTTTAGTGGAGGATAGTTTGTGTACAGCAAGAGAGGACCTGGATCTTATAAAGAGGCAATGTAGAGATGAGGTAGGGAGTGCTGGAGTGCTATAGTAGTGCTTTCCTAGAGGCACGGGATTGAGAGAGGCTCGGTGGTGCAGCAGTTGAGGGAGGTATCTCAGCAGAGAGTGTTAGAACGCAACTCAAGGAGATTTGGAGCAGGTCTCAGGGAGAGCCAGGGAGTCTTAAAAGCCTCAAGATGAGATAGGTGGATCTGAGCCCAGGACAAGATTCAAGCTATAGTTCTTCTAGATGCAATTAAAGTGATGGCTGATGCAGGGGTAGAAGAGGAGAAGGCTAGGATGGAATTTCCTAGGGTTCAATTGTTGGATTCAGAAGAGTTGGATCAGTTCTTATGTTTCGAAGGTGCCCACGGATTGTGGAGGTATCCAAGATGGCTTCGAAGGGGTCCACAGAGTGTGGAGGATTCGAAAGAGTTGCGACGGTGTTCAAGGTATAGCGATAGGCCTAGCAGTGCAGCATTAGATGGTTGGCCTCAAGGGACTTGGGTACGGAGTCAACTTCTATGGCATTAGGTGGACTTTGATTTTAGGTGGAGCATCGGGCAGAGGTGGCTTTACTAGTGGAGAGAGTTTTGACACGAGTTCAAAGTGAAAGAGTGCAGGAGGACTAATATCCTAGCACTAATGCTGGAGATGCATGGTTCCAGGTGGAGCAGCATGTGCAGAGTGACTGGTGTAGTTTTGAGAAGACCGTGTCAGGGTATGCAATGGATGCCGGCATAGGATTACTGTAGATTCTTCATGAAAGTCTAGGACAAATGATGCAGCTGCCAAGCAGAAGGGTATCTACAATCTATAGGATGGTGCATAGGTGCAAGCCAAGGTCTTCAGTAGTGGAGGTGGTCATCTCAAAGATCTCCAAGGGTACACAACAGTTGAAGAAGATTAGTGGAGGCGATATTTGCCCGAGAGGTTGTCAAGATATGCAACGACAGCAGGATTGTGCAGAAGAGTATTGCCAGGATTTGCCAAGGCTTGGGGCACCAAGGTAGAGTTTGTTAGGATTTGTGGTGCTCCCAAGCCTTGGGATGCCATAAGAGGAGCCAAGGTGTTGGCTCCAGGAGACTAGGATAGGCATGAGTCCTAAGGCTAGGATAGGATTTATCCTAGGTGAAGATGGCATCTAGCCCTATATGGGGCTCAAGGTTCTGGTGTGCGGATCTTAAGGGTGGTGTGGTAGGTGCTTTAAAGATCTGGAACACAAGATGGAGCAAAGGACAAAAGCTAGGAGAAGAATCAGTCAAGACAAGGGGCTGACACATAGGCAGGCTGGCTCGGATACGTCGTCGAGTCGGCTGTCTCAGGTAGATAGAAGATAGAATTCAAGCGAGATACAGTCGAGCCATCTCGGCTCTTGATAGAGCCAGCTTGATGGTGGTGAACAGAATTAGGTGGGGTTTTCTATTTGGGATCTTAAGACCTGGTCCAATAAGGTCTTAAGGGGGCTAACTCATGTATGGGTCTGGACTAGATCCAGGGAATGAGAGCATGTGAGACATATGTACATGGGTTCGATGAGTGCTTTCATGTATTGGGTTAGTCAGGAGAGTTTTTGATCAGGCCTAATATCTATGTATAAATACATAGGATGTATTAGAATTTTGGAACATGGATTAGAATACAGATCTTTTCTTCCTTAATCTCTCTTCTCTCTAGAGTTGCCGCCCCAAGGGGGTGCCTCTCTCAAGTCCAAGGAGGGAGGCTCCCCATCACAGATCTAAATTGGTAGATTGGTGGTTTGCTGCCCTTAGAAAATGTCAAAGATCTTCTTAGATCCATGCTAAGGATCAGGAGTTTTCGCAGCATAGTATTAGAGCTAGGTGATGCCACGGTCATGCGCCAACAATATTGTTACCAAGGATGACAATGTTTATCGAGTGTAGGGCATTGTGTGCCATATAGATTGGTTGTTCTCTTAACCAAGGAGTGCGGAGACATTGGTATGGCATGCAGGGGAGATGTAGAGGTACATCTGTTCTGAATGTGACCAACTCTGGAGTATTTTTGCTATCGAGATTTGCTCCAATAGAATATGGGTATAAGTGTCCCTCTGATCTTAGTTCATCATGGTGACTTTCAAGCAACTCACTATGCTTTGGTGCCAAACTACCTAAATTTCTAATTCAGGAATGAAAGATTTCTAAGCATAGTCAAGTACTTGAGGAGATAGTGTGCAAGTCAAGATGGGATTGACCACTCTGATTCAGGAGCTATGTTCAATTGTATTTCAATTTAGCAAAAACCTTGGCTAGGGTAGTCCTAGTGAGGAGTCATGGGACTACTTGCTTTGAAATATGATTTGAATGTATCTTTTAGGGTTGGCAGTTAAACTCTGAGTCATCCTATACACAGAAGTCAAAGGGATGAAATATATAATAACCATATTCATGTAGATTCTAAATGGTGTGATTGTGACTATTCGACCTATCCAAATGTCGGATACCATTGCTAGATGATTACTTCGATTAGTATAAAAATTTATTTCAGTGCTACCAGCTTATGTTCGAACTTGTAGAGTCACACATACTAGAGGTTCCTACCTGATTTGATGGCTGATGAAGAGCCCCATCGAACTAAGACTCTATGGTCAAGAGTCCCACTGGACTGGGACTCTTCGACCAAGAGTCCTACTAGGCTGGAACTCTGAGTCATTATCTAAAACTCTATGATCAAGAGTCTCACTAGTCTGGGACTCTATGATCATGAGTTCTACTTGTTTGGGATACTGGGGTCAAGAGTCCCATTGGTTTAGAATTCTTTGATCAAGGTTTCATATCGATGGACTGTTGTCCGGACACCCACCAGATTTGGACTATGTATTGATGAGAGATTTAATTAATGATTAGATCACTAATTAATTCAATTTGATTGAGTAATAATTTTTGGTTCAAGTCTAATTGAATTGGATTCAATTAGGTTTGACTCGATTAGGTTATAAGATGACCTAATTGCTAAGGAAGTTTGATCTCTGATTTGATCAGGGGATGAGCTTGATCAATTTTTGATTTTATTAGAATTTAATTGAGCCTAATTAAGCCTAAATTAGTTGGATTTAATCTAATCTAATTGGGCTTAGCCAAATTTATTTGGTTTAGTTCAATTGGATAAGGTTTAAATTTAAGACTAGTTTGACTAGTCTTCCCTTCCTGCACCACCTCACTTCTACGCCCACATTTTCTACAAGAAAAATATTTCTCGTAAGTTTCTCTACACAAAGAAATGGTCCATGCCTAAGTGTCTCTCACCTTTATGGATAAGGATTGGTGGTTAATGCTTTAAGTTTGAATGAGACTCAAATTTAAATAAGAAACCAACCCCATTCTTATCCATGCGCCATATTTTTGTGCACCTCCCTTTCTTCACGAGAAAAGTTCTCATGCATTTTTTTCTCCATACACAAAGAGGGCATCCTCCTAGCTTTCTCATGCCCCAAGTGGATAAGAAGGGAATGGTTACCATTTGAATTCAAAATGAGTTTGAATTCAAATGGAGAACCACTTCATTCTTATCCTCCCACGCGTAGAAGACTCGATCTTGTGCAGAAATAAAAGATCGCTTCTGGGCATGCACACATCTTTCTATGAGAGAGAATGTGTGCATGATCTATATTGCCATCCACAACATTCTAGGCATCACCTAGCTCTGATACCAAATTGTAGATCCATGATATCGCTTGAACGTCAATCATCCTTGACATCACAAGCACCAATATCATGTTACGGAAGCTTCTGATCTTTAGCATGGACCTGAAGGAACCTGTGACATTCTCTATGGGTAGCAAACCATCGATCCTCCACCTAGATCTATGATGGGGCACCTCCCTCCTTAGGCTTGAGAGATGCCCCCCTTCTTTAGGGCTTCTTCAAGAACCCTAGGGCGATAACTCAAGAGAAAAGAGAAGAAGAGAGATGAGGAAGAAAAGATCTGTATTCCACAGCATTCACAGTCTTAATGAAATCCTAATACAACCTATGTATTTATACATAGCCATTAGGCCCGACCAAAAAACTCCTCGGCCAACCCAATACATGAAAGCACTCATCGAGCCCATGTACACCCATGTCTCTCATGCTCTCATCCTCTGGATCTTGACCCAACCCACACATGAATTAGCCTCCTTAAGACCTCTCAAACCAGGCCTTAAGACCCTTAGGATCAACCTAGACCCTAGCCCAAAATAGACCCTCGTGTAACTCTGCCCGGACACTGAGCCGGCTCAGTCTCAGCACTGAGCTGGCTAAGTTCCAGTAGGTCGACTCAGTCTGAAACTGAGCCAGCCCAATCCTATGCCGTGCTAGTAGTCCCGAACATGCAGCTCTCTATTTTGTCTGTGCTTTGAGACTTAGTCGATTCAGTTTTTGACTGAGCCGGCTAACTTATAGAAAATCTTCTTTCTACAGTCTTGATTTTTTAGCTTTGGTTTCTTACTTCACCTTGCATCCCAGTTCTCCGAAGCATCAACCAAGCCTCTGAAATCTTCGGAGCCAACACCCTGACTCCTCCCATGGCCTTCTAAGGCTTGGGAGCACCATAAATCCTTATAATCTCCACCTTGATGCCCCAAACCTTGGCAAACCCCTCGGCAATGACCCCTGCACGATCCCACCATCCCTGCACACTCGATAGCCCCTTATGCAATCATCGCCTCCGCCAATTTTTTTCAGTTGTTGTGCACCCTTGGGGCCTTTGGGATGACCATCTCCACCACTGAAGATCTGTGCTTGCATCTCTGCACCATCCTGAAATTGTAGGATCCCTTCTGCTTAGCAGCTACATCATTTTTTCTAGACTTTTCTGGAGAACTTGCAGCATTCCTATATCGGCACATGCTACAAACCCTGACATGGTCTTCTCAAAACTACGCCTATCCTTCTGCACATGCCGCTCCACCTAAAACTGTGCATCTTTGATGTTGGTGCTAGGATATCGATCCTGCCGCACCCCTCTACTCTGAACTCATGTTAAATTCCTCTCCAATTGTGAAGCCACCTCTTTGGAGCTCCACCTATATTCGAAGTTCACTTGATACCATAGAAGCGACTCTGTCACTGAGTCCCTCGAGGCCAACCACCTAATGCTGCACTGCTAGGCCTGCCGCTGTACCTCAAACACCATCGCTATTTCTTCAAACCCTCCATGCTCCGTGGATTCCTTCGGAGCTATCTCGAATACCTCTGCAACCCGTGGGCACCTCCGAAAACCAAGAGCTCATCCAACTCTTCTGAATCTAGCAACTGAACCTTAGAAAATTCTATCCTAGTCCTTCTCTTCTGCCCCTACACCAGCCATCGCTTTAGTTACGCCTGAAGAACCATCCTCCACCTGAACCATGACTCTTCTTGATGTCCCTATAGAAGAAATCTGATCCATGATACTCCCGACTGCTTGAGACCTTCTGGTGCTCCCTGAGACCTCCTAGCACTCCCTGAGACCTACACCTAATCTCCCTGAGATACCACTAACACTCTCTACTGAGATACACTCCTTGACTGCTGCACCACCAAGCCTCTCTCAGTCCCATGCCTCCAGAAAAGTACTCCTATAGCACTCCAGCACTCCCTGACTCATCTCTATGCCGCTCTACAGCCACCCAGCCCTAACCTGCTGGACCTCCATAGAGCATCCATCTCCATCACTCCCAAGGCTTCACAAATCCATGCTTTGGTCGAATCATTGAATACATCTCTATCTACTTCCCCACCTTTCAGACACTGAAGGACGTATAGTCGCTTCTTCAGCCATCCTTCGACTGTTATCCCTTAGAAAACTTCTCTTCAACAGTCCTACACTACCCATCTTCCTAAAGAATCCTGATACTCTGTACTGAGATACCTCCCTCGGCTGCTGCATCGCCGAGCCTCTCTCAACCCTGCATCTTCAAGGAAATGCTACTGTAGCACTCCAGCTCTCTACGTATCACATAACCATCATGCATCCCGATCTTTCTATTGAAGGAGAAATCCTGATTTTCCAGGTTAGGTTCGTTCAGATCTAATTGGATCAAGAGAGATATTTCAAAAATTTTTCTTTTGAATCTAGATTAGATCTGAGACATTTCAAATCTGATTTTATAGATCAAATAAAATAAAATAAAAGAAAATTAAAACTGATTTAATTTTGTTCCTTTTGTTGGGTAATCAGATTATCCTGTGATGATCCTGCTGATTGCCTAAAGTTCTAGATCTAGCCATGCAAGTATTTAGCCTCTACCAGTATCCACTCGGGCTGGATCTAGAGATCTTCTTCTTCTTTATTACCTCTCCAAATATCAGATCTGGATCTGATTTGGAGGATCTTCAAAACTCCTATTAAAGATCTGGAATCATCTCTTACAGCAGTGCTCCTTCTTTTTCTCTCGTCACCTTTCTCTTGCCTGGATCGCACCAAACTGGAGCCCAAACTCCTTGGGCATGGAGAGGAGAGAGAGGATCAGAAGATGGCATGGAGGAGGGAGAGGGGTAGCCTTAGGGCATGGGCTAAGGGAGAACCTCTATAATGCTTGGCGCAGACAGGGTTTATATAGACCCTACTATGCCATGTAGTGCCACATCATCCCGGCCAATCACGTTGCTTCATGCAATCAGATCTAAATCTGATTGTTGGGATGACATCACTTGATCCAATCAGATGAGAGCCCCCTTAAGTCATCCTTAGGTGGCACCAAGACTGATCAAAGCTGAGTCATAGGCACCTACCTAAGTTGATTCCAAGAAGCAACATGAAGTCCCATCTGTATGGAACTCCAGGCATCCCTATCCATGGGTGCACGCCTCCCTAGGTGTGTGCCCCTTCCTTTCTAATTTCTAGTAAGGGGACAAGCCCCTATCTGCTCTCCTATGGGTGCATGACACATGGATAGGTGTCTAAGTGTCAAAGGTCAATGTTTGACCAAAGTCAAAAGACAAGAATTAATAGGTGATGGAAAATGGTAGGTGTTGTCTTAAATTTATCTCATAAATTAAAACAATCCTTTTCTGATCTGGACAAGCTTCAGTCAAACCAACTAAAGATACCTGAGTGAGCACAAACACATTTGGCTCAGTTGAGACAACTTTTAATGATAGTAGAAGGAGAATGTTAGACTCAATCGTGTGCTAGCACGATTTTCTTGAACCTAATTGAATCTTATTCAAATCTATTGAACTGGATTAGTCCAATTAATGATATCCAAATCCAATCCCTTATTTGTATGATCTAGTTAGGTTCAGTTCTGTATGATAATAGGATATGTCATGATCTCTATCATCGACATCATCAAAATACCTTTCGATGGATCAGAACTTATTTTGATTCATACAACTAGAATGATCGATCATCCAAATCATTCTAATTGCTTTCAAAATCCACTAGTAACATCTAGCAGTATATAGTGGCAACCCATCAGAACTGAAAACAAACCTCTCGATGCAGCTACCTGTGTGATTAAGTTCTTCTATTCTGAGCTTCGATCAGATTAGGATTAAGGTGAACTCATCAAACCCTAATTTTCATCATATAATTTAATCATTTGATTCAAGTCCGATGTGAAAATCTTAATAGAAACTCTTTCTATTATTTTAGTCTGCCATGGCCATGGGCTTAAGGACTTGATTCTCATGATCATCATAGGGCTGCTCCTTATCCACTGAGGTAGATAGATTTCCTGTTGGTGCAATCCAATTCCTACAATGAACATGCTATAGCCAACATACACCTTAGGATTCCAAATGGCTAGAAGACCAAGTCATGGTGTAGTCAAACTATAACACCCTCAAGGTAAACTACCGATGCACCTCAGATCAAAGAACCAGATATACCACTACAGCTTCAAGCCAGTCATCGATGAGAAGGTAGACTTCCTTATGACTGCTCGAGGTGGTCACACTCAATGCCCTCATTCTCTAATGAGTACCTGTACTGTCACTTTGGTGTCTCTACACCGTAGATTCAAGACTCATCTACTATAAAGAAGCGATTGTACATCAATCTTCTAGATCAATCATCATCCTTATAATGATCCTACGGTCGGGAGCATTTTATGAGTTAATAATGAAAATTTTTGTCTTAAATTTTCAACTCTTGAAAATAAGAATTATCATTATGATTAACTTAAGGAATGTATCACAGACACTAAATATATATTTATGATAGAAAATAATCTATTTTATTATTTATAGTCAAAATTATAATTTTATCCCTAGAAGTGTATTACAAGTGTCAGCCAATTCTAGCTTCTAGGGTGCATATATCTAACAAACTTCCACTTGACCTAAAGCCAATTGGCTACAAATCTAAGTCCCATCTTCTCATGGTGGGCTTCGATCTTCTGCTGGCCCAACAGCTTTGTAAGTGGGTCTGCCGCATTGTTGGCAGAGTTGACTCTCTTGACCTCGACGTAATCCTTCTCAAGGTAATCGCAGATGAGATGGTATCGCCGCTCGATGTGCTTGAATTTTTGGTGAGACCTCGACTTCTTAGCAAGGGCTATGGTGCCATTGTTATCGTAGTATAGAGGAATGGCATCTGATGGCATCACTCTGATCTCTGTGGCAAACTTCTTATATCAAAATGCCTCCTTCGTAGCTTCTGATGCAGCAATATATTCTACTTCCATGGTGGAATCTACTATCACAGTCTGCTTGGAACTTTTTCAATCGACAGCTCCACCATTACACATAAATAGACTCTCAGATGTTGGCTTTTGATCATCTACATCGAACATAAAATTCGAGTCTATATATCCCTAGATTTGGAGTTCTCCATTATCAAAGACCAACAACATATCCTTAGTTCTTCTCAAGTACTTAAGGATACATTTCACAGAAGTCTAGTGTTCTTCACCTAGATTCGACTGATATCTGCTCGTGACACTCATAGCATGGGCTATATCAGGTTGTGTACATAACATGGCATACATGAGGCTCCCTATTGCTGAAGCATAAGGGATCTTGCTCATGCATTCTATTTCCTCAGGTATGCTAGGGCACATCTTCTTGGAAAGATGAATGCCATGTCTGAAGGGTACCAAACCCCTCTTAGAATTTTTCATGCTAAACCTCTTTAGCACTTCCTCTATGTACATCTTCTATGAAAGTCCTAGCATCCTATTCGGTCTATCTCTATAGACCTTAATTTCTGGAATAAAGGATGCTTCTCCTAGATCTTTTATGGAGAATTCTTTAGATAACCATATTTTAACTGTGGTCAACATGAGAATATCATTTCCAATAAGGAGGATATCATCCATGTACAATACAAGAAAGACAACAACGCTCCCACTGATCTTTTTGAAGACACATGGTTCCTCCTCATTCTTGATGAAATCAAATAATTTGATCACATCATTAAAATGAGTATTCCAGCTCCGAGATGCTTGGTTAAGTCCATATATGGACCTTTGTAGCTTGCATACCTTGTGATCAGTATCACTGGGTGTGAAATCTAGCAGCTATTTCATATAAGTATCTTCCTCAAGATAGCCATTTAAGAATGCCATTTTCACATTCATTTGCCATATTTCATAATCGACATAGGCTGCAATAGCAAGCAATGTGCGGATGGATTTTAGCATAGCTACTGGCAAAAAAGTATCCTGATAGTCAATGCCTTCATGTTGACTATAACCTTTTGCCACTAATCTAGCTTTGAATGTCTCTACATTTTCATCGACACCAATCTTTCTCTTGTAGATCCATTTACACCCAATAGGTACTATACCTTCTGGTGGATCTACCAAAGTCTAGACTTGGTTTGAGTGCATCGAGTCAATTTTTGACTTCATTGCCTCTAATCATTTCTCGGGGTCGATATCTGATATTGCCTCGATATAGGTTCTAGGTTCATTACCATGAACCCCATTACCTATGAGGAACATTTTCTCTATTTCTTTTGAAATAGTACCTAAGTACCTCTCAGTAGGATGGGAAATTCTTTCCGACCTATGAGGTGGTAGAGGTAGTGATTGTATTTGCTCAACCTGATTTGGTTCCATTTGGTCCTTAGCTCGTTGCTCTTGTGAGACTTTCTCATTGAGCTTGATCTGCTTTCCAATGTCGCTATCTTGAATAAACTATTTTTCAAGAAAGATGGCATGTCGACTCATAATCACATTGTGATCTTCTGAAATATAGAAATAATATCATAATGACTCTTTAGGATATCTTATAAATCAAGCTCTAAAGGACCTAAAGCCTAACTTATCCGCTTGTTGTCTTTTGACATGAGCTAAACTATCTCAAATTCTGAGATGACTCAGATTTGGTTTCTTACCATGCCATATCTCATTCGGTATGATAGGAATGGTTTTAAAAGGAACCCTATTCAATAAGTATATTGCAATTAACAAACAGTATCTTCAAAAAAAATCAGGGAGGTCTGTGAAGCTCATCATGGATCGGACCATATCTAATAGGGTCCGATTCCTCCATTCTGAAATTTCGTTGAGTTGAGGTATTCCAGGTGGAGTCCATTGAGAGACTATGTCATTTTTCTTGAGATAGTCCGGAATTTTCGACTAAGGTATTCACCTTCTCGATCTGATCGAAGAACCTTAATGGGTTTTCCAGTTTGCTTTTCTACTTCATGTCTGAATTTCTTGAACTTTTTAAAAGCTTCAGACTTGTGTCTCATAAGATACACATACCCATATCTAGATAAATCATTGGTAAAGATTATGAAGTAGACAAAGTTGCCTCTAGCCGGCACATCAAATGGACTGCACACATCAGTATGTACTAGGGCAAGAAGATTCGTGGTCCTTTCCCCATATCCTACAAAAGGGAGTTTAGTCATTTGGCCGTGAAGACAAGATTCATAAATTGGATATGACTCAAAAGTCAACAGATTCAATAGCTCGATTTTCTCCAATTTGTTAACCCCATCTTCTACTATATGACCTAGTCTTAGGTGCCATAGATACCTATCGTTTGGACTATCCCTAGGTCATTTCATGGCATTCACATTTTACTCGATATTAAAAATAGATACATCAATATGTAACTGATAAAGACTGTTAATAAGGAAACCACTTGCAATTTTATTGCTTTCATAAAGAATGTTACAATAGTCCTTAAGAAAACTAATTACATAGCCTTCTAGTGCTAGGCATGAAATAGAAATCAAATTTCTGCTTGCAGCAGGCACATAATAGCGGTCTTTTAATACTAAGTCTAAACCAGATGGTAGTCGAAGAGGGTATGTTCCCATAGCTTCGATAGCAATTTTTGCTCCATTTTCGATGCACAGGATCATCTCACCATCCCTCAGCCTCCTGCTATCCTCAAGACTCTATATAGAACTGCACAAATAAGTACTAGAATCAAAGTCAAGCACCCAACTGGATGCTGAAGAAACCATAAAGTTAGACTCAATAACGAGCATACCTCTAGAAGGACCTGCCTCCTTATTCTTTAGGGTGGATAGGTAAGTAGGGCAGTTTTGCTTCCAGTGGCCATCATTGTTGCAATGAAAATATTTTTCTTTGTCAGCGGCCTTCTTCTTCATCTCTATCTTTTTCTTCTTTCCTCCTTCCACCTTTTGCTTTTTCATAGACCTTTTTTCTTTCTAAAAGACTTTCTCTTGGAAGAAGTCCATTCCATAGCAAGCACTGAGTCTTTAGAACTTTTCATAGAAAGCTCAGCAGTAACCAGCATGTTCATAAGTTTGGCCAAAAAATTTTGAAGTTTATGCATATGGTAGTTCATGATGAACTGCCCATATGCATCAGTCAAGGATTATAGAATTATATCATTCTACAGATCCAGGTTCAATTTCACTTCGAGCTTCTTAAGCTCTTCCAAGTCCTTGATCATCATCAGACAATGATCTTAGACTAACTGCCCATCACGCATTTTAGTCTTGAAAAGTCGTTTAGTGACTTGATACTTGACTGTGCAACTCTGTTCACCAAACATCTCTTGTAGGTGACCCAACATTTGACGAGCAGTCTTGATATCTTCATGTTGGTGCTGAAGCTCATCAGACATCGAGCCCAATATGTAGTATCTAGCCTTGTTATCTTCGTCCATCCACTTTTCAAGAGATGCTCTTTGTTCAGCGAATGGATGAGCTGGTAAGGTGGAAGGGTCCTGGTCCAATACATGAGTTAACTTCTCAGAACCCAAAATAATTTTGAAGTTTCGGAGCCAATCCTTGTAATTGGGTCTGGTCAGTCTATGGGTGTCCAGGATACGTGCTAGTGGGTTGGACGCAGATATTTTTCTATAGAGAGTCAAAGTTTTTAGTTAGATATTGTAATTAAGATTTGACTAATTTATTTAAAAAATTTATTTTTAAATAAATTAGCTTCCACTATTTTCTCGGATCTCTACACTCTCTTTATAGAGATGCAAAAATCTTCATGATTAATAATTTTTAGTGGATGGTGCGATCCCATCAACTGACTCATCACCTCACCTAACAGTTATTCGTGATGGGTTAGCCAATGAGTGAACTCTTGTTCATGATTCTCTAATCGTGGTGCACCCAAACTTGATCTCTAGTTCATGAATCTCACCATTCCTAGAATATTAATTCACTCCTTAGTTAGGTCAGACCCACCATTTGCATAGATTAGATTCCTAATTGAGTCTCTCATCGTATCCAAAATATTGAGCCCAATCCATCCTCCAGTCTGTAGCATCCAATGCCTAATAGATATGGTTGCATTTTTTCGATGCAACTGAACCACTGTAACCAACCGAGAACAATCAACCCCGAGAAGGATCTGCACATCTATAATGATGGAAGACCTTAGATTTAATCTTTTCTTAGGAAGATTTGATTTAGGTCTCATTAAATTAGACTTGACATAGTCATAACCATTATGACTAACCTAGTGGCATGGGTTAGCTCGGATTATTGACCACCTCAGATCAGGACTGAGCCAACAAATATGGCCAGGTAAGTGAGATCGGTGAAAGGGATATGCCATTAACTTGACAAGAATACATTCGAGTCGAGTAGCTTCCAATTAAAAATCAGTCGGTCATATCTGCCAAACTTATCTTAGACACCAAATTATTGAGCTAGAACCAATCGGATTAGCCTATAATCCAGACTCTAACCACTAAGTCTAATTAGGTCTTAGCTTGATCGATCACTCGCGTGACTCGATCTTGATCCAGACTTAATCCTATTAGGTTGGTCAGTTTAAGCACTATTGATCTCATCTAACCAACTCTTAAGCCGGTTTGATCAACCGCTTAGACCTAATTGAGCTACCCAAAGCCTGAACCTAATTTTATGAATATGTCTTAGATTTAAAATTCTTAATTTTATACCTAACAAATATTTCATAATCTTAATTCTTAATTAAGTTTAGAGTTCACAAATAAAATACGTAAATAAAATCCTAGGATTTCAGGATCTAGGGTTTTGCAGAAAGTAAGTTCTTGATTTTTGATTAAGGATGAACGCGTAGCACCCCTACCTATCATAAGAATACCCATTGAATGTAAGGAGAGGACATTTAAACCCTACTTTATTCTTATGATCAGATGGCCAAGGGGAATGCCTTAATCAAAAATATAAATCTACAAAACTAGTTAGATCTACATCATATATCTCCTATATAAAATTGATCTAACTTTATACATGTTTTGCATACATCTCATGTATCATATCATGTATATTTTTAGATCTAAATTATCTCATAATTTATCTAAAAAATTAAATTTAAATTGATCATATCAAAATAAATTCTAATCTAGACAATTATGTAGAACTATTCTACAACTAGTCTAAACATGCATTCATCATATCTCATATGATCCAAAAATTAAATAATTTTATTTACTATTTTTTAGATCTTATTATAATATTTATAATATTAAAAAATAATAAATAAATAGATCTAAAATTATAACTTAATCAAATTAAATTATGAACATGCAAGACTATGTATAGAATAGTTCTATTTTACAACTAATCATGCACTAAACATAGATCTAAACAATTTTAGATTAATTTAATTTTATTAGATTAAAATTAAAATAAAATTAAATCTAAATAACTTATTAGAAAATTGGCTCTGATACCAGTTGAAGGAAAAATTCTGATTTTTCGGACCAGATTCATTCAGATTTGATTGGATCAAGAGATATATTTTAAAAATTTATCTTTTGAATCTATATTAGATCTGAGATATTTTAAATTTAATTTTATAGATCTAATAAAATAAAATAAAAAAATTAAATTTAATTTAATTTTGTACCTTTTGTTGGGTAATCAGATTATCCTATGATGATACTGTTGATTGCCTGAAGTTCTAGATCAGCCATGCAAGTGCTTGACCTCTATTGGTATCTACTCAGGCTGGATCTAAAGATCTTCTCCTTCTTTATCACCTCTCCAAATATCTAATTTGGAGAATTTTTGAAACTCCTTTTGAAGATCTGCAATCATCTCTTGCAGCAGTGCTGCCTTCTTCCTTTCTCATCACCTTTCTCTTGCCTGGATCGCACCAAACTAGAGCCCAAATCTCCTTGGGTGTGGAGAGGAGAGAAAGGACTAGAAGATGGCATGGAGGAGGGAGAGGAGCAGCCTTTGGGCATGGGCTAAGGGAGAACCTCTATAAAGCTTGGCGCAGACAGGATTTATATAGACCCTGCTGCGCCATGCAATGCCACATCATCCCGGCCAATTACGTTGCTTCATGCAATCATATCTAAATCTGATTAGTGGGATGACATCACCTAATCCAATCAGATGAGAGCCCCCTCAAATCATCCTTAAGTGGCACCAAGATTGGTCAAAGCTGAGTCTTAGGCACCTACCTAAGTTGATTCCAAGAAGCAACCTGGAGTCCCATCTGTATGGGACTCCAGGCATCCTTATCCATGGGCGCATGCCTCCCTAGGCATGCGCCCCCTCCTTTTCAATTTATAGCAAGGGGACAAGCCTCTATCTACTCTCCTATGGGTGCATAACACATGGGAAGATGTCTAAGTGTCAAAGGTCAACGTTTGACCAAAGTCAAAAGACAAGAATTAGCAGGTGACGAAAAATGACAGGTATTGTCTCAAATTTATCTCATAAATTAATACAATTAGTTTCTGATTTGGACAAACTCTAGTTAGACCAGGTAAAGGTACCTAAGTGAGCATAAATACATTTGGCTCAGTCGAGATAACTTTTAATGATAATAGAAGGAGAACGTTAGGCTCAATCGTGTGCTAGTACGATTTCCTTGAACCTAATTGAATCTTATTCAAATCAATTGAACTAGATTAGTCCAATTGATGATATCCAAATCCAAATCCTTGTTTGTATGACCTAGTTAGATTCAGTTTTGTATGATAATAGGATATGTCATGATCTCTATCATCGACATCATCGAAACACCTTCTGATGGATCAGAACTTATTCTAATTCATACAACTAGAATGATCGATCATCCAAATCATTCTAATTGCTCCCAAAATCCATCAGTGATACCTAGCAGTATATGGTGGCAACCTATCAAAATTAAAAATGAACCTCTTGGTGCAGCTACCTGTGTGATTAAGTTCTTCCATCCTGAGCTCCGATCAGATTAAGATTAAGGTGAACTCGTCAAACCCTAATTTCCGTTATATGATTTAATCATTCGATTCAAGTCCAATGTGAAAATCTTAATAAAAATACTTTCTATTATTTCACTCTGCCATGGCCATGGGCTTAAGGACTTAATTCTCATGATCATCATAGGGCTGCTCCTCATCTACCGAGGTAGATAGATTCTCTCTTGGTGCAATCCAATTCCTATAATAAACATGCTATAGCTAACATACACCTTAGGATTCCGAATGGCTAGGAGATCGAGTCATGGTGTAGTCAAACTATAACACCCTCAAGGTAAACTACTGATGCACCTTAGGTCAAAGAATCAGACACACCACTGCAGCTTCGAGCCAGTCATCGATGAGAAGGTAGACTTCCTTATGACTGCTCGAGGTGGTCATGCTCAGTGCCCTCATTCTCTAACGAGTACCTGTACTCTTGCTCCAATGTCTCTATACCATAGACTCAAGACTCATCTACTATAAAGAAGTGATTGTACATCAACCTTTTGAATCAATCACCATCCTCAAGATGATCCTACGGTCGGAAGCATTTTATGAGTTAATAATAAAAATTCTTATCTTAAATTTTCAACTCTTGAAAATAAGAATTATCATTACCATTAACTCAAGGGATATATTACAGACACTAAATATACATTTATGATAGAAAATAACTCATTTTATTATTTATAGTCAAAATTATAATTTTGCCCCTAGAAGTGTATTACAAGTGTCAGCCAATTCTGGCTTCTAGGGCACATATATCTAACATTTTCCACCAAGGTCGATCAGCAAATCATGCATCAAATCCTTCTACCCTAGGAAAATCCCTTCTCATTAATCCTCTCAACCTCCACCTTCAACTCACTACTCCTGGTTGGCCAAACCAGAACAATAACAAGGTAGATTTGAGACATACGTAGAATTCTTGTGCAGATTTCTGATTTTATCTTGTACAACTTCTCCTTTCCTTTCATGCACCATCATGCTCTAAAACTTGGCTCTGATACCATATTGACATCCACAATATTTCAGGCATTACCTAGCTCTGATACCAAATTGTAGACCCATGATATCGCTCAAATGCCAATCATCCTTGACATCACAAGCACCGATATCATGTTGCAAAAGCTCTTGATCTTTAGCATGGATCTGAAAAAACCTGTGACATTCTCTATGGGCAGCAAACCATTGATCCTCCACCTGAATCTTTGATGGGCGCCTCCCTCCTTGGGCTTGAGGTAGATGCCACCCTTCTCTAGGGCTTCTTCAAGTACCCTAGGGTGGTAACTCAAGAGAGAAGAGAAGAAGAGAGATGAGGGATAAAAAGTTAGTATTCCATAGCATTCACAGCCTTAATGAAATCCTAATACAACCTATGTATTTATACATAGCCATTAGGCCAAACCAAAAAGCTTTTCAGCTAACCCAATACATGAAAGCACTCACCGAGTCCATGTACACCCATGTCTCCCATGCTCTCATCCTCTGGATCTAAATCCGACCCATATATGTATTAGCCTTCTTAAGATCTCTCAACCAGACCTTAAGACCCATAGGATCAACCCAGATCGTAGTCCAAAATAGATCCTCACGTAACTCTGCCTGCACACTAAGCTGACTCAGTCTCAACACTAAGCCGGCTAAGTTCCACTAGGTCGGCTCAGTCTAAAATTGAGCCAGCCCAGTCCTATGCCATTACAGCAGTCCCAAATGCATAGCTCTCTATTTTTCCTATGCTTTGAGACTTAGCCGACCCAATTTTTGACTGAGCTAGCTAACCTACAGAAAATCATTTTTCTGCAATCTTGATTTCTCGACTTTGGTTTCTTGCTTCATCTTGTATCCCAGATCTTCGAAGCACCAACCACGCCCCTAAAATCTTCAGAGCCAACACCCTGACTCCTCCTGTGGCCTCCCAAGGCTTGGGAGCACTATAAATCCTCACAATCTATTCCCTCTTGCACGAAAAAGTTAAAATTTTGTGAAAAAAAAGTACAGTGAGAGCTGTGGGCACAAGGTTTTCTAAGAGCATACCCTAGAGTTCTGGCCTAGGGTTCGAAAAGAGAGTTGGTGAGCTACGAGTGTCGTGAGCCCACCAAAATTCTAGGAGTACCTTCACCTCTCTTTTATGTCTACTGATGATCCAGAGCATCTGAAGAGTCCGTAGATGAAGATCAAAGTAGTTTAGTTGATAATAGTCATGAAAGCTTTCAGATGTTGAGCTAGCACTCGGGAGGAGCCGATCAAGACTAGAGCCTCATGTGGATGATCTACAGAGGCTAGATACACTATGTCACTGCATCGTGATGAGTGGACCTCCCTGATGGTGATTGGATTGTGGTGATCATCTACCCACATAGGTAACATGTTTTGAACATATAGTGTAGTAGTACATAGTTTACTGCTATTATTTTAATTTTTGAATTCAAAGCATGTATATCATATTTAGATCCTAAGTATAGAATTTTCTGATATGATCAATAGCTTATAATTAATTAGATTAGTTATATTTTTTTATTTTATTTAATAATTTTTTGAAAAAGTTTTGAAAGTAGGGCTAGAAATCCTGCACTGAAAATCATCATAGGGTTCAACAGTTATAGGGTGAAGTGAGACGAGAAGGAGAGGACTCAGATTTAAAGACTAGATTTTCGACCATGAGTTGACTTTAGGTTTTCATGAGTCGACTCCAGTAGGAGTCGATCATGAATCAACTTTAAGTTAAGTGTGCAAAATTTTGATTTTTCACAAAAGTAGAATTGGTGCATCTAATTAAGAGATAGTTGAGAATTGAGTCTGATAAATCAGTAGTCTTATGAAATATGAGATTTTTGTAAGAGTTTAGAGAGAGGACATGATTTTAAATCAATTAACAAATTTACTAGATAGAATCCTTAGAGAGAAATAAAGTGACTTCTGAGTCATATGAAAGCTATTGGATTAAGAGAACTTGAAGTTGGGCTTAATTTGAATGATAGCATAATCCTAGTTCTCTCCTAATTATGCTAAATCTCTCTTCATTAAGAGATTTAGTGAAGATATCTGCTAATTGCTTATCTGTACTAACAAATTCAAGTATCACATCATTATTATGCACATGATCTCTTATAAAATGATGTCTTATTTCAATATATTTGGATCTTGAGTATTGAATTAGATTTTTAGTTAGATTAATTGCACTAGTATTATCATATTTTATTAAAATTTTATTAAGTTTTGTACCAAAATCTTCAAGTTATTATTTAATCCATAGGATTTTAGCACAATAACTCCTAATGGTAATATATTCAGCTTTAGCTGTAGATAATGCTACTGAGTGTTATTTTTTGCTAAACCATAAAATTAGATTAACTCCTAAAAATTGATAAGTGCCACTAGTGCTTTTTCTATCTAATTTACATCCAGCAAAATCAATCAGTATATCCAATTAATTCTAAAGATGATAATTTATCATATCAAAGTCTAGCATTAAGCATTCTAGACAAATATTTAAATATTCTTTTAGAACCTAAAGCATGAGATTCTCTAGGATCATATTGATATCTAGCATACATACAAATACTAAATATAATATCAGGTATACTTGCAGTAAGATAGAGCAATGATCCTATCATACCTTTATATAATTTTATATCAACTTTCTTATCCTTTTCATCCTTATCGAGTTTGCAAGAAGGGCTCATAGGTGTGCCAATTGATTTTGAGTTTTCCATTCCAAATATTTTTTAAGATTTTCTTTATGTATTTTGTTTAGTTAATAGAGATGCCCTCTTCACTTTACTTGATCTAAAGTCTGAGAAAGAAGTTTAGTTTGCCCATCATGCTCATCTCAAACTCTCCCTACATAAGCTTGGCGAACTTTTGGCAAAGACTTTCATTAGTAGCACCAAAAATAATATCATCTACATAAATTTGTACTACCAATAAGCTCTTATTTTTCTTCTTTAGAAATAGAGTTTTATTAATATTTTCTCTAGAGAATTCATTATTAATTAAGAATTTTCTTAGTCTTTCATACCATGGTCTAGGGGCTTGTTTTAAACCATAGAGTGCCTTATGCAATTTGTAGATATGATTAGGATATTCATGACTTACAAATTCAGATGATTATTCTATATATACTTCTTCAGCTATATATCCATTTAAAAATACACTCTTAACATCCATTTGGTATAATTTAGAATTCATAAAGCATGCAAATGCAAGTAGTAGCCTAATTGATTCTAATCTAGCTATTGGGACAAAGGTTTTATCAAAATCAATACCTTCTTCTTGATTATATCCCTTAGCTACTAATCTAGCTTTATTTCTAGTAATTTTTTTATTTTTATCTAGCTTGTTTCTATACATCCATTTGGTTCCAATTACTGGATGGTCACTTGGTCTATTAACTAGGCTCTAAACTCCATTTCTTTCAAATTGATTTAATTCTTCATGCATTGCATTTATCCAGTTTGGATCATTTTCAGCTTTTTCTATAGTTTTTGGTTCAATTTGAGATACAAATGCTAGATAGTTATTAATATATCTCAAAGAGGCACGAGTTCTTATCCTTTGTGTTGGATCATCAATAATTTGATCTTTGGGGTGACCAAGGACTTATCTCCATTCCTTTGGTAGACTTTGAGTTTGAGTATCATCAGGATTTTCATCTTTAGATTCCACTTCCTTCTCTTCTTTGTTATCTTGAGTAGTTGATTCCTTGAGTGTAATTTCTTTTACTCCTTTCTCAATTATTCTTGCATTATCATCAGCTATATCCTCTTTTGTAGAAGATAAGTTGTTAGTTTCATCAAATACCACATATATAGACTCTTGAATAACTAATGTGTGTTTGTTAAAGATCCTATATACTTTACTAGAAGTAGAATATCTTAAGAAAATTCCTTCATCAGATTTAGTATCAAATTTGCCCAAGTTATTTTTACCATTATTTAGAACAAAGCATTTACAACCAAAAACATGAAAGTAGCTAATATTTGATTTTCTATTTTTTCATAGTTCATAAGGGTTTTCTTTAATAGCGGCCTTATTAATGCTCTATTTAGAACATAACATGCTATATTGATAGCTTTAGCCCAAAAATATCTTGGGAGATGGCTTTTGCACAACATGATTTGGGCCATTTCTTTTAGGGTTCTATTTTTTCTTTCAACTATCCTATTTTATTGAGGTATTCTAGAAGTAGAAAAATTATGTTCAATCGCCATTTTATTATAAAAAAATTTAAAATTTTGATTTTCAAACTTTGTTCCATGATCACTTCTAATACAAACAATAGAGAGATTCTTTTCATTTGAAACCTTCTTGAAAAACTTAGTAAATATAGAAAATGCTTCATTCTTTTGTGCTAGAAATAGAATCCAAGTAAATCTCAAAATATCATCTATAATTACAAGTCCATATTTCTTACCACCTAGGCTTATGATCCTAATTGGTCCAAATAAATCCATGTAAAGTAGTTCAAGGGGTCTAGAAGTTAAAACAATATTTTTTGATTTGAAAGAACTTCTAGTTTATTTTCTTAATTGACATGCATCGCATATTTCATTTTTCTCAAAATTAAGTTTTGGCAAATCTTATACAAGATCCCTTTTGATTAGTTTAGAAATCAAATGTATGCTAGCATGTCCTAGTCTACGATGTCATAGCCAACTATTTTCAAAGATCTTAGCATTCATTGCAACTAAATATTGACTTTTTTTGGTGGAAGAGTCATCTAAATCTACTAAGTATACATTTTCATGCCTATGTCCAATAAGAGCTATGCTATTATCAATAGGAATAGTGACAATGCACATGAGTGATTCAAAAATAACTTTAAATTCTATCATAAAGTTGATTAATGCTCAATAAATTATTTTTTAATCCACCTACTATTAGTATATTATCTATAAATGTAGAAGTGATACATATTTTACCACTTCTGATGATGTGTCCTTTGCCATTATCACCAAAGGTCACTATTCCTTCTTTTTTAACTTCAAGGATGATGAAATATTTTTTTCATCCGTCATGTGTCTTAAGCAGCAACTATTTAGATACCACTTTTCTTTCTTTCTATCAGCTACAAGACACACCTACAATAAAAAATCAAGTAAAATTTTAGGTACCCAAGTCATCTTGGATCCTTTGGGGTAAGTAACTATGATTCCTTTAGGAACCTATACCTTTTTAATGTTTAGACTATTTTTTGTTTTTCTAACATTGCAAACATAGAATTTATGTCTAGTTTTTCCATAGAAAAAATATATTGGTTTTTGTGAGGTTAAAGATGGATCATTTACAAAAAATTTTTTTAAAAATTTTTATTTCTTTTGAGTTCTAAAATCAATTCCTGCTTTGTCAAAGATAGCTTTTTAATTATTAAGTAATAATTATAGTTTTTTAGAACATAATATAAACTTATCAACTATAGGTTTATATTTTTTAAGTTCTTTCTTTAGGTTCTCGTTTTCTATAGAAATAACATCTTTTTCTCTTAATATTTTCTCTTTTTTCTTGATTAGATTTTGATTGATTGATTTTAGATTTTTGTTTTTCAAGGTTAACATTTTTAGATCATTATACAATTCATAAAATAATTCTTGCAACTTATCAAATAAAAATTCTAGTTGAGTGTCAGTGTTACCTCATCCTCTTGAGCCATGGGACATAAATTGACTATTTCTTATCCCTCTTCATCTGAACTTGAATCTTCACTATCACTTCATGTTGCTATCATTGCTTTCTTCTTTATTTTTTTAGAGGATTTCTTCAAATAAGGGGTAGTCTACCTTGAAATGACCTGATTTCTTGCATTCAATATATGTAGGCTACTCCTTATCTTTGTCTTTCTCTCAATCTTTACTAGCTTTACCTTTGGAGAAGGGTCTTCTCTTGAAGTTTGGTCATTTCTTTTTTATGAACCTTTTAATTTTTTTGGTTAGAAAAGCCATCTCTTCATCTTCACCTCCTTGGAATCTTCACTCTCTTCATCTTCTTTCTTTGCTATTGACTTGAGGGTCATGGTCTTCTTTTTCTGAACTTCATCTTCCAAGTTTTGTTTCATGGTTAACTTATATGTCATGAGGGAACTAAGAAGCTCTTCAAGGGGCAAGGTGTTGAGATCCTTAGCTTCTTGTGTAGCCATCACCTTCGCCTCCCAAGTTCGAGGAAGAGACCTAAGAATTTTTCTCACAAGTTTACTATTAGTATATGATTTTTCTAAGCTTTTAAGTCTATTTATAATATCTGTAAATCATGTAAACATTTCGGCAATGCTTTCAGTTGATTTCATTTTAAAAAGTTCATACTTATGTACTAGCATATTTATTTTGGATTTCTTTACTTGATTGGTACCCTCATGGGTAACCTCAAGTATATCTCATATTTTTTTGGCTGAAATATAAGTAGAAATTTGATTAAATTCATTGGCATCAAGTGAACGATAAAGCACATTCATTGCTTTAGCTTTTAATTTGGGCAACTTCTTATCATTTTCATCCCAATCTCTTTCGGATTTAGGAATTACATTACCTTCAATGCTAATTGTAGGTGTATATGGTCCATTGATTATGACACTCCATAGGTCATAATCAAGTACTTGAATGAATATGCACATGTGTGCCTTCCAATATGTGTAGTTAGAACCATTAAACAAAGATCTATTTGTGGATTGCCCTTCCATTAGAGAGATATTTAATTGGGTTGTCATCTTGATCGATTATTCTAAATCAAATGAACAATAAATAATATAAAAGCACCTGCTCTGATACCACTTGTTACTCGAAAGAACAACCCAAGAGGGGGGAGGGTGAATTAGGTTTTTAAAAAATTTTGGGATTACTAAGTGTATATGCAGAACTTAAATATAGATATGCTAAAAATACAGTAATTTAGATATACTAAAAATAAAGATAATTGAACAAAAAATTCACACACACAAAAGTTCAATATTTTTATAGTGGTTCCGTGTCAAACCTAACAACAACATCTACTCCTCAAGCACTCCACTTAAGAATTTCACTATAATCTCTAAGATTACAGCAAGATTATTTTCACCGGGCTCATAATCTAAACCTAGTTAGTTTTGTGGGCTAACCAATCAAAACCTAACCCCAAGCCACTCCTAGGCTTGTACAAATCCAATTTAAGGCTTGGATGAGCCTATCCCCTAAGTTTCAGCTTTTTGAAACTTGAAATACAAAAATTTTAGGATGCAAAAATTTAAAACAAAAGCAAACTTCTTTTGAAGAGCATATTTGAGGCTTTGATGCACAAGATGAGTTTTTGAAGGGCTTTAGCAATGAATGCTCCCTTCCTTCACTTGAGAGCGCCTTGATTGCATAGCTAGTTGAGTGGTTGAATAGGAATGAAGGCTCTTTAAGGCTCATTATTTGGACTACACATAGATTTTGAAAAGTTCCTAATGTTTCTTACTTTCTTATTTTTATATCTTAAGTTTTCAAGCCTTAATTTGATCTTGAAAGTCTTTTAATCCAAGTTAGGAACTCCAAAAATGGGTTTGTAGCCATTGGAATATCAGAAAAAGCTATTTAGAGCATCCCATTGGAATATCAGAAAAAGCTATTTAGAGCATCCAAAATGAAATCTAGGCAATTCTGAAAACTAGCTATTGGGACTGTCAGAAACTTGAGAGTCGACTCTCCAAAGCCATGAGTCGACTCGAGCTATAGGATAAAAATTTTTGACTCTATGTATTTCTATCTCATGTCAGTTCTGCATGCCAGAGTTGACTCCTGGACTTTGTGAGTCGACTTCAGTCGTAGGGTAAATAATTCAGTATTCTATTCTTGGATTGGAGCCTTTTCTGAGATATGAGTTGGCTCCTGCTTTTCGTGAGTCGATTCCTCCATGAGTCAACTCCTGGTCGACTCCTACAATAAGGTTTATACTAAAGTCTTCTATTTCGAGCTTGGTGCCTGTCCGAGCTCGTGAGTTAGCTCCTGCCAATCTAGAGTCGACTCCTAATCTCTGCCAAATATTAAAATCATATCAAATTTATCTTTAAACTTTCTTTGAGCTGGTTCATGATGATATTCTTTAAAAATATTGGGCTTGATCTCTTTTTGCTTCTTTTTCTTGGTTCTTTCTATTAAATATGGAGTATCATAGAAATGAGTTTCTGTTCTTCTTGATCTTTGTCTTAAACATTCCAACCTAGTTGTTAGTACCAAAAATCGACTCAAATATTTTGTTATTCATAAAAATCATACCTAGGGTCAGCATAGATCCTTGATCAATTCTCTTTGTGTGTGATCCATTGGATTCTACATCCAGCAAATAGTGGATTCAGGTGCGATTTGGTCTAATTTGGTTAGAACTCAATCAAATCGATTTAGGTCAAACCGAGCTGACCTGATTTGATTAGTTAGAACTTTTTCTAATTGATGATCAAATTAAACTCTTTAATTCGATCAAATCCATAAGAAAAGATTGATGTCTAGCAATGTATCATGTCTGCTCAAAAGATATAGAATTTTGGTGAAAATATCAAAAATATTCTTCAGTGGAAAGTTACCATGCAACTTGATCCTACGATCACTCTGCATCCCGAATATGACTTTGGATATGAAAACATGTTAAATCCAATATCATATTCATATTTATTTCAATCAAATGATGATGATTTGATTAATAAAATATTAGAAACTATTTTTAATTTTCATCATGCTTTGATCAAAGTCTTCCTGAATCATCATTTGATTGAAGCAAGTAGGATGTGATCTTCTCTTACTAGGAGTGATCGATTCCATGTTGACCTGCTCATAATCTTCAAATGCAATCTACCATATCTATAATATCTCGTACATGATTAAGTCATGAATAAGTATGAAATAAAATATGGATTCATGCATACAAAATTCTATGGCAGTCTCAGGTCAAAAGATTACATGCACAAAATCCACTATGAGAACCATCTGTTGATAAGTAGATAAGACTCCATCAGATATTCTTAAGTTAGATCAATTCAGTGAACCCATTCTCTAATAAGCACCTACATCATTATATTAGTATCAAACATAAGTGATAGTGAGATTAATCACCCTCTCCATCAAGCACACACAGGATATGCCAGTATTTTCAAAAATATTGATCCCCAACTCAATGTTCCATTGACTAAAAATATTTTAGATTAGGGTTTTAAGATTTTAGATCTCATAGGTATGATCTCATCATAAACCTAAAATCATAGTCCTAATCTATGGGATTTATCATAATCTTAAAATAAACTTTAAGACATAGCATATGATGAAATATAAATGCCTTTATTTATTTAAAAATGTCATTACATGAGTCTGAAAGATAAAAGAACATCCCATTAATATACATGATTCGATTGGCTTGTAGGGCATATTTCTTTCATCATTATCATACAAAACTGAACTTAACTAGATCACACAAATAAGGATTTGGGTCTGGATGTCATCAATTGGGCTAATCCAGTTTGATTGATTTGGATTAGATCCAACTAGGTTCAAGAAAATCATGCTAGCACATGATTGAGCCTAACATTCTCCTTCTATAGTTTTTTTGGTTTATCTTGACTAAGTCAAATTAGATTTGGCTCACTTGAAAGACCTGTAAAGTTTGTCCTGATCTGACTGGAGCTTGTCCTGATCAGAACAGGCTTGTTCTGGTCAAAATAGGGCTTGTCTTGATGAGATCAGGGCTTGTTCTAAAATCATGAGATGAAATTTGGACAAGGCTCAACCAAGAGCCCTGTATGATTTTGTCTTGATCTTACTGGATCTTATCCTGGCATAATCAAGGCTTGTCCTAAAACAAATGGGCTTGTCTTGAATCCGATAAGATGGGAATAGGACAAGGATTATCTTAACTAAATCAGGGTTTGTCCTAAAACCATACAATGGAATTTGGACAAGGCCACTTTGACCCATTTTTTGCAGGAATTGAGGGAGGAGATGTGCATCCCCTAGAATTCATCTAAGGGCACACATCCCTAGGAGGTTTTCATGGAAGAAAAGAGGGTGCACACCCCCTTATGGCATGTGCTCATATTGGATAAGGATAAAGGAGTTTGAATGGTTCAAACTCCTTAGGATTTGATCTCTACTTATAAATCCTTTTATCCTAAAAATATGATGCCCATTTTTCTGAAGATTTTTTGCAATGAAATGCTTTAGAAATCAGGGTGGGGCATTAAAATGAGGTAGGAGTCCTTCTACTTTAAGCAATCCAGTTGCTTAAAGCCCCAGGACTCCAAGATGGCGCAAAGGTCTATATAAAGGGCCTTGTGCACTTGGTTTTGCATTCCAATTCATCTATGGCGAAGCCCTGACTCTCCCTCCATCTCCCATGCCCTTTTCTAGATCTTCTCTCCCTCTTCCATGCTTAAAAGGGTTGGGCAAAATTAGAGATCAAGAGTTGACCTCTGATCCTGCAAAGGCTATGCAACAAGTTGCTGATCAAGAGACAAATGTGCTACCATCAAACATTGATTCGAAGGCTCTACAGATCGATTCTAGATCTAATCTTCTAGATCCAAAAGGAGAGGACTTCTAGATCTGACCTGAGTAGACTTTGGTAGAGGCCCGGTATATGCGCAGCTAAATCCAGAACCTTAAAGTGCAGCTAGATCATCGACAGGGTAAATTATTTACCCAAATTAGGTAACAATAGTTGTTATGATTTAATTTTAATTTAGTTTTTGATATCAGATCAAACCAATTAGATCTAAGAACTCTTAAATCTGATTGAATGTAGATATTTTTTTTTTTTATTTTTGCTGCAAGTCTAATCAGATCAGATCGATCCTATGGTAGGAAAATCATATTTTTCTTCAACTGGTACCAGAGCTACGTTAGCAGTTCTTCAAATTAGGTTTTGATCTAATTTTTAATTTTTTATGATCTGAGATGAATAATTTTAGATATTACATGAGATGTAATTAGATTTGGAATTAGTAAATTAAATTAAAAATATCATATATGCAATATATGTGATGCATGACTACACTAGATTTATAGATCTATTCTATGAATTATCTAGAATATATATTTTTTTTGATAAGATCAATTAAAAATTTATTTTTAGGTATTATATCAAATATAATCAGATCTGAAACATGCATGTATGGTTTTAAATATAATACATGAGATGTATACAAAGCTTGCATAGTTTAAATCTTTAATCATATATAAGATATATGTATTAGATTAAACTATTTTGTAGTAGAGTTTTCATATTTTTGATTACAACATTCTCCTTGGCCATTTGGTCATAAGAGTAAGAAGGATTTAAAGATCCTTTCTTTCCATTCGATGGGATGCTCTTATGGTGTGTAGGGATGCTGTGCGTTTATCCTTAATCAGAAATTAGAACTTACTTTTCTGTAAAACCCTAGATCCTAAAATCCTAGGATCTTTGATGCATATTTTGTTTATGAACCCTTGACTTAATTAAGAATTAAGTTTATAAAATCAATTAAGTCTAAAAATTAGTTATTTTTAGATCTAAGATACCTTTCATAAAATATGGGTTCGGATATGGATAGCTCAATTAGGTCAAGCAGTTGATCAAACTGAATCAAGAGTTGGTTAGATGGGATCAAAAGAGCTTATTTTTGACAAGGCCATTAGATGTAAGTCTTGGTCAAGGTTGACTCATAGTCATATGTGGTCGATCAAGTTAATACCTAATTTGGCTCTGCAGTTTGAGCCTTGAATTGTAGGCTAAACCAATTGATTTTGGCTTGACAATTTAGTGTCTAAGGTAAGTCTGGTAGATATAATCGATTGATTTTTAATTTGAAGCTACACAATCTGAATGCATTCACATCGTGTTAATGGCATATCCCTCCCACCGGTCTCACTTATCTAGCCATTTGGATCGACCCAATTTTGTTTTGAGGTGGCTAACGATTTGAACTAACTTATGCCACTAGGTTAGTCATAATCATTATGACTAAGTCAAGTCTAAGAGATCCAAATCAAATCTTCCTAAAAAAATATTAAGTCATAGGTTTTCCACTATTGTAGATGTATGGGCCCTTCCCGGGATTAATTATTCTCGACTAGATACAGTGGTTCAGTTGCACCAAAAAGATGCAACCACTTCCTTGGATGCTATGGATTGAAGGATGAATTGGGCTCAATATTTTGAAAATGGTGAGAGACCCAATCAGGAATCCAGTTCATGCAAATGGTGGGTCTGACTTAACTAAGGAGTGGAGAAATATTTCGAGCATGGTGAGCTTCATGAATTAGAGATCAAGATTGGGTGCACCATGTTTAGAAAAATATTAAACAAAAGTTATCCACCTATCGGCTAATCCATCATCAATAACTATTAGGTAAGGTGGTGAGCTAATCTGTGGGATTGCACCATCCACTAGAAATCTATGATTGCAGAGATTTTTGCATCTTTATCAAGGAAGTGTAGGGATCAGAAAAAATAGTGAAAGCCTAATTTATTTAAAAATAAAATTCTTAAATAAATTGGTCAAGTTAAATTACATGTCTAACTAAAAAATTTTGACTCTCTATAGAAAAATGTCTACGTCCAACCCCTTGACCCAAATCTTAGAGACCCATAGATTGATCGGACCTAATTTCAAGTATTGGCTTAGTAACTTCAAAATAGTTTTGAGTTCTAAGAAGCTGTCCTATGTATTGGACCAAGAGATTTCCATTCTACCAGCCTGTCTAATTGTTGAACAGAGAGCATCTCATGAGAAATGGTTAGATGATGATAATAAGGTCAGGTGCTACATATTGGGCTCCATGTCAGATGACTTACAGTGTCAACATGAAGATATAAGGACTACATGCTAAATGTTGGCTCACCTCCAAGAGTTGTTTGGTAAACAGAGTCGTGCAGCGTGTTATTAAGTCTCCAGAGGACATTTTAAGGTGCAAATGCATGATGGACAATCGGTTCAAGATCATTGCCTGATGATGATCAAGGATCTAGAAGAGCTTGAGAAGCTCGGAGTTATCATGGATAAGAACTTGTAGATTGATGTGATCCTATAGTCCTTGACTATTTCATATGGATAGTTTATCATGAACTTCCATATGAATAAACTTTAGTGCACCATGACTGAATTATTGAACATGCTGGTTATAGTTGAGCAAATTATGAAAGGTTCAAATGGCTCAATTATGTCTATGGAGTGGACTTCTACCAAGAAAAAGTCTTCTAGTAAGAATAAGAAGTCTACGAAGAAGTAGAAGATAGAAGGAAAGAAGAAGAAGGATGAATCAAAGAAGAAGGCCACAGAGAAGGAAAAGTGTTTCCGCTATAACTTCGATAGCCATTAGAAGCGCAACTTTCCTTCATACTTGGCCAACCAGAAGAACAAGAAGGAAGCAGGTCCTTCTGAAGGTATGCTTATCATTAAGACTAACCTAACAATTTCTTCTATATCTAGTTGGATGCTTGACTCTAGTTTTAGTACTCGTTGTGCACTTCTATGTAGGGTCTTGAGGAGAGCAGGAGGCTGAGGGATGGTGAGATGATCCTGCATATGAAAAATGGAGCAAGAGTTGCTGCTATGACCATGAAAACCTATCATTTACGATTACCATCTGGATATGTCTTAGTTTTAGGGACTATTATTATGTACCTACTAAGAGTAGGAATTTGATTTCTATTTAATGCTTGGCATATGAGAACTAATGTAATTAGTTTCTTTAAGGATCACCGTACAATTCTTTATGAAAGAAATAAAATTATAAGTAGTTTCTTAATTAATATTCTCTATCAGTTATATATTGATGTTTCTATTTTTAATATCGAGCAAAACATGAATGCCATAGGAACAAAATGACCTAGGGATAGTATTAACAAAAGATATCTATGGCACCTTAGGCTAGGTCATATAGCTAAAGACAAGATTAGCAAATTGGAGAAATTCAGACTAATGGGTCCATTGATTTTCGAGTCATATCCAATTTATGAATCATGCCTTTAAGACAAAATGACCAAGTTCTTTTTTGTAGGACATAAGAAAAGGGCCATAGACCTACTTTCCTTTGTACATACGAATGTATGTGGCCCATTTGATGTGCCAACCAGAAGCAATTTTTTCTACTTCATTACCTTTATCAATGATCTATCTTAGTATAGGTATGTGTACTTGATGTGACATAAGTAATTTCTAGACTGTCTCATGGATAATGGCATAGTCTTACAACGGACTCCACCTAGAATGCCTCAACTCAATGGAGTTTTCAAATGGAGAAATCAGATCCTATTAGATATGGTCCAATCCATGATGAGCTTCATGGACCTTCCTAATTTTCTTTGGGGACATAGTCTAATGATGGCCATATACGTGTTAAATAGGGTTCTATTTAAAACTGTTCTTACCACACTGTATGAGATATGGCATGGTAAGAAGCCAAGTCTAAGTCATCTCAAAATTTAGGATTGTCCGACCCATTTCAAGAGACAACAAGCGGGCAAGTTAGAGTTTAGGTTCCTAAGAGCTTGGTTTATCTGATATCCTAAGGAGTCATTAGGATATTATTCCTATCTTCTGAAAGATTAGAATGTGGTTGTGAGTTAACACGATATTTTTCTTGAAAAATAGTTTATTCAAAATGGTGGAATTGAGAGATAGATCAAGCTCGAGGAGAAAGTCTTCAAACAGAAATGAGCCAAGGAACCTTTGGAACCTAGTCAGCTTGAGCCAATCTTAATACAACCTCCTCCACCTCATAGATCAAGTAGGATTTTCTGTCCTCTTCAGAGGTACATAGGCACTATTTAAAAAGATATAGAGAAAATATTTCTCACGAGAAATTGGGTTCATGGTGATGATCCCAAAACATATGATGAGGTGATATCAGATATCGACTTCGAGAAATGGCTAGAGTTAATGAAGTCAAAGATTGTCTCAATGCACTCGAACCAAGTCTGGACCTTGGTAGATCCATCTGAAGGTATAGTACCAACTAGGTGTAAATAGATTTTCAAGAGAAAGATAGGTGCAGATGAAAATATAGAGACATTCAAGGCTAGGCTAATAGCGAAAGAATATAGTCAGCAGGAGGGCATTGACTATCAGGATACCTTCTCGTCAGTATCCATGCTTAAATCTATCCATTGCTTGCAATAGCAATATATTTTGATTACAAAATATGGCAATTAGACATGAAAATGATATTCTTTAATGGATATCTTGAGGAAGATGTTTATATGGAATAGCTCTTTGGTTTCACATCTAGTGATGGTGATCATAAGATCTGCAAGCTGCAAAGGTCTATTTATGGACTAAAGTATGCATCTCAGAGTTAGAATGCTCATTTCAATGATATAATCAAATTATTTAATTTAATCAAGAATAAGGAGGAGCCCTGTGTGTTCAAGAAGTTCAGTAGGAGTGCTATTGTCTTTCCATACTGTACGTAGATGACATCATCCTTTGATTAGGAATGATATTACCATATTGACCTCGATCAAAGTATGGTTATCTAAGAGTTCTTTAAGAAAGACCTAGGATAGCATCCTTCTTTTGAAATTTAGGTCTATAGGGATAGATCGATGAGGATGCTAGGTCTCTCACAGAAAAAAAAGGTGCTGAAGAGGTTCAACATGGAGAACTCTAGGTTCGGAGGTATGCAGACTCAAATTTTATGTCTGATAAAGATAATCGAAAGTCAACACCTAAAAGTCTATTCCCAAAATGGTGCTATATAAGCTGAAAGAGTTCCAAGCAGACCATAATAGCAGACTTCATTAATGCACATTGAGCAGCATTTTCACCTAGTCCGTGATTACCTCGAGAAGGGATACGTTGAGGTTAAGAAAGTCGATACCACAGATAATGCGGTTGATCCACTAATGAAGCCTTTAGACTAGTAGAATATCAAAGCCCACTTTAAGAAGATGGGACTTAAATTTATAGCCAATTGACTTTAGATCAAGTGAAAGTTTGTTAGATGTGTGTTCTAGAAATCAGATTGACCGATACTTGTAAAATACTTTCTAGGGATATTTTCATAATTTTAATTTAAAATTAATAAATAGATTATTTATTCTATCATATTATGTATTAAAGTATCTGTGATACATTCATTGAGTTAACGGGCATGATAATACATATTCTTAAGAGTTGAGAATTTAAGGCATGTGTTATCATAATTAAGTCATAAACTATTTTTGATCATAGGATCATCATGAGGAAAGTGGTTGATTTAGAAGATCGATGTATAATTACTTTCTTCAGGTAGATGAGTCTTGAATCTATGGTATAGAGATACTGGAGTGAGAGGACAGGTAGTTATTGAGAATAAGGGCACTGAGCGTGACCACCTCAAGCAGTTATAAGGGAGTCTACCTTCTCGTCGATGACTAGCTCGATGCTGCAACGTGTGTCTAGTTCTTTGACCTAATGTGCAATGGCAATTCATCTTAAGGGTGTTATAGTTTGACTACACCATAACTTGGTCTCCTAGTCATTCAAAATCCTAAGGTGTATGTTGGCTATAGCATGTTCATTATAGGAACTGGATCGCACTAAGATGGGATCTACCAATCTTGGTAGAGGAGAAGTAGTCCTATGATGATCATGAGATTAAGTCCTAAAATCCATGGCTATGGTAGTGTGAATTAAAATAAAAAAGTTTCTATTATGGTTTCACATCAAACTCGAATCAAATGATTTATTCATATGATAGGTGTTAGGTCTGACAAGTTCACCTTGACCTTGATCCTGTTGGAGCTCATGATAGAGGAATCCAATCACACAAATAGCTGCATCGAGAGGTTCACTTTTGGTTCTGATGGGTTGCAACTACATATTGCTAGGTGTCACTAGTAGATTTTGGAACCAATTAGAATGGTCTTGATGATCGACCATTCTAATTGGGTGAATCGAAAGAGTTCTGGTCCATCAAAAGTTGTTTCAATGATGTCGATGATGGTAATCATGACATATCCCATTACCATATAGAACTGAACCTAACTAGATCACATAAATAAGGGTTTGAATCTGGATGTCATCAATTGGGCTAACCCAATTTGATTGATTTGGATTAGATACAATTAGATTCAGGAAAATCATGGTAGCACATGATTGAGCCTAATTTCTCTTTCTATAGTCTTTTTGGTTCATCTTGACTGAGTTAAATTAGATTTGGCTCATCCGGAAGACCTATATGAGTTTGTCCTAGTTTCACTAGAGCTTTTCCTAATCAGAACAGGCTTATCTTGGTCAAAATAGGGCTTGTCCTCATGAGATCAGGGCTTGTCCTAAAATCATGAGATGAAATTTGGAGAAGGCTTATGGTTTTGTCTTGATTTGATAAGACCTTGTCCTAGACTGATCAAGGCTTGTCCTAAAAGAAATGGGCTTGTCTAAATTTCATAAGATGGGAACAGGACAAGGGTTGTCTTAACCACGTCAAGGTTTGTACTAAAACCATACGATGGAATTTGGACAAGGCTATTTTTGAAGGAAAATCTAATTTTCTATCGTAGGATCGTTCAGATCCAATCAGATCTGAAAGGATATTTCAAAAAAAGTCCTAACAAATTCTAATCAAATTTGAGACTTCTTAGATCTGATCCTATAGATCTGATATTAAAAATTAATAATAAAATTAAATCAGATTTAATTTAAGTACCTAATTGGATAATCTAATTATCCTGCGATGATCTTGATCATTCCTAAAGTTCTAGAATGAGCCACGCACATGCTTGTTCTCTATTGAAGTCCACTCAGGTAGGATCTGGAGGTCTTGTCCTTTTGAAGCAAGGCTCAAAAGATTAGATCTAGATCTGATCTTGAAGTTCTTCAACACACCTTTGAAGAAGCAGCAATCTTCTCTTTCAATAGTGCTGCCTTCTTCCTGATCTAGGCACCAATGCTCCTTGGACGGCTCTTAGACTTGTGCCCAACTCCTTAGGCATGGAGAGGGGAGAGAGAGGATCAGAGAAAGGCATGGATGAGAGGAGGATAGCCTTGCGGCATGGTGAAAGGGCGAAGCTCTAGAATCCTAAGTGCAGATAGGGTTTAAATAGACCCTGCTGCACCATACAGTGCGACATCATCTCGACCAATCAGAGGTCTTTATTTAATCAGATCTAAATCTGGTTGGTGGGGTGATGTCATCTGATCATATCAGATATGAGTTCCTCAAAAATCTGCTAAGGTGGTGCCACAGATGGATAAACCTAGATAGATGGTACCAAGGTATTTGAATCCATCATGAAATTCTAGAGTCCCGTCTGTACGGGACTCCTCCTTTTATCCACATGGGGTGCATGCCTAGGGTGGCATGTGCCCTCTCTCTTTCATCTTTTAACAATGGGACAAGAGCCCCAAGTGCTCTCAAATAGTCGCATACCACATGGCCCTCTATCCAAGTGTCCAAGGTCAATTGTTGACCAATGTTCGAAACTAGAAAATGGCAGGTGACAGGAATTGGCAGGTGTTGTATCGAATTCATCTAATAAATTAGGACAATTCTTTTCTAACTTGAACAAGCTTCAGTAAGACTAAGACAAGCTCATACAAGTTCTCTAGTGAGCCTAAAATAATTTGGCTCAGTCGAGATGAACCAAAATGATTATGAAAAGAGAATGTTAGGCTCAATCATGTGCTAGCACGATTTTCTTGAACCTAATTGGATCTAATCCAAATAAATCAAACTCGATTAGCACAATTGATGACATCTAAATCTAAACCCTTATTTGTTTGACCCAGTTAGATTTAGTTTCATATGGTAATGAGATATGTCACGATCTCCATCATCGACATCATCAAAATGCCTTTCGATGGACCAGAACTTTTTTGATTCATACAACTAGAGTGATCAATCATCAAGATCATTCTAATTGCTCCCAAAATCCACTAATGATACCTAGCAGTATATGATGGCAAGCCATCCGAACCAAAAATGAACCTCTTGGTGTAGCTACCTGTGTGATTGGATTCTTCTATCTTGTGCCCCAGTAGGATTAGGGTTAAGATGAACTCGTCAATCCTAACATCCATCATATGATTTAATCATTCGATTCAAGTCCGATGTGAAATCCTAATAGAAACTCTTTCTATCATCTTCACACTACCATGGCCATGGGCTTAAAGACTCAATCTCATGATTATCATAGTGCTACTTCTCATTTATCGAAGTAGATAGATCTCCTATTGGTGCAATCTAATTCCTACAATGAACATGCTATAGCCAACATACATCTTAAGATTCCGAATGGCTAGAAAATTGAGTTATGGTATAGTCAAACTATAGTACCCTCAAGGTGGACTACTGATGCACCTCAAGTCAAAGAATCAGATGCACCACTACAGCATCGAGCCAGTCATCGATGAGAAGGTAGACTTTCTTATGACTGCTCAAGATGGTCACGCTCAATGCCCTCGTTCTTTAATGAGTACCTATACTCTTGCTTCGGTATCTCCACATCATAGACTCAAGACTCATCTATGCTAAAGAAGCAATCATACACTAATCTTCTGGATCGATCATCATTCTCATGATGATCTTACGGTCGAAAGCAGTTATGAGTTAATTATGAAAATTTATGTCTTAAATTTTCAACTCTTGAAAATATGAATTGTCATTCTATTAACTCAAAAGGATGTATCACGGACACTTTAAACACACACTATGATAGAAAATAATCTTTTTATTAATTTATAGTCAAAATTATGAAATTATCCTTCAAAGTGTATTATAAGTGTTTAGCCAATCTAGCTTATAGGGCATGCATATAACAAACTTCTACTTGACCTAAAGCCAATTGGCTACAAATCTAAGTTCCATCTTCTTAAGATGGGCTTTGATCTTTTGTTGTCTCAACGGCTTAATTTATGAGCAGATCAGCCGCATTATCTACATGTTGACTCTCTTGATCTCGACGTATTCCTTCTCGAGGTAATCATGGATGAGATGGTATTGCCACTTGATGTGCTTGAATTTTTGGTGAGACCTCAGCTCCTTAGCTAGGGCTATGGTGCCATTATTGTCATAGTACAGAAGGACGGCATCTAATGGCATCACTCTGAGCTCTATGATGAACTTCTTATATCAAAACACCTCCTTTGCAGCCTCCGATGCAGCGATGTACTCTACTTCTATGGTGGAATCAACGGTCATAGTCTACTTGCAAATCTTCCAGCTAACAGCTCTACCATTGCATATAAACTAACTTTTAGATATCGACTTTCGATCATCTATATCAGACATAAAATCCGAGTCTATATATCCTTGTCCTGGAGTTCTCCATTACCAATGACTAGAAACATATCTTTAGTTCTTCTGAAGTACTTAAGGATATATTTTATAGAAGTCCAGTGCTCTTCGTCTGGATTCGATTGATACTTGCTCGTGACACTCGCAGCATGGGCAATATCAGGTGTGTATATAGTATGGGATACATGAGGCTTCCTATTGTCGAAGCATAAGGGATCTTGCTCATGTGTTCAATCTCCTTAGGTGTGTTAGGACACATCTTCTTGGAGAGATGAATGCCATGTCTAAAGGATACTAAATCACTTTTAGAGTTTTTCATGCTAAACCTCTTTAGCACCTCCTCTATATACATCTTCTGTGAGAGACCCAGCATCCTATTTGGTTTATCCCTATAGATCTTAATTTTCAAAGTAAAGGATACTTCTCCTAAGTCTTTCATAGAGAACTTCTTAGAAAATCACATTTTGACTATAGTCAACATGAAAATATCATTCTCAATCAGAAGGACGTAATCCACATACAGTATGAGGAAGATAATAGCACTCCTACTGAACTTTTTGAAAATATAGGGCTCCTCCTCATTTTTGATGAAACCAAATGATTTGATTACATCATTGAAATGAGCATTCCAGCTCTGAGATGCTTGCTTAAGTCCATATATGAATCTTTGTAGCTTGCATACCTTATGATCACCATCACTGGATGTGAAACCAAGCGATTGTTCCATATAGATATCTTCCTCAAGATATCCATTTAAGAATGTCATTTTCATGTCCATTTTCCATATTTCATAATCAAAATAGGCTACAATAGCATGCAATATGTGGATGGATTTGAGTGGCTACTAGCAAAAAAGTATCCTGATAGTCAATCCCTTCATGCTAACTATACCCTTTCATCATAAGCCTTGCTTTGAATGTCTCTATATTTCCATCGGCACCAATCTTTCTCTTGAAGATCCATTTACACCCAATAGGTACTATGCCTTTAAGTGGATCTACCAAGGTCCAAACTTAGTTTGAATGTATTGAGTCAATTTCTGACCTCATTGCCTCTAACCATTTCTCAAAGTCGATATCTGATATCACCTCTTCATAGGTTTTGGGATCATTACCATGAACCCCATTTTTTATGAGAAATATTTTCTCTACATCCTTTTGAATAGTACCTAAGTACCTTTCAGGAGGATGGAAAATTCTATTTGATTTACGAGGTGGAGGTAGTGTCTGGGTTGGCTCTAACTAATTAGGTTTGTTAGATTCCTTAGCTCGTTGCTCATTGGAGACTTTCTCCTCGAGTCTAATCTATCTCCCGATGCCACCATCTTGAATAAACTTTTTTTCAAGAAAAATGGCATGTCGACTCATAATCATATTATGGTCTTTTGGAAGATAGAAATAATATCCTAATGACTCTTTAGGATATTTTTAAATCAAGCTCTAAGGGATCTAGATTCTAACTTGTCCATCTGCTATCTTTTGACATGAGCCGGACAACCCCAAATTCTGAGATGACTTAGACTTGATTTCTTTTCATGCCATATCACATACAGTGTAGTAGGAACGATTTTAGAGGAAACCATATTTAGTAAATATATAGCGGTCATCAGACTATGTCTCTAAAGAAACTTAGGAAGGTCCATGAAACTCATCATGGATTGGATCATATCTAATAAAATCCAGTTTCTTCATTCTAAAATCCCATTGAGTTGAGACATTCTAGGTGGAGTCCATCATGAGATTATGCTATTATCCTTAAGATAGTCTAAAAATTTTCGACTAAGGTATTCGCTTCCTCGATCTAATCAAAGAACCTTAATAGATTTTTCTATTTATTTTTCTACTTCGAATCTAAATTTCTTAAACTTTTCAAAGACTTTAGACTTATGTCACATCAGATACACATACCCATATCGAGATAGATCATCAGTAAAGGTGATAAAGTAGGCATAATTTTCTCTGACCGGCACATCAAATGGGCCGCACATATCTGTGTGTACTAGGGCAAGTAGATCTATGGCCCTTTTTTCATGTCCTATAAAAGGGAGCTAGGTTATTTTCCCATGAAGGCATGATTCACAAATTGGATATGACTCGAAAGTCAAAGAACTTAATAGCCTAGATTTCTTCAATTTGTTAACCCTGTCTTCAGCTATATGAGCTAGCTTAAGGTGCTAAAGATACCTATCATTTAGACTATCCCTAGGTTGCTTTGATCCTATGGCATTCACATTTTGCTCGATATTTAAAATAGAAACTTTGATATGTAACTGATAGAGACCATTTATAAGAAAACCACTTACAATTTTATTTCTTTCAAAAAAAATATTATAATGATCCTTAAGAAAACTAATTACATAGCCTTGTTGCGCTAAACATGAAATAGAAATCAAATTTTTGCTTGCTGTAGGTACATAAAAATAGTCCCTAAGTACTAAATCTAATCCTGATGGTAGTCGAAGATGGTAGGTTCCTACGGCCACAATAGCAACTCTTACTCCATTCTCGATGCACAGGATCATCTTACCATCCCTCAGCCTCTTGCTATCCTCAAGATCCTGCATAGAAGTGCATAGATGAGCACTAGAATTAAAGTCAAGCATCCAATTGGATGCAGAAAAAATCATAAGATTAGATTTTATAACAAGCATACCTCTAGAAGGACCTACCTTCTTCTTATTTTTCAAGCTGGCCAGATAAAGAGGATAGTTTTGCTTCCAGTGGCCATCAGTGTTGCAATGAAAATATTTTCTCTTGTCAGCGACCTTCTTCTTCGGCTCTACCTTCTTCTTCTTCCCACCTTCCATCTTCTACTTCCTCATGGACTTCTTCTTTCCAAAAGACTTTCTCTTGGAAGCAATCTACTCTATAGCAAGCACTAAGCCTTTGAAACCTTTCATGAAAAGCTCAGTAGTGACCAGCATATTCATAAGTTTAGTCAAGATATTTTAAAGTTTATGCATATAGTAGTTCATAATGAACTGCCCATACGCATCAGTTAAAAACTGTAGAATTATATTAACCTGCAGATCCTGATCTAACTTGACACCGAGCTTCTCAAGCTCTTCTAAGTTCTTGATCATCATCAGACAATGATCTTGGACTGACTATCCATCATGCATCTGAGCCTTAAAAAGTCTCTTAGTGAATTGATATTTGGCTGCTTGACTCTGTTCACCAAACAACTCTTGCAAGTGAGCCAACATTTGGCAGCTAGTCTTTATATCTTCATGTTGGCGTTGGGGCTTATCAGACATTGAGCCCAATATGTAATACTTGGCATTATTATTTGCATCCATCCATTTTTTCAGAGATGCTCTTTGTTCAGTGGATGGACGGACTAGTAAAGTGGGAGGATCCTGTTCCAACACATGAGTCAACTTCTCAAAATTCAAAATAATTTTAAATTTTCATAGTCAATCCTTATAGTTGGATTTGGTCAGTCTATGGGTGTCCAGGATATAGGCTAGTGGATTGGACGTAGATATTTTTCTACAGAGAGTCAAAGTTTCTAATTAGATTTTATAATTGGACTTAACTAATTTATTTAAAAATTTTATTTTTAAATAAATTAATCTTCTATTATTTACTCGGATCCCTACACTTTCTTGATAGAGATGCAAAAATCTTCATGATTATAGATTTCTAGTGGATGGTGCGGTCCCACCATCTGGCTCACCATCTTACCTAATAGTTATTGATGATGGATCAATTGATGAGTGGACAACTCTTATCCAGTGATTCTCTAATCATGGTGCACTCAAACCTAATCTCTAATTCATAAAGATCACCATGCTCGAAATATTGCTCCACTCCTTAGTTAAGTCAAACCCACCATTTGCATGAATTGGATTCTTGATTGGGTTCCTCACCATATTTGAAATATTGAGCCCAACCCATCCTCCAATCCGTAGCATCCAATGTCTAATAGACATGGTTGCATCTTTTTGGTGCAACTAAACCATTGTATCCAGTCGAGAATAATCAACCTTAGGAAGGGCCTGCACATCTACAATGATGGAAGACCTTAGACTTAATATTTTTTTAGGAAGATTTGATTTTGATCTCTTTAAAATTAACTTAGTCATAATAATTATGACTAACTTGGTGGCATGGATTGGCTCGAATTGTTAGCCATCTCAAATCAGAACTGGATTGACATAAATAGCCAGGTAAGTAAGACCGATCGAAGAGATATGCCATTAACTCGATAAGAATGCATTCAGATTGAGTAGCTCCTAATTAAAACCCAGTCGATCATATCTGCCAGACTTATCTTAGATACTAAATTATCAAATCAGAACCAATCAGGTTAGCCTACAATCCATTCTCAAACCATGGAGCCAAATCAGGTCTTGACTTAATCAAGTCATATCTCAATATGATTCGATCTTGAGCTAGACTTAATCCTATTAGGCCGGTCAAATCTAAGCTTTCTTTGATCCCACTTAACCAACTCTTATTTTGGTTTGATCAACCACTAGACCTAATTGAGCTATCCAAGCCTGAACCTAATTTTATGAAAGTGTCTTAGATATGAAAATTCATAATTTTTAAATCTAATTAATTTTATAATCTTAATTCTTGATTAAATTTAGATTCATGAATAAAATATGTAATAAAATTTTAGAATTTTAGGATCTAAGATTTTGTAGAAAATAAATTTTGATTTTTGATTAAGGATGAACGCGCAGCACCCCTACACATTAGAAGAATATCCCATCGAATGGGAGGACAGAGCCTTTAAATACTACTTTATTCTTATGATTGGATGGTCAAGAGGAATGCCTTAATCAGAAATATAATTTCTACAACAAAACAAGTTAGATCTAAATCATATATCATATATAGAATTAATGATCTAACCTATACATGCCTTGCATACATCTCATGTATCATAACTCAATCAATCATGCATGCTTTCAAATCTAATATATCATATATTATATCTAAAAAATATTATTTTAAATTGATCACATCAAAATAAAATTGTTCTAGATAGTTTATAGAACTATTCTACAACTAGTCTAAGCATGCATCTTTCATATCTCATATGAATAAATTAAAAATTAAAAACTCTATTTTTATTTTTTAGATCTAATTATAATATTTATAATATCAAAAAAATAAAAATAAAATAGATCTAAAATTATATTTAATTAAATTAACAACATGATTATACTAGACTATACATAGAACTATTCTATTCCTAGTCTAATCATGCATCTCATACATTATAGATCTAAACTATTTAATTTTTAATTTTTTATTTTAGATCTAATTATATCTAATGTAATATCTAAAATTTTTTAATATTAAATTAGAAATAAAAATAAAATTAGATCTAAAATAGATCTGAAGAACAGCCAACACAGCTCTGATATATTTGAAGAAAAATCTAATTTTCTACCACAAGATCGTTTAGATCCTATCAGATCTGAAAGGATATTTTAAAAAAATCTTAATAAATTTTAATTAAATCTAAGACATCTTGGATCTGATCCTATAGATCTATATTAAAATTAATAATAAAATTAAATCAAATTTAATTTAAGTACTTGATTGGATAATCTAATTATCCTACGATAATCCTAATCATTCCTGAGGTTTTGGAATGAGCCACACACGTGCTGTTAGATATGTGTGCCCTAGAAGCCAGAATTGGCTGATACTTGTTATACACTTCTAAGGATAAAATTATAATTTTGACTATAAATAATAAAATGGATTATTTTCTATCACAATATGTATTTAGTGTCAGTGATACATCCCTTGAGTTAATGGCAATGATAGTTTTTATTTTTAAGAGTTAAAAATTTAAGACATAAATTTCATTATTAACTCATAAATGCTTCTGACCATAGGATCATTATGAGGATGGTGATTAATCTAGAAGGTTGGTATATAATTGCTTCTTTATAGTAGATGAGAGTCTACGGTATAGAGACACCAGAGCGAGAGTATAGATACTCATTAGAAAATGAGGGCACTGAGTGTGACCACCTCGAGCAGTCATTAGGAAGTCTACCTTCTCATCAATGACTGGCTCGAAGCTGTAGTTATGTGTCTGGTTCTTTTACCTAAGGTGCATCGATAGTTCACCTTGAAGATGTTATATTTTGACTACACCATGACTCGATCTCCTAGCCATTCAGAACCCTAAGGTGTATGTTAGATATAGCATATTCATTGTAGGAATTGAATTGCACCAATAGAGAATCTATTTACCTCGGTAGATGAGGAGTAGCCCTATGATGATCATGAGAATCAAGTCCATAAGCCCATGGCCATGGTAGAGTGAAATAATAAAAAGAGTTTCTATTAAGGTTTTCACATTGGACTTGAATCGAATGATTAATCATATGACGGATATTAGGGTTTGACGAGATTATCTTAACCCTAATCCAGTTGAGGCTCAAGATAGAAGAATTTAATCACACAGGTAACTGCACTGAGAGGTTTATTTTTAGTTCTGATGGGTTGCCACCATATGATGAATTTTAAGAGCAGTTAAAATAATTTAGATGATCAATCATACTAGTTGTCTGAATAAAAAAAATTCTGATCCATCGAAAGTTGTTTCAATGATGTCAATGATAGAGCTCGTGACATATCTTATTACCATATAAAACTGAACCTAACTGGATCACATAAATAAGAATTTTGATCTAGATATCATCAATTGGACTAACTCAACTCAATTGATTTGAATTAGATTCAATCAGGTTCAAGAAAATCATGCTAGCACATGATTGAGCCTAATGTTCTCCTTTAATTATCATTAAAAGTTATCTTGACTGAGCCAAATATGTTTGGGCTCACTCAGGTACCTTTACTTGGTTTGATTGGAGCTTGTCCAGATTAGAAAAGGGTTGTCTTAATTTGTGAGATGAATTTAAGACAACACCTGCCATTTTCCATCACCTGCTAAATCTTATCTTTTGACTTTGGTCAAACGTTGACCTTTGACACTTAGACATTTGCCCATGCATCATGCACCTATAGGAGAGAAGATGGGGCTTTGTCCCCCTGCTAAAAAATGGAAAGAGAGGGGGTTCATGCCTAGGGAGGTGTGCACCCAAGGATAATGACGCCTGGAGTCCCATACAGATGGGACTCCAGGTTACTTCGGGGACTCTACCTAGGTGGCGCCAAAGACTTATCTTTGACCTATCTTAGCACCATCTAAGGATGATTCAGAGGGAATCTCATCTGATTGGATTAGATGATGTCATCGCATAAATCAGATTTAGATCTGATTGCACAAAAGATCGTGATTGGCCGGGATGATGTGGCATTGCATGGCGCAATAGGGTCTATAAAAACCCTGTCTGCACCAAGATCTAAAGAGCCTAACCTATTGCTCATGCCACAAGGCTACCCCTCTCCCTCCTCCATTCTATCTTTAGGTCTTCACTCTCCTACCCATGCCCAAGAATTTTTGGGCTTTAGTTTGGTGCGATCCAAGCAAGAGAAAGGCGACAGGAAAAGGAAGAAGGTAGCATTGTTGCAAGAGACAACTCACATCTTTGAAAGAAGTTTTGAAGATCTTCAAAATCAGATCCAGATCTGATTTTTGGAGAGGTGATAAAGAAGCAGAAGATCTCCAGATCCTATCCGAGTGGATACTAGTAGAGGTTAGGCATTTGCGTGGCTAGATCCAAAACCTCAGGCAGACATTAGGATCATCACAGAATAATCGGATTACCCTCAACAAGATAAATTAAATTAAATTAAATTTATTATTTATTTTATTTTTTTTATTAGATCAATAATATTAGATCTAAAAAGTCTTAGATCTAATCTAGATTGAAGAAAATTTTTTTGAAATATCTCTCTTGATCCAATCAGATCTGAACGAACCTGATCTGAAAAACTAGATTTTTCCTTCAATTGGTATCAGAGCCAGGTTGCATTCCATTAGATCTAATTTTAATTTGTTTTAATCTAATAATTAGATGATTTCAAATGTCACATGAAATATGATTAGATCTAAAATTAAAAAGATTAAAAATTAAATAATTTAGATCTAAATTGTACAGGATGCATGATTAGTTATAGAATAGAATTATTCTATGTATAGTCTTGCATGATCATAATATAATTTGATTAGTTATGATTTTTTGATCTATTTATTTACTATTTTTTGATATTATAAATATTATAATAAGGTCTAAAAAATAAAAAATAAAGTTATTTAATTTTTGTTCATATGAGATATGATGAATGCATGTTTAAACTAGTTGCAGAATAGTTCTACATAATTATCTAGACTAGAATTTATTTTGATATGATCAATTTAAATTTGATTTTTTAGATAATTATGAGATAATTTAGATTGAAAATATGCATGATATGATATATGAAGATGTATGCAAAATATGTTTATAATTAGATCAATCTTATATATGAGATATATGATGTAGATCTAACTAGTTTTATAGTTTTCATATTTCTGATTAAGGCATTTTCCTTGGTCGTCTGATCATAAGAATAAAGTAGGATTTAAATATCCTCTCCTTCCATTTGACAGAGTTTTCTTATGATGTGTAGGAGTGTTGTACATTCATCGTTAATCAGAAACCCAAAACTTATTTTTTGCAAAATCCTAGATCCTAAAATTCTAGGATTTTATTTATATATTTTATTTATGAATCCTAAACTTAATTAAGAATTAAGATTATGAAATATGTTAAGTCTAAAAATTGAGAATTTTTAGATTTAAGACATATTCATAAAATTGGGTTCAGGCTTGTGTAGCTCAATTAGGTCTAGCGGTTGATCAAATTAAATCAAGAGTTGGTTAGATGGGATCAAGAGTACTTAAATTGACCAACCTAATAGGATTAAGTCTGGGTCAAGATCGAATCACATGAGTGATCGATCAAGCTAAGACCTAATTAGGCTCAGTGGTTAGAGTCTGGATTGTAGGCTAACTTGATTAGTTCTGGCTCAATAATTTGGTGTCTAAGGTAAGTTTGGCAGATACGACCGACTGATTTTTAATTAGGAGCTACTCGATTCGAATGCATTCTTATCGAGTTAATGGCATATCCCTTCCATCGGTCTCACTTACCTGGCCATATTTGTCGACCCAGTTCTGATCTAAGGTGGTTAACAATCCGAGCTAACCCATGCCACTAGGTTAGTCATAATTGTTATGACTATTGATAAGTCAAGTTTAATGAGACCTAAATCAAATTCTCCCTAAGAAAAGATTAAGTCTAAGGTCTTCCACCATTATAGATATGTGGGCCCTTTTCGAGGTTGATTGTTCTTGACTGGTCATAGTGGTTCAGTTGCATCGAAAAGATGCAACCATGTCTATTAGGCATTGGATGCTATGGGTTGGAGGATAAATTAGACATAATATTTCGGATATGGTGAGAGACCCAATTAGAAATCCAATCTATGCAAATGGTGGGTCTGACTTAACTAAGGAATGGATCAATATTTCGGGTATGATGAGATTCATGAATTAGAGATCAAGTTTGGGTGCACCATGATTAGAGAATCATTAGACAAGAGTTATCCACTCATTGGCTAATCCATCATCAATAACTGTTAGGTGAGGTGATGAGTCAATTGGTGGGACTGCACCACCCATTAGAAATCTATAATCATGAATATTTTTGTATCTCTACAGAGGAAGTTAGGGATTCAAGAAAATAGTGGGGCTAATTTGTTTAAAAATTAAATTTCTAAATAAATTGATCAAGTCTTAATTATAATATCTAACTAGAAACTTTGGCTCTCTATAGGAAAATGTCTGCATCCAACCCACTAGCACGTATCTTGGACACCCATAGACTGACCGAATCCAATTATAAGGATTTGCTTCAAAACTTCAAAATTATTTTGGGTTCCAAAAAGTTAACTCATGTATTAGACCAGGATTCTCCCACTTTACTAGCTCGTCCATCCGCTGAACAGAGAGCATCTCTTGACAAGTGGACGGATGAAGATAACAAGATTAGACACTACATATTGGGCTCGATGTTTGATGAGCTTCAGCACCAACATGAAGACATCAAGACTGTTCGCCAAATGTTGGCTCACCTATAAGAGTTGTCTAATGAATAGAGTCATGCAGTCAAATATCAGATCCCTAAATAACTATTCAAGGCTAAAATGTATGATGGGCAGTCAGTTCAAGATCATTGTCTGATGATGATCAAGGACTTGAAAGAGCTTGAGAAGCTCGGAGTAAAGTTGGACCTAGATCTGCAGAATGATATAATTCTGCAATCCTTGACTGATGCATATGGACAGTTCATCATGAACTACCATATGCATAAACTTCAAAATACTCTGACCGATCTTATGAACATGCTGGTTACTACTGAGCTTTCAATGAAAGATTCTAAAGGCTCAGTATTTGTTATAGAATGGACTTCTTCCAAGAGAAAGTCTTTTGGAAAGAAGAAAAAGTCTGTGAAAAAGTAGAAGATGGAAGGAGGAAAGAAAAAGAAGGTAGAGCTGAAGAAGAAGGCCGCTGACAAAGAAAAATATTTTCATTGCAATACTGACAGCCATTGGAAGCAAAACTGCTCTACATACCTAGCCACCCTAAAGAATAAGAAGGAGGCAGATCCTTCTGGAGGTATGCTCATTATTGAATCTAATCTTATAATTTCTTCTGCATCCAGTTGGGTGCTTGACTCTGGTTCTAGTGCTTATTTGTGCACTTTCATATAGGATCTTGAGGATAGCAAGAGGCTGAGGGATGGTGAGTGATCCTATGCATTAAAAATGGAGCAAGAGTTGCTGATGTGGCCGTGGGAACCTATCCTTTTTGACTACCATCTGATTTAGATTTAGTACTTAGGGATTGTTATTATGTGCCTGCAACATGTAGGAATTTGATTTCTATTTCATGTTTAGCATAAGAAGGCTATGTAATTAGTTTTCTTAAGGACTATTATAACATTCTTTATAAAAGAAATAAAATGGCAAGTGGTTTTCTTATTAACGATCTTTATCAGTTACATATTGATGTATCTATTTTTAAAATTAAGCAAAATGTGAATGCCATAAAATCAAAATGACCCAGGAATAGTCCAAATGATAGATATCTATGGCACCTTAGACTAGGTCATATAGCAGAAGATAGGATTAACAAATTAAAAAAAATTGGGCTATTGAGTCCATTGACTTTCGAGTCATATCTAATTTATGAATCATGTCTTCATGGCAAAATGACTAAACGCCCTTTCGTGGGACATGGGAAAAGGGCCATGGATTTACTTGCCTTAAAATATACTGATGTGTGCGGTCCATTTGATGTGCCAACTAGAGGCAATTTTGTCTACTTCATAATATTCACCGATGATTTATCTCAGTATGGGTATGTGTATCTTATGAGACACAAGTCTGAAGTCTTTGAAAAGTTTAAAGAATTTAGACATGAACTAGAAAAGCAAACTAGAAAATTCATTAAGATTGTTCGATCAGATCGAGGAGGTGAATACCTTAGTAAAAAATTTTTAGACTATCTCAAGCAGAATGGCATAGTCTTTCAATGGACTCCACCTGAAATACCTCAACTCAACAGAATTTCAGAATGAAGAAAGACCCTATTAGATATGGTCCGATCCATGATGAGCTTCACAGACCTCCCTGATTTTCTTCGGGGACATAGTTTATTAATTGCTATATATTTACTGAATAGGGTTCCTTCTAAAATCATTCCTACCACACCGTATGAGATATGGCGTGGTAAGAAATTAAGTCTAAGTCATCTCAAAATTTGAGGTTGTTCGGCTCATGTCAAAAGACAACAAGCGGATAAGTTAGACTATAGGTCCTTTAGAGCTCGATTCATAGGATATCCTAAAGAGTCATTAGGATATTATTTCTATATTTTAGAATATTACAATGTAATTATGAGTCGACATACCATCTTTCTTGAAAAATAGTTTATTCAAGATGGCGGCATTGGAAAGCATATCAAGCTAGAGAAGAAAGTCTCTCAAGAGTAAAGAGCTAAGGAACCTTTGAAACCAAATCAGGTTGAGCCAATACAATCACTACTTGCTCCACCTCATAGATCAGAAAGGATTTTCTATCCCCCTGAGAGGTACTTAGGTACTATTTCAGACCAAGTAGAAAAAATGTTCCTCATAGGTAATGGGGTTCATGATGATGATCCCAAAATCTAACAAGATGATATCAGATATCGACCTCGAAAAATGGTTAGAGGCAATGAAGTCAGAAATTGACTCAATGCACTCAAACCAAGTTTGGACCTTGGTAAATCCACTAGAAGGTATAGTACCTATTGGGTATAAATGGATCTACAAGAGAAAGATTGGTGCAGATGGGAATGTAGAGACATTTAAAGCTAAATTAGTGGTAAAAAGTTATAGTTAGTGTGAAGGCATTGATTATCAGGATATCTTTTTGCTAGTAGCCATGCTTAAATCTATTCACACTTTGCTTACTATTGCAGTCTATTTTGATTATGAAATATGGTAAATGGATGTGAAAATGAAATTCTTAAATGGATATCTTGAGGAAGATATCTATATGGAACAGTCGCTGGGTTTCACATCCAGTGATACTGATCACAAAGTATGCAAGCTGCAAAAGTCCATATATGGACTTAAGCAAACATCTCAAAGCTAGAATACTCATTTTAATAATGTGATCAAATTATTTGGTTTCATCAAGAATGAGGAGGAACCATATATTTTCAGAAAGGTCAGTAGGAGCGCTATTGTCTTCCTCGTACTGTACGTGGATGATATCCTCCTTATTGAGAAAGATATTTTCATGTTGACCATAGTTAAAATGTTGTTATCTAAGAAATTCTTCATGAAAGATCTAGGAGAAGCATCCTTCATTCTTGGAATCAAAGTCTATAGAGATAGACTGAATAGGATGGTAGGTCTTTCATAGAAGATGTACATAGAGGAAGTGCCAAAGAGGTTTAGCAAGAAAAACTCCAAGAGGAGTTTGGTATGCTTCAGACATGGCATTCATCTCTCTAAGAAGATGTGCCCTAGCACACCTGAGGAGATCGAATGCATGAACAAGATCCCTTAAGCTTACGCAATAGGGAGCCTCATGTATGCCATGTTATGTACATGACCTGATATAGCCCATGCTGTGAGTGTCACAAGTAGATATCAGTCGAATCCAGGTGAAGAACACTGGACTTCTGTGAAATGTATCCTTAAGTACTTAAGAAGAACTAAGGATATGTTCTTGGTTTATGGTAATGGAGAACTCCAAGTCCAGAGGTATACAGACTTGAATTTTATGTCCGATATAGATGATCGAAAGTTGACATTTGGGAATCTATTTGTGTGTAATGGTGGTGCTGTCAGTTGGAAGAGTTCCAAACAGACAGTAATAGTAGATTTCATCATGAAAGCAGAATACATCGCTATGTCAAAAGCTGCGAAGGAGGCATTCTGGTATGAAAAATTCATCGCAGAGATTGAAGTGATGCCATCAGATGTCATTTCTCTGTACTATGATAATAATGGTGCCATAGCCCTTGCTAAGGAGCCAAGGTCTCACCAAAAATCCAAACACATCGAGCAGTGATACCACCTCATCCGCAATTATCTCGAGAAAGGATACGTCGAGGTCAAGAGAGTCGACTCCACAGACAATACGACAGACCTACTTACAAAGCCGTTGGGCCAACAGAAGATTGAAACCCACCTTGAGAAGATGGAACTTAGGTCAAGTGGGAGTTTGTTAGATATGTGTACCCTAGAAGCTAGAATTGACTGGCACTTGTTATACACTTCTAAAAGCAAAATTATAGTTTTGATTATAAATAATAAAATAGATTATTTTCTATCACAATGTGTATTTAGTGTCTGTGATACATCCCTTGAGTTAATGACAATGATAGTTCTTATTTTTAAGAGTTGAAAATTTAAGACATAAATTTTCATTATTAACTCATAAAATGCTCCTGACCGTAGGATCATCATGAGGATGGTGATTGATCTAGAAGGTTGGTGTACAATCACTTCTTTATAGTAGATGAGTCTTGAGTCTGTGGTGTAGAGACACCAGAGCAAGAATATAGATACTCGTTAGAAAATGAGGGCACTGAGCATGACCATCTCGAATAATCATTAGAAAGTCTACCTTCTCGTCAATGACTGGCTCAAAGCTATAGTTGTGTGTCTGATTTTTTGACCTGAGGTGCATCGGTAGTTCATCTTGAAGGTGTTATATTTTGACTACACCATGACTCAATCTCCTAGCCATTTAGAACCCTGAGGTGTATGTTGGATATAGCATGTTCATTGTAGGAATTGGATTGCACCAATAGATAATCTATCTACCTCGGTAGATGAGGAGTAGCCCTATGATGATCATGAGAATCAAGTCCATAAGCCCATGGCCATGGTAGAGTGAAATAATAGAAAGAGTTTCTATTAAGGTTTTTACATTGGACTTAAATCGAATGATTAATCATATGACGGATATTAGGATTTGACGAGATTACCTTAACCCTAATCCAGTCGGGGCTCAAGATAGAAGAACTTATTCACATAGGTAACTGCATCGAGAGGTTCATTTTTAGTTCTGATAGAATGCCACCATATGCTGCTAGGTGTCATTGGTGGATTTTTAGAGCAATTAGAATGATTTAGATGATCAATCATACTAGTTGTCTGAATCAGAAAAATTCTGATCCATCGAAAGGTGTTTCGATGATGTCGATGATAGAGATTGTGACATATCTTATTACCATATAGAACTAAACCTAACTAGATCACACAAATAAGAGTTTCGATCTGGATCATCAATTTGACTAACCCAGTTCAATTGATTTGAATTAGATTCAATTAGATTCAAGGAAATCATGCTAGCACACGATTGAGCCTAATGTTCTCCTTTGATTATCATTAAAAGTTATCTCGACTGAGCCAAATATGTTTGGGCTCAATCAGGTACCTTTACTTGGTCTGACTGGAGCTTGTCTAGGTCAGAAAAGGGTTGTCTGAATTTATGAAATGAATTTGAGATAACACATGCTATTTTCCATCCCCTGCTAAATCTAGTCTTTTGACTTTGGTCAAACGTTGACCTTTGATAGTTCGACATTTTTTCATATGTCATGCACCCATAGGAGAAAAGATGGGGCTTTGTCCCCATGTTAAAAAGTGGAAAGAGAGAGGTTGCATGCCTAAGGAGGCGTGCACCTAATGATAATGATGCCTGGAGTCCCATACAGATGAGACTCCAAGTTACTTCGGGGACTCTACCTGGGTGGCACCAAAGACTTATCTTTGACTAGTCTTGGTGCCATCTAAGGATGATTCAGAGGGGCTCTCATTTGATTGGATCAGATGATGTCATCCCACCAATCAAATTTAGATCTGATTGCATAAAAGGTCATGATTGGCCAGAATGATGTGGCATTGCATGGCGCAATAGGGTCTATAAAAACCCTGTCTGCACCAAGATCTAAAGAGCCTAACTTATTGCTCATGCCATAAGGCTACCCCTCTCCCTCCTCCATGCCATCTTCAGGTCTTCTCTCTCCTACCCACGCCCAAGAATTTTTGGGCTTCAGTTTGGTGCGATCCAAGCAAGAGAAAGGTGACAAGAGAAGGAAGAAGGCAGCATTGCTGCAAGGGACAACTCACATCTTCGAAAGGAGTTTTAAAGATCTTCAAAATCAGATCTAGATCTGATTTTTGAAGAGATGATAAAAAAGGAGAAGATCTTCAGATCCTATTCGAGTGGATACCGGTAGAGACCAGGCACTTGTATGGCTAGATCCAAAACCTCAGGCAGACATCAGGATCATCACAGGATAATCAGATTATCCTCAACAAGGTAAATTAAATTAGATTTAATTTATTCTTTAATTTATTTTATTTTTCTTTATTAGATCAATAATATCAGATCTAGAAAGTTTCAGATCTAATCTGGATCCAAGAGAAAAATTTTTGAAATATCTCTCTTGTTCCAATCAAATTTGAACAAACCTAACCTAAAAAACTAGGTTTTTCCTTCATGTGCCTAGCCTCTACTGAAGTCCACTCAGATAGGATTTGGAGTTCTTCTCCTTTTGAATCAAGGCTCCAAAGATCAGATCTTGATTTGATCTTGAAGTTCTTTAAAATTCCTTTGAAGAAGCAGTAGTCTTCTCTTTCAGCAGTGCTGCCTTCTTCCTGATCTGGGTGCCAATGCTCCTTGGATGGCTCTTAGACTTGTGCCCAACTCCTTGGGCATGGAGAGGAAAGAGAGAGGATCAAAGGGAGGCATGGATGAGAGGAGGGCAGCCTTACGGTATGGTGAAAGGGAGAAGCTATAGAACCCTAGGCGCAGACAGGGTTTAAATAGACCCTGCTACGCCATGCAGTGCAACATCACCTCAACCAATCAGAGGCCTTTATTTAATCAGATCTAAATCTGATTGATAGGGTGATGTCATCTGATCATATCAGATAAGAGTCCCTCAAAAATCCACTAAAGTGGCACCATAGATGGATAAACCCAGATAGATGGTGCCAAGGTATTTGAATCCATCATGAAACCCTAGAGTCCCATCTGTAATGGACTCCTCCTTTTATCCACGTGGGGCGCATGCTTAGGATGGCATGCACCCTCTCTCTTTCATTTTTTAGTAGGGGGACAAGAACCCCAAGTGTTCTCAAATGGGCGCATGCCAGATGGCCCTCTGTCCAGGTGTCCAGGGTCCATTATTGACCAATATCCAAAACTAGAAAATGATAAGAGACAGGAATTGGCAGATATTATCTCAAATTCATCTAATAAATTAGGATAACCATTTTCTGACTTGGACAAGCTCCAGTTAGACTAAGACAAGCTCATACAGGGTTCTTTGGTGAGCCCAAAATAATTTGGCTCAGTCGAGATGAACCAGAATAATTACAGAAGGAGAATGCTAGGCTTAATCATGTGCTAGCATGATTTTCTTGAACCTAATTGAATCTAATCCAAATCAATGAAACTGAATTAACCCAATTTATGACATCCAGACCCAGTGTGATCCAGTTAGGTTCAGTTCCGTATGGTAATGAGATATGTCATGATCTCCATCATCGACATCATCAAAATGCCTTTCGATGGACCAAAACTTTTTTGATTCATACAATTAGAATGATCAATCATTAAGATCATTTTAATTGCTCCCAAAATCCACTAGTGACACCTAGCAGTATATAGTGGCAAGCCATTAGAATCAAAAATGAACCTCTCGGTGTAGCTACCTGTGTGATTGGGTTCTTGTATCTTAAGCCTTGACAAGATTAGGGTTAAGGCTAACTCATCAAACCCAATATCCATCATATGAATTAATCATTCAATTCAAGTCCAATATGGAACCCTAATAGATACTCTTTTTATCATCTTCACGTTGCCATGGCCATGGGTTTAAGGACTCAATCTCATGATTATCATAGGGCTACTCCTCATCTATCGAGGTAGATAGATCTCCTATTGGTGCAATCCAATTCCTATAATGAACATGCTATAGCCAACATACACCTCAAGATTTTGAATGGCTAAGAGATCAAGTTATGGTATAGTCAAACTATAACACCCTCAAGGTGAACTACCAATACACCTTAGGTCAAAGAACCAGACACACCACTACAGCATCGAGCCAGTCATTGATGAGAAGATAGACTTTCTTATGACTGCTCGAGATGGTCACACTCGGTGCCCTCATTCTCTAACCAGTACCTATACTCTCACTCCGATGTCTCCACATCATAGACTCAATACTCATCTATGCAAAAGAAGTGATCGTACATCAATCTTCTGGATCGATCATCATCCTCATGATGATCCTACGATCGAAAGCAGTTTATGAGTTAATTATGAAAATTCATGTCTTAAATTTTTAACTCTTGAAAAAATGAATTGTCATTCCATTAACTTAAAGGATATATCACAGATACCTTAAATACATAATGTGATAAAAAATAATTCTTTTATTAATTTATAATAAAAATTATAAAATTATCTTTAGAAGTGTATTACAAGTGTTTAGCCAATCTGGCTTCTAGGGCACACATCTAACAATTTTGACCCATTTTTTGCAGGAATTGGGGGAGGAGATGTGTGTCCCCTAGAATTCATCTAAGGGCACACATCCCTAGGTGGTCTTCATGAAAGAAAAGAGGGTGCACGCCCCCTTATGGTGTGCAACCATATTGGATAAGGATAAAGGAGTTTGAATGGTTCAAACTCCTTGGGATTTGATCTCTATGAAAAAATCCTTTTAACCTAAAAATGTGAGGCCCATTTTTTTGAAGATTTTATGTGACAAAATGCTTTAGAAATTAGGGTGGGGCATGAAAATGAGGTAGGAGTCCTTCTGCTTTAAGCAATCCAGTTGCTTAAAGCCCTAAGACACTAGGATGGCACAAAGGTCTATATAAAGGGCCCTGCACACTTGGTTTTGCATTCCAATTCATCTATGGTGAAGCCCTACCTCTCCCTCCATCTCCCATGGTCTCTTCCAGATCTCTTCTCACTCTTCCATGCCCAAAATGGTTGGGCAAAATCAGAGATTAAGAGTTGCCCTCTGATCCTACAAAGGCTGCACAATAAGTTGTTGATCGAGAGATGAATATGCTATCGTCGAAGATTGATTCAAAGGCTCTATAGATTGATTCTAGATCTAATCTTCTAAGATCAAATCCAAAAGAAGAGGACTTTTATATCTGACCCAAGTGAACTTTGGTAGAGGTCGGGCACGTGCGCGGCTAGATCCAAAACCTCAAAGTACAGTCAGATCATTGGTAGGATAAATTATTTTCCCAAATCTGGTAATAATAGCTATTGTGATTTAATTTTAATTTAGTTTTTGATATCAGATCATACCAATCAGATTTGAGAACTTCTAAATTTGATCAGATCTAGGTAGAAATTTTTTAAAATTCTATTATAGATTAGATCAAATCAGATCAATCCTATAGCACGAAAATCAAAATTTTCTTCACTAAAGTGCACGGAGCAACTTTGGTTTGGCCTTAACTGCACATAGGAGAACCAAAAATCTAATTAGTAAATGATTTATTGAGCCTTAAGATTTGAACTTTAATCAAAAGATTCTTCACTATTTTATATGAATTGGTAGCCTCTACCTCTAATTTGAGGAATTATTCTAATTTTTTAGTGGATACTAGAATCCACACAAACTACATACGAGCTCGAGGAAAGCTCTAGCTAATCCATATGCATCTATGGGTAAGTTCTTAATCAATTAATTTTTTAAATAATTTTTAGTATTAGATTTTGCCATAGGTTCCTTTCCAGTAGACTAGGGCCTCTAAAAGTCTCGATTAGGTCCAACCATTAATATGATTGAGTTTGGTGCATCAAACAAATGATAATCAGGCCTAAGGAAAGCTCAAGTTAACTTGATCATCATTCAGAGAGTGGGATCTAATCATCATATGAAGAATGATAATTCCAATATCTTGATAAACACCAAGCATAAGGTGCCTCTAATGTCCACCTAAACTATTGGATTCATTACCATCCACCTTAATGGAAGGCTATAATCTAGTTATCACCATAACCATCCCATTTTAAGGATCTAATAATTTTAGAGAATTTGGTTAATAGTTTTAGAAGAAGAGAGTTAGATGAACCAGCTCATCATGATTCTTTCGTTGACTTCACCAAGTCAGATTAAGTAAGATCATGGATAAGCTAGTTTAGGAGCACCTAAATTAGTTACACTGATTTACCTACCTGACATGGGTTAGCTCGATTTGTCAAGTGATCTAATCAAAACATAACTTCATTAAGAAGGCCGGATAAGTGAGATCGATGGAAGGGATATGCCATTAACTCGTTAAACACTGAATCAGTATCAGTAGCTTTGACTGCTTGTCGTTAGAGCATCAAATAATAATTAAATCCAATTTTACTATTTAGTAGGATAGTTGGTGAGTCGGGTGTCGATTTTCTCGAGAATTGAAGGCTGAGTTACGTTCAATTTAATTAAAAGATAAAATTTTAATTAATTTATGAAGTAGAAATTTAAATAAATAAATTTAAGATAATTAATTTGAATTTTATAAATAAAAATAAAAGAAAGCAAATAATAATAAAGTGGGGTTTGAAGAATCAGTTAAAGATATTCAAAAATTTTGAATCCATCTCTAGCATGGTTGTGGTAATTTTTTTTAATATAAAAATTTAATAATTTTTAAGAATTTAGTTATAACTATAACCTATTTTTTTTTGAACATGAACTGTATCTTCCGATCACAATCTATCTCAATAGAATCATAAGCTATTCAATACTTTAATTCTTAAAAATTGCTAACATGACTTTTATCGATTCTCTTTAATATAAACTATTAAATCAAGCATGAATTGCATCTTTCAATCTCTATCCGTCTCCATAAATATAGTCTATTTAAATATCAATCAATAATAAGCATGTTATTAAACCTCATGCATGAAGAACAAGATTTAGGATTAGATAGGAGAATAATTTATTCATTGCATAAAAAAATTATAAAAAATAAAAAAAATACAATCCATGTTTGAAGATTTCATCTTCATCCTAGAATTTTGATCTTTAGCTACACATGATTTGAAATTCTCCAGCTCCTGGCATCTTCAAATCTCCCAAAGAAAAGAAAAGAGAAAGAAACAAAAAAGAAAGAAGAAAGAAAAAGAGAGAGAAGAGAAGGGAGAGAGAAAGAGAACTAAAAAAAAACTAATTTTTCCCTAAGGGGGCTCTCTTTGTTTAGTTCGTAGCATATAGGGGATTAAATAGAGAAAAAAATCATGAGTTTTTGGATCCTTGTCGAGCTCAAATCGAAGTCCATATCGAATTTAATCATTAAAAATAGTTCTGGCCATTAGATCTTAATCAAATGCCCCAAAATCACTCAAAAATCCATCAAAATTAGCTCTGAATTGATTTTCAGTCATTGGATCGAAGTTGGGATGGTTTTCGACCATCGGATCGCGCACTAGAGGTTAGAAAATCCTATTCAAAATCAGAATTAATCCCTATCATCAGATCTTCATCGACTGCGATGATGACAGTCGGATCGTGCATCACTATTCTCATGGATTGATGTGGACCAAGCTCGTTGAAGACCGCAGCCAACTAGAGCTCACCGCACCTACTCAAATTACCAAAATACCCCTATATGGTGTGATATAATTTTCATAGACCTCTTAGCAGTCTAGGTTTGCCACATGGCGTGTGCTAACTAGCCGTGCGTGATGAGTTGGATGGTCCGTGCCTTTTTCATGGACTGACCGATCGGCCTACCGTGCACCGATCTAATTTTTTTTATTTTAAACTTTTGGGCTTCATAACTTTTTCGTTTTAGCTCTGATTTGAGTAAAATTTATTGTGTTAAAACTCATAAATCAAGCTCTTTACATTGGCAGACTTCTTTTCTACAAAACACTCATAAAAGTATCAATTTTTTTAAATAAATATTAATTAATAAATATTTTAATACTTTTATTTAATAATTTATGATAATTATTACATCCCCCAACTTGAGTTTTACTCATCCTCGAGTAAAAAAAAAGTTAGAAATATGTACCAACTCAATGGGATATGAAAGTTTCTTTAGGTCATCCTAAAGTCAGTTGATACCTGATTAGAGACCTAAGAAATACATCATTGGATTATTAATTCCATCCTAAGTAGTGGTTAAGTGAAGAACATAAAATTTAAAGCCTTTTTTTGACCAATTCTCCACCTTTATTCTTTAAATCCTCCATCCTTAGTATGGACTAGAGAGTTTTTTTTTATTATTTTTTACAGCTAGTGCAATATTTTAACCTCTTAAGCTTTCTATCTGATCTTTGTAGCGAGCTTTGAACCAATGAGTCCCAAACCAGTTGGCTTTAGAGCACTAGGTGTAAAACATTCCTCGAACTTACTAACTCGAGTCAAATAGGCTACAAGTTAAAACTAACTATATAATAAGTTTCTTTATATTGCCCATTTTTTGACACGAATAACATTGCTTACTTAGATAATGGGATCTAGTTACTCAGTGGAAGATCAATATTTAAATTTTTTTATTTTTTTTTCTTTTTTTTTTCTTCACTCATTCCTATATAAAGTAGATTCTTTATTGAATATAGACTGAAAGAAGATTTTAGAATCACTCAAAAATTTATTCTATTCTAAACCTGACCATTTATTAGATTTTCTTAATAATTAATTGCTTAGTATTTCAAAAATTCTCTAGACCATTAATCAATCATCGATTAAAATGCCTAAAAATTTTTAAATCAGGACAAAATTAGGTACATTAGGCTAATTATTATCATACTTGAGGATTTTAAAATTTTTTTATTTATCCTCCCCCCAACTTAATTTCTATTATTCTTAATAGAGGAAAAAAAATAGAGTGTGATAAATGATAAGAAAATAACAAGGAAAGAGTTCACCTGGTTTAGTATGGTTCTAATCTCGGCCTGGGTTTATTTGTTCTTCATTTAGCATGAGTTTGTAGTCCTCCCCCCAACTTATTCCTCAAAGAAAGATAAACTAGAAAGAAAAGCAAATGCAAAAGCAAAAGCTGGGTTGCCTCCCAATAAGTGCTAAGTTTAACGTCTTCAGTCGGATCCTATGAAGGAGTTTTAGATAAAATTAATTTTAGTGCATCCTTCAGAGTTTCAGAAAAATAAGATCAATCAAGAGGCCTTATCATTAATGGTAGAAAAATATTCATGGAATGCTCTACGATGATTAGATTTAGCCCTGATCAATAAAGTATATGGAGCCGGCATGTTATACCAGAATTTAAGATTATTATAGTTTTTATAACCAGGAAGAGATTGTATTTGTTGGGTTGAGATTAGGGGTGATAATTTAGAAATTACTTCCATTATAACCTGATCTACCCCACTCCATTTCTCAAATCTGACAAGTCTTGGTATCAATTCTTCCTGATCCAAGGTATGGTACTTTTTTCAAATTAATTTAAATTCTGCCTCCATACATCATTTTAATATTATAGATAAATTTTGAAGATAGTCCTCAAAAGTAGTGCCGAATATAGAAAAATTGATTTTAAAATCATTATCTCTCATATCAGCAATATCCCATTCGATGGCTTCTTTATATGCTTTTAGAATACCTATAAGTTGGTCTTCCTGGTAGTGTATCTGTTTGTATATCAGAAAGTGGCTTCAATTCTAGATCAACTGGTGGTTCTAACAAGAGGGCTATTGGTGGGCTAGGTGGTGACTCAAGTTTTTCAATTTATATTGGGGTGGTTTTAGGGTAGGGTGTATCTACTTGGTCATTAACTCCTGTATTATACCCATCGTTATTAAAATCGTCCACCTCATAAGGAGCCAAATAGGGATTTAATGAATCATGGAAAAAAGTTATGGGTGAAGCTTCCTCTAGTATGGAATTCATCTATTATTCTTAGGAAATCTTTATTAATTCCATCATCTCCTCAGTTTGTCCATCCCTATCAAAAAAATTGATGATTCTAGAGCTCTTAGGGATGGGTCCATATATAAGTAAGGTGATGAAATTGGTTCATCCCACTATTCTTGATCTTTTTTATATTTTCTTTCCTCAATTATATGGTCTAAGAGAGTCTTTTTAGTTTTGCGAGGTTGTTCTCTGACCATAGGTAAAGAGGATGGTAGTAGAATTGGTTCATCCCACCATGCTAGATCAGCCCTATATTTTGTTGTCTCAGTGATATGGTCTAAGAGGATCTTTTTGGTTGTACAGGATTGCTTTATGACCATATTATTTTTGAGAGTTATATGTGATTGTTTAGGAAAAGTTTTTAGGACATTAAAATTTTCAATTAAATATGGTCCCTCAGGATCACTCTTGGGCTGATTAGGCAACTTACTTTCATTAATAGTCATGACTAACTGATCTATCTATATTTCTAGACGATCAATGGCTTGAGAGTTTGACTTTATAAGTTGGTTCATGTTTTGCATGAGGTCATTTAAGCTTTTTTCTAATGAATTAATCCTTTGGTCCTCTGGTTTTTTAAAGGTTTGCATATAGGAGTGATAAGCCTACATAAAGTTATTAAGAGTAGTTGCTAAAGAGTTAGGCCTTTGGTCATCTAGAGTATTCAATGGTTGATTGGTAAATTCTAACTCATCCACTGCTTGCTGAATCCTCTCTTCAAAAATTGACTCATTGTTATTTAGAAAGGTTTGATATTGTGGGTAGGGCATATCATAATGTGCATCCATGAAAGTAGATCTTTGTGGCACCGGGGTAATCACTGGTTGTAATTGCCATGAAAAATTTGGTTGAGCCCTCCAGCTTTGATTGTAAGTGTTAAAGTGTGAGTTATTTCCTGGTCTATAGGTTATTTGGATTTGATCTTGATAAACTTGCTCATACATATACTCAGAAAATTGGTTTGGGCATCTTCTTGCATAGTGGATCGGGCTCGAACAAATTGCACAAACTTGTTGTGCAGGAAGAAAAGATGGATAGAAAGAGTTTTCATTGGCTATTAAATGATCTAATTTATGAGATAGCTCATCCACTCTACTCTCAAGATCTATCTTGGATTATTCTTTATTTTATTTTACCTTATTTAAAGAAATAAAAAAATAAGAAGAGATAATTCTAAAGATAAGAGCCTAAAGGATCCTAGATGTAAGGACTATAGAAGAGAGTGTTTTAATTAGGATTTAAGTTGTAATAGCAAATAAGTTAAGCAAGCATGGACTCTCTATTGTAGGATTTACCTAAATCTAGATAGCTTCTAACTACCAAGATCATCTTCAAGCCCTCTAGGTAAAGAATTAGCCACTCAACTGGTCAGGTAAGTATAAGGTTAGTGAAAGTCCTCCCGTTGCTTTCCTTAGACACCAATTATCTTGGTTAGGTTAGCTAACGGAATCAATTAAGCAACCATCTTCCTTTTGGATGTAGTTCCTGAACCACTTATCTAGACACCAGTTGAATTGACTAACCCTAATCTAGTCAAACTCTTAGGATTTTTTATCCTAATGAGCTCGATTATCCTTAGGGGCCAATGTCTAATTGATTTTAAGTTAAGATCTAGGGCAATGCAATATGAAGGATGGTGGTTTGTGGGCTAAGAAAGAATGATTAAATCTCCATCTTATCTTGTTTAATGGATTATGCCCTTAAAGTATATTATGAATATGCAATTGAAATAAAACAAATGTCCAAATATGTTAAAAATTAATTTTTATTTTATATTTATGGTCATGCTAAATTAATTAAGTGTTATGAGATGTCAATGCTTTTTTAGAATTTATAGTTTTATCATTTTATAGGCATATTTTAAGTTTTTAATTCTATGGTTTTGCAAAGAAAGTAAATTCAAGTGATTAAGTCTAAAAAGCAGTAAATTAATCTAAACTATATAAAGAAAGAAATTAATTATGAAAGACAGTAATAACTAAATAAAATTAAAGAGTAATAAAAGATTTTTTTTACTTTTTTAAAATTAATTAATTAATTTTTAATTAATTGAAGCAACCTTGCTATAATTCTTCAGCAATGGCATAAAAAATTTGACTGCTTGTCGTTAGAGCATCAAATAATAATTAAACCCAATTTCACTATTTAGTAGGATAGTTGGTGAGTCAGGTGTCAATTTTCTCAGCATTGAAGGCTGAGTTACATTCAATTTAATTAAAAATAAAATTTTAATTAATTTATGAAATAAAAATTTAAATAAATAAATTTAAGATAATTAATTTTTTTAAATAAAAATAAAAAAAGTACATAATAATAAAGTGGGGTTTGAAGAATCAATTAAAGGTATTCTAGAATTTTGAATCCATCTCTAGCATGATTGTGGTAATTTTTTTAATATAAAAATTTAATAATTTTTAAAAATTTAATTATGACTATAACCTATTTTCTTTGAACATGAACTGGATCTTTCAATCGCGATCCATCTCAATAGAATCATAAGCTACTCAATACTTTAATTCTTAAAAATTGGTAACATGATTTTTATCAATTCTCTCTAATATAAACTATTTAATCAAGCACAGATTGTATCTCCCAATCGTAATCCATCTTCATAAATATAGTCTATTTAAATATCAATCAATAATAAGCATGTTATTAAATCTCATGCATGGAGAATAAGATTTAGGATTGGATAGGAGAATAATTTATTTATTACATAAAGAAATTATAAAAAAAATAAAAAAAATACAATCCATGTTTGAAGACTTTATCTTCATCCTAGAATTCTGATCTTTAACTACACATGATTTGAAATTCTCTAACTCCTGGCATCTTCAAATATCCCAAAGAAAAAGAAAAGGAAAAGAAAGAAAAAAGAAAGAAGAAAGAAGAAGAGAGAAGGAAAAGAGAAGGGAGAAAGAAAGAGAACTAAAAAAACTAATTTTTCCCAAGGGGACTCTCTCTGTTCAGTTCCTGACATATAAGGGATTAAATAGAGGAGAAAATCATGAGTTTTTGGATCTTTGTCATGCTCAAATCAGAGTCTGGAGCGAATTTAATTACTTAAAATAGTTCTGGCCATTGGATCTTGATCAAACGCCCCAAAATCACTCAAAAATCCACCAAAATTAGCTTTGGATTGATTTTCAACCATTGGATCGAAGCTAAGATGGTTTTTGATCGTCAGATCATGCACTAGAGGCTGAAAAATTCTATTCAAAATTAGAATTAATCCCTATCGTCAGATCTTCACCAGCTATGATGATGACTATCGAATCGCGCATCATTGTTCCCATGGACCACTATGGATCGAGCTCGTCGAAGATCGCAACCAACTAGAGCTCACCGTGTTGATCCCACGATTAATTTTGATGATTGTCAAACTTTGAGTTTTTAAGTATTTAATCATGTGTTTCAAGAATGGATGTAGGTCTTTTCAAGTTTTCAAGTTAAAATTATAATTTTATCAAGTTGGAGATCAAAAAAAGTGACAAGGGGCAAAATTATAATTTTACAAAGCTGAAAAAAATCTATTTTGGAAGCCTCAAGAATAAGCTTAGAAGATTTCTGATCTTTTAGAGATAGTCCTATAATTTTGAAAGCATAAATTAGAAGAAAATCAAGTTGTAGCAAAAAGGTCAACCCAAGGGATGACCCCTAGGTCATCCCCTTTCGAAATGGGCTACTTGGCATGCTTGGCACGTAAATTGAGTTGATCTAATTTGAGACTGAGTCGAACTAGTCTCAGTGGAAGCAAAAAATAGAAAGTGCAGAAAGCTAGTTTTTCAAGACCTAGGGGATTGAGCCGACCCAGCTATAAACTAAGCCGATCTAGTGATCGTAATGGCTAGTTCTCTACAACCTTTTTAAATGGTCATTTCTCCACTCCAATAACTATTTCAAGGCTTCCAATGGCTAGAACTAATCCTTAAGCTATCATAAAGAGTATAAAAGGCTAGAGAAATATTTGATAAGGTAGATCAAGTAGATTGAAAGTAGAAATTATTAAAATAGTGAGGTTCATTGAATATCTTAAGGAAAAGAGAGAAAAGAGAGGTCCTTGTGCATCAAATTCAGAGAGCTTCAAAGTGTGATCATCCTCATTCATTCAAACTTCCTCTCAGCCTTCAAAGGAGAGAATACAAAGCTTCAAGAGCCATCTTTCAGCCTCTTCATTAAACTTCAAAAAGAGTTCTTTTTCTTTTTATTTTTGTACTGAATTTTATACTTGTATTTTTATTTCTTTATAAGTTTCTTTGGGGAAAAGAAACTTGGGGTGTAGGTTGGTCCAAGCCAAAAATTGAATAGTATAAAGGTTGTGGTTGGTGCTCCTAGGTTAAAATCAATCGGATTGATAGTGAACCTGAGAAAACTATCGGCGTACGATTGTGGTTGGTGAGCCCGACAAAACCAACTGGGTTTGTTTGTGATCCCAGATCAAAACAAATACACTGTAATATCAGATTATAGTGGAATTCGCAAGGAGATAGCTTGGAAAGTGGACGTAGGTGCGGGATTGCACCGAACCACTATAAAATCTTTGTATATTTGTTTTGTGATTTTGCTTTCCTTGCTTTCCTTATTTACTTTATATATTTGCATTAGTTAGTTGCTTTTAATTCTGCTGCTACACATTGCTCATTCACCATAAGCATTCAAGTTTCTCTTAATTAGAAGCACATATTTATTTTAGAGTATAATTTGGCCAAAAAAAATTTATAAACCCAATTCACCTCCCTCTTGGGTGGCCATAACTAGGCAACAAGTGGTATCAAAGTAGGTGCTCTGTTATTAATTGTTGACCTAACCATCAAGAGCTAAAGATCTAGATGACCCAAATAGATTCTTTGTTTAGTGAAGGCTATTCTATTGATAGATCCCCAATGCTTAATGAATCAAATCATAGTTATTAGAAAGCATGCATGTGTATCTTCAAACAAGCATACAATTATAACTTATGGAAGATTATAATCGATGGCTCACACACCCTCAAAGTATTGCTTGAGCATGATCAAGAAATGAACCAACTAAATGCTAAAGTAATGAATTTACATTATTGTGAAGGAACTAGATCTAGGGTTTCATAGGTAGATCTTGAAACTTTTTCAAAATCTTACAGCAAAAGACTTAAATAAATCTAAAATTTATTTAAATAACCATGTAAATACCTAGATCTCAAATCTATTACATGATCAAGGTATGATATTAAATCAAAAATTAAAACTAAATAAGAAAGAAAAAAGGTTGATCAAATCAACCTAGATCTACACTACATCAAATGCAGGTATGAAGTTTATAGATCAGATCTATTATCTAAGCAAGTTTAGATATTGTAACTTGCTAATCCAGGCTTGAGGATGAAGTCACAAGCCACACATGCATCCGGCCTCTAGGAGTCGTCCATACGAGCCTACGATCTCTGATCTAAAGTCCAATGTAGAAAATCAGCACAGCATGCTAGTACTGTGCTAATCCTTCTTCAATGGTCGATTCGATGCTCCCTTCTTTAAAATTTGAACTCTTTAAAATATGAGAAGGAAGATGAAAGTTTGCTGATCTAAGACTCTCTCAAAAAAACTCAAAAGAAAGGAGGAGAGATTGAAAATAAAATAGCCCTAGATGAAGACCCTCTTCTTCTTCTATTTTCTCTCATCTAGATACTTAGTTCGTTGCCTATGGAACCCCCATGCCCAAGGACCCTCTTCCCATGATTTTTTTCACACCTCAAACCTCTCCCAAAGCTCTATATTTCATGAAAAAATTAGAATAAAATTTATCTAATAAATAGAGAAAAAGAAGAGTCCAAATTAGGTCAAATTCCTAGACTAGGAATATTCAAACATGGGAAATTGTTGGGGTGCCCAACTCTTGGGCGCCTCCTCCATAATTTTTGGCATGGACCAGCAAGGGAGGGTGCACAAAAAAGGAGATTAATTTCATGGAATAAGAGAAGAATTAATTAAAAGAGGAGGTGGCACTCAAGGGAAAATATTTTGGTCAACAAGGATTCCATCTCATAGAATCCTAAGCAAAACCAATTCCTCCTTTGACTTGGTCTTCCACCTAACTTCCAAATATGACTTGAAGGGAGAGAGGGGGTGTGGAAATGAAGAAGAAAAGAATTTTCCATGAAAAATATCTAAAAAATAGGTATGGGGGCGTTGGGACCAAGGTGGTGCAAGGAGATAGGGAGTCCTAGTCACACTAGGACTCCTATTTTGACTTGGTCAAACAAGATCTTTTAACCAAATAAAATTAAGATCAAACCAACCTAATTAAATAAGATATTAATCTATTTAAGTACTTAATTAAATTAGATTAAATTAGATTTAATTTTAATTTATTTCCTAATTAAATTAGAAAATTGGATTAATTCGAGTCCTAATTAGACAAGGATTAGTTCTTCCTTGCACTTGGGTTATCCAATAAACTAATTGAACTTAATCCAATCAACTCCAAACTAAATATAATTAAATTATATTTAATTATACTTAATCTCAGTCTATTGGCTTAATTAAATTAAGTCAATTAGCAATCCAATTGCTAATCGATCCTCCTGCAATACTTGCACTAGCTTAAATACCAATCATATTAATTATTTAATCCTAGAATAATTCTTAATCGTTGATCAACCATCCGATCAGATCGTAATCTCTAATGTGTGTGATCTCATAGGTTTGAACCTAAATCGGTAGTATAGGAATAAATTTTTGTACCAATCAAAGTGACCATCTAGCAATGATATCCGACGGCTGGATAAGTCGAAGGTGTAGAACACCATCCTTAGAACCCATGCAGATATAGTTTTCATATAATTTATCCTCTTGACTATAATGCTCATAGAATACATTAGAGTTCAACTATCAACTCTGATCAGATTGTCCACATTGTATTTTAAAATATCACATCCATCTGATGGATTATCCTGGCCAAGATTTTGCTATATTGAAATACAGTGATACATTCTTCTCAAACTCTTGGAATGGTTAATTCTATCTTGATCACACTCCAACTTCGCATGTACTTGACTATGCCCAGAAGTCTTTCATTACTAAATTAGAAATTCAGCTAGTTCGATACCAAAGTACAGTGAGTTGCTTGCAAGTCACTGAGGTAATCTCAGGTCTAAGGAATATTTGTACCTATATTTCATCAGAGACATTCTTGACAACAGAATACTCTAGAGTTGGTCATGTTCAATGATGATGTACCCATACATCTCACCTATATGCCATACCAGTGTCTCCACATACCTTGGTTAAGAGGACAACCAACCTATATGGCATATAGTGACATATGCTCGATAGATGCTATCATCCTAATTAACAGCCTATCATTTGATCATGAATAAATTTAAGGATTAATCCATAAATCCTCTCTTTATCAAAACTAAATAGTCCTAAGAACTTCATCACAATAATGGAGTTCATTAGAAGATGTAAATTTATGATGAAAAGATGTCAAAATATTGTTCATTAATTAATAAATCAATTACAATATCTTAACCATCAACAGGCTGACGATTGGCTTTGGAACATAATTTCCAACATATTGTTCATTAGACATAAATATTTTTAATATAATTTCTTTATGTATTTCAGCAAATCAAATATGGAAGAAATTAGAAACTATTTGTTAGGGAGCAAATCAAAAAGAAACATCAAGCTCCCAAGAACAAAAGGTAGCTCACCCCAACTCATGCCTTATGGTGCATGAAGATGAAAAGAAAAAGAAAAGGAAGAAATAAAAAGAAAAAAAATAATGATTAAGAAGGAGCAAGGCAAAGAAAAGAATGGGAAAGAGGAGGAAGGTGTAGAAAGTTATTACCTCATGGCTCAAAATGATGAGGTATATCATGAACACTCCTTTGATTTTCTTTTCAATGAATTATATAAAGCCTTTAATGACTTAATGGATGAACATAAAAAAGTAAGGCTACAAAACAAAGAGCTTAGAAAATCTAACTTATCTTTGACTAAAAAGAAAAATAAAGTTTCAAGTGAAAAAGAAGATCTATTGAAAAATATAGAAAATATGACCAAAGAAAAGAAAGATTTCTTGAAACAAATTAAAATTCTAACTAAGAAAAAGAAGAATATAGTTAAATCTAAAAATTTTTTAGTTAAAAAAAAATATTAAGATTAAAAAGAAAAATGATCCTTTAAAATCCTTCCTAAAAGAAAATGAAAATCTTTCAATTGAAAAGAAAGAGATCTTGGAAGAAAATAAAAAATTAAGAAGAAAAGTTGAGGTTTTGAAACCTATTGCAGAAAAGTTTATAATTAGCTTTCAAAATCTTCAATCTATGGTAAAAACTAATGGGGTTGTTTTCAATAAAATAGAAACCAATTTTAATTTTTCAAGAAAACAGCACAATGGTAAAAATATTTTCATAAGAGATTCAACTAAAAACTATTCTATTAAGTGCTTTAAATATAATCAAATTGGCTATCAAATTTTAGAATATAATTTTAAAAGAATTGATCAAACTTTGATTAAACAAATTTAGGTTCCAAAGGGAACCTTGAATACTAACTCCTATGGACTCAAGATAACTTGGGTATCAAAAATCATTAAGCGACTTTGCTGGTGCACCAAGGATCCAAATAAAATGAAAGAAAGAAAATTTTTATGGATGCCTTAAAAATGAAAAGGGATGGATATTGATGTATGGTATAGTCTAATTTTTTTCTCACATCATACAATCAATGATTGTTAAAGTTATTTTGATTAAATCTATTGATTTTAATATAATTTTATATTATGTTTACTTATTTGAAATTTTTTTCATATATTAGTAAGATTAGTATGATTGATTGATTTCGATAATTTGAATACTTTAATTTTAAAGATCAATATGCTCTCCTCTATATCATGCTATGAATTAAAAAATTATCTTGAAAATCAGCATGACTTAATAGCTTTTCCTTATCAATTATTCATTTGAGAAACTTAAATTAATATAAGTTTAATTAACTATGAATGTTCTTGATTACAAAAAAAATAAATTTAGACAATCCCCTCATAAAATGCTAAATTATTTTAATTTTAATAAAAATTAGCATAAAATAAATATTTAAAGATAAAATATCTGTTGGGGATAAATTCCGCTCCCGCCGAAGTCTAGCTCGACGCTCAGCCTAATGCAACTAGTAGCTGCAAAAGAGCTTCGGTAGACGGGCTTCAGTCGAACCCCCGACGTCCGAGCTTCTTCCAACTCGTTCGATCGGCCAAACTGCTTAGCGGCCGAGCTCCTTGGACTTCGAGTGGTCGAGCTTTAATGGGATCCCCTAGCGCTCGAACTCTTCAGCGGTCGTCTCTCGGCCGAACTCCCCAAGCGGCCGTCTCTTCAGCCGACTGAGCTCCTCCGAACTTCTCTATAGCCGAACTCTCCCGAGCCATCTCTTCAGTCGGCCGAGCTCCTCCGAACTTCTCTACAGCCGAACTCCCCTGAGCCATCTCTTCAGCTGGCCGAGCTCCTCCGAACTCCGCTACGATCGAGCTGCTCCCAAGCTTTCCCTTCGGTCGAACTCCTCAGGATGAACAACGAGACTGGATGGTATGGTCGCCACTACCGATGCCACTCTCTCCGTAACCAGCCCCATGTGGCACCTACCCAAGAGACTGACTCCACCGAACCTCGAGCGGCCTGCCAGCATGCGGCAGCAACTGTCACCACCAATCCTGCCGCGTACGGCACCACCCCGAGAGACTAGCTCCGCCGAACCTCGAGTGACCCGCCAGCATGCGGTTGCAGCTATCACCACCAACCTTGCCGCGTATGGTTCCTCCCCGAGAGACTAACTCCGTCGAACCTCGAGCGGCCCACCAGCACGTGGCAACAGCCATCACCATCAAGCTCTGCTATAAAAGGGGCCCTCCTCCAGATACGCTAAGGCTAATCTCTCTGATCTCTAAGCTCTCCTCTTCTTCTCTAAGCTTCAGAACTCATTCCGAGCACTCCATTCCTATTGGCCAGAGCTGACTTGAGCATCGGAGGGTCCTGCCGAAGCCACCCCCCACCGACTCTGGATGGGACTCTATTTTGCAGGTCCCCGATGGCGACCTCAGCGGCCTCGACTCCAGCGATCTCCGATGATGACCAATTTTTGCACCAACAGATTGGCGCTAGAGGAAGGGCCTTCTCTCTTAAAGTTAAGAGAAAGCCGAAGTCCCCTCATTCTTAAAGGAGTGCTCGGCGACATTTTTCCCCTTTCCACTCCAAAGATTTCTCTTCTTCCTCTTTTCAGAAAAAAAAGAAAAGATGCCCCCTAGGAGAGCCTCGACTCGGCAGTCGGTGGCCTCCGCAGTCCGATCCCGTCCAGATCTGGCCGCTCCTATTCCAGCCCCGGCGACCCAGGCTCACTCTGTAGCCATGATGGATGCAGATCAGTTCAACCTGCTAGTCAAGCAGGTTTGTGATCTCACAGAGGCAGTGCAGGCGGTGCAGGCCATGCACCAGCAAGCCCTAGTGCCAGCCCAATCAGTGCGGGACTCTCCGAAGCCGAGTGATCCGATCCAAGAGCGATCGACTTGGACAGCCCGACCTCCAATCCCCGGATTGGAGAGGCAGAGGAGGGAGAGCCCTTGTTTGGATCATGGATCGGCCAAGGGTGAAGCCTCATGCCCATTCCACCAGAAAGCCTTGGAGATCAGAAATCGTGAAGATCTTCTGGATCAAAGGCTCTTAGAAATGAGCCGGCGAATCGAAGAACTTCGTCACACTCCCCCCTCACATGGCAATGACGTTTGCACTGACCCTCCTTTTTCACAGAAAATCATGCAGGAACCGGTCCTGCCGAACTTTAAGCTCCCATAGTTCGACAGCTACGATGGAACCACCGACTCGGTCGACCACTTGGAAGCCTTCCGAACGATGATGCTGCTCCACAGCGTGCCAGATGCTATATTGTGCTGGGCTTTCCCCTCTACCCTGAAAGGAGCTGCCATAAACTGGTACTCGGCGCTCAAGCTGAGTACCATCTTATCATTTGACCAGATGAGTCAATAGTTCGTGGCCCACTTTGTGAGTAGTAGGTGGCCGCGCCGAGGTTCGGATTCCTTGATGGCCATCAAGCAGAAGGCGGGGGAACCCATCCGGGCCTACGTCACCCTGTTTAACACTGCCACGCTGGAAGTTTGGAACCTGGACCAATCAGTCGCCATGGCCACCTTCAAGGACGGTCTTCAAAAAAATAACTTGCTGTTCTCCCTGGAGAAAAGGTACCCTAGGGACCTCGCCGATCTGCTGGCTCGGGCCGAGAGATATGCTCATGCAGAAGAAGCCTTCAAGTCGAGATGAAGAAGCCTTAAGGGAGCGGCTGGCAGGCAATGGAGAGTCGAATGAAGTTCGGCCACGCTCACGGACTCCCTCCGATAGCAGGTGGGCCCGAACTCCTCGAGCTCGCCACCAGAGAAGCGCGAAGAAGCCCTCCTCCCAAAAGATTCTGCGACTATGCCCCCCTCAACGCTCCTCGAACTTAGATCTTCACCGAAGTTAAGAACCAACTACCAAGACCAGAAGGGTTACGGTCTCCCTCAAACAAGCATGATCGAAGCAAGTACTGCCTCTACCATCGCGACCACGACCACGACACTGAGGAAATGCATCCAGCTCCGAGACGAAATTGAGGAGCTTGTTCAGAAAGGGGCGGTCGGGTAAATTCATTCGATGCGAGCCTTGAAGATCGGAGAAGATTGGCCAAGGGTGCTGCCGTAACAAGAAACGATAAGGTCGGCCGCCTCACTATGTCGTCATCAACATTACCTTAGGAGGAGCTTGGTACATCGACGACTCATCAGCAATGGAAAGCCAAGAGAAGCATGCTTCCAAAGTTGAGGAAGGCCAGCATGAGGTAGAGGAAAGGTCGTCCTTGACTTACTGTCACGAGGGAAATTCGGAGGAACAATGCCCCCACGATCCTGAAATGGGGATGTGCTATCCGTAACTTTCCTTTCAATGAAGTTCTTTTTCCCTTTCAATAGTGTATTATTTTTCGGCATGCCAAAACTATGTAATGACAGGGAAAGAAGCAGTCAACAGTCGCCGTGTTAGGAACAGGAGGAGAACCTCGTCCTAACACAAGCAGATCAAAGAGCAGTTCGGCCAGAGATAAGATCTCTCCCGAAAAAACCGCCTCGGCTAGAGATAAGATCTCTCTTGAGTACCCTGACAATTCGGCCAGAGATAAGATCTCTCCCGAAAAGCAACCTCGGCTAGAGATGAGATCTCTCCTGAGCAACCACTTCGGCCAGAGATAAGAGCTCTTCCAACCGGTTAGAGATAAGATCTCTTCGGCCAGAGATAAGATCTCTCCCGAAAAGCAACCTCGACTAGAGATAAGATCTCTCCCGAGCGACCGAGACAACCTCGGTTAGAGATAAGATCTCTCCCGAGCAGTTTGGCCAGAGATAAGATCTCTCTCGAAAAGCAACCTCGGCTAGAGATAGATCTCTCCCGAGCAACCACCTCGACTAGAGATAAGATCTCTTCCGAAAAATAACCTCGGCTAGAGATAAGATCACTCTCGAGTAGTTCAGCTAGAAATAAGATCTCTTCCGAAAAGCAACCTTGACTAGAGATAAGATCTCTCTCGAAAAGCAACCTCGACTAGAGATAAGATCTCTCCCGAGCAGTTCGGCCAGAGATAAGATCTCTCCCAAAAAGCAACCTCGGCCAGAGATGAGATCTCTCCCGAGCAACCACCTCGGCTAGAGATAAGATCTATCCCGACCAATTCGGCCAGAGATAAGATCTCTCCCGAAAAGCAACCTCGGCTAGAGATAAGATCTCTTTCGAAAAGCAACCTCGGCCAGAGATGAGATCTCTCTCGAGCAGTTCAGCCAGAGATAAGATCTCTCTCGAAAAGCAACCTCGGTCAGAGATGAGATCTCTCTCGAGCAACCACCTCGGCTAGAGATAAGATCTCTTCCGAAAAGCAACCTCGACTAGAGATGAGATCTCTCCCGAGCAACCAGCTCGGCTAGAGATAAGATCTCTCCCGAGCAATTCGGCTAGAGATAAGATCTCTCTTAAAAAGCAACCTCGGCTAGAGATGAGATCTCTCCCGAGCAATTCGGCCAGAGACAAGATCTCTCCCGAAAAGCAACCTTGGCTAGAGATAAGATCTCTCCCCAGTAGTTTGGCCAGAGATAAGATCTCTCCCAAAAAGCAACCTCGGCTAGAGATAAGATCTCTCCCGAGCAGTTCGGCTAGAGATAAGATCTCTCCCGAAAAACCACTTCGGTCAGAGATAAGATCTCTCCCGAGCAGTTCGGCCAGAGATAAGATCTCTCCTAAAAAGCAACCTCAGCTAGAGATAAGATCTCTCCCGAGCAGTTCGGCCAAAGATAAGAATCTCTCCCAAAAAACCACCTCGGCTAGAGATGAGATCTCTCCCGAGCAGTTCAACCAGAGATAAGATCTCTCCCAAAAAGCAACCTTGGCTAGAGATGAGATCTCTCCCGAGCAACCACTTTGGCCAGAGATAAGATCTCTCCCAAGCGACCGAGTCAACCTCGGTTAGAGATAAGATCTCTTCCGAACGACCGTTGATGACCTCGACTAGAGATAAGATCTCTCCCGAGCGACCGTAGACAACCTCGATTAGGAACAAGAGGAGAACCTCATCCTAATGCGAGCATCAACCTCGGTTAGAGATAAGATCTCTCCCGAGTGACCCTGACAATCTTGGCTGGAGAGTTTTAGCTTCGGCCTCGGCTGGAGAAAGCAACCGTGTCAACCTCGGCTGGAGAGCTTCAACTTCGACCTCGGCTAGAGAAAGCAACCATGTCAACCTCGACTGGAGAGCTCCAACTACTACCTCAGTCAGAGATAAGATCGGAGACAGCCTCACCCTGAAATTAGATCTCTTCCAAGCGACCACATCAACCTCAGCTGTAGGAGACAATGTCGCCTCCGAGGAGCGCAACCTCCGACTTCGATCGCGGCGGACGAAGCCCCCTCAACCTCGACTGGAGATGGGATCTTTCCTGGGCTTCAACCTCGATATCAACTTCAACTGGAGGCGAGATCCCCCCGAGCTTTGACCTAGGCCAGCTCAGAGCTCAGAGGAAGACTTCGGCAGTCGCCTTTTCTGCACTCCCTTCCTTTGGTTTTCGAACTCGGGAGTGGGGCGGCTAGTGTTGGGGATAAATCCCGCTCTCGCTGAAGTCTAGCTCGACACTCAGCCTAATGCAACCAGTAGCCATAGGAGAGCTTCAACAGACGGGCTTCAGCCGAACCCCCGATGTTCGAGCTTCTTCCAACCCGTTCGATCGGCCAAACTGCTTAGCGGCCGAGCTCCTTGGACTCCGAGCGACCGAGCTTTAACGGGATCCCCTAGCGCCCAAACTCTTCAGTGGTCGTCTCTCAGCCGAACTCCCCAAGCGGCCATCTCTTCAGCCGACCGAGCTCCTCCGAACTTCTCTATAGTTGAACTCCCCTGAGCCATCTCTTCAGTCGGTCGAGCTCCTTCGAACTTCTCTACAGTCGAACTCCCCCAAGCTGTCTCTTCAGCCAGCCGAGCTCCTCCGAACTTTGCTACGGTCAAGCTGCTCTCAAGCTTTCCCTTCGGTCGAACTTCTCAAGACGAACAACGAGACTGGATGGTATGGCTGCCACTATCGACGCCGCTCTCTCCGTAACCAGCCCCATGCGGCACGTACCCAAGAGACTGACTCCGTCGAACCTTGAGAGGCCTGCCAGCATGTGGCAGCAGCTGTCACCACCAAACTTGCCGCGTATGGCACCACCCCAAGAGACTGGCTCCGTCGAACCTCGAGTGACCCACCAGCATGCGGCTGCAGCTGTCACCACCAACCCTTCCGCGTACGGCACCTCTCTGAGAGACTGACTCCGCCGAACCTCGAGCGGCCCGCTAGCACGCAGCAGCATCCATCACCATCAAGCTCCGCTATAAAAGGGGCCCTCCTCCAGATACGCTAAGGCTAATCTCTCTGATCTCTAAGCTCTCCTCTTCTTCTCTAAGCTCCGGAACTCATTTCGAGCACTCCATTCCTGTTGGCTAGAGCTGACTTGAGCGTTGGAGGGTCCTGTCGGAGCCACCCCCCATCGACTCCGGATGGGACTCTATTTTACAGGTCCCCGATGATGACCTCAGCCGCCTCGACTCCAGCGACCTCCGACGATGACTAGTTTCTGCACCAACAATATCAATTATAAAATTTAAAATGCTTGATGTATTAAGTTGCATTGCATTTTAAGTTTACCCTTAAGGATTTGAAATCCTATAGTTAGTTCAAAACATAGAGCCAATATCTAGATCCCTCTCATTTTAACCTCAATTAATTTTATCCCCCAACTTGAAAAAATTTCTCACACTTGATATCAATGGTATCATTCTTGTCATGAACTTTATTATATTTTTTTTGGTAAAAGAAAAGAATATTTTATCTCAAATCTACTTTTGCATAGCTTATATGATATCATTTGAGATAAAATTAAGAATTTTATATCTTTTTTGAACTTGATTAAATGATATTTCTTAAAAAAAGAAAGATCTAAGTTTAGATAGAATATTTTTCTATGATTTATTTTGCATAATTTGTTGATATCAATTCAAATTAACTTATCAAAATAATTTGATCTGAATTTAATTAATTCATCTTTTTTGATCAAAAACTTTAATAATTGATATCACGGTGATTATTATTGTCTTATATTCTATTGGTTTATCTTTTGATAAAAGAATAGTAGCTTTATCTCAAATATAAATTTTCATGGCATATTTTAGGATTTTTAATGGATTGTTATCATTATAAACATCTTTTGAAGTAAATAAAAAGTAAATAAAAAAAATAGTTTCTACATGAGTGAATGCTATGTTTATTTGAATTGAATACATAATTTAATACTTAATTCACTCGATTGATGCTTGTTCTCTTAAAATTTTATTTAATTTTAAAATAACTTTGTTAGCAAAAGTAAGGAGGAGAAAATACCAAAGATAAAATAATTACTAACTTAGTATCAATCAAATTTAAAAATCTAAACTTAAAAGTCAAAATTGTATTAATTAAGATTAATTTGGTATCAATTAATTATGCTTAACTTGAAAGAAAAAGGAGGAGTAACAAAAATTATAAAGCTTAAGCATGCAAATTTTGAAAAAGAAAAATGAAAGATAATGCTAAATAATGAATATATATATATATATATATATATATATATATATATATATATATATATATATATATATATATATATATATATATCATTTTGATAATCTAAATTTAAAATATGCTTATTTTGAAATACAAAGAAAAGAAAGTTGAAAAGTAAATTAATCCAGCTATTAATATGAAAAACAAGAGAAATTTATTAATTTGATTTGATTAAAAATATTGATGAATTTATGATCTTAAATTTTCTATCAATTATCTTATTTTGAATCTTATTGATTTTAAACTTTTCATTAAATACTTTACAATCTTTTCAATTTATGCTTTCATGTGTTTATTTAATTTGATTTACTTTATTTAAAGTGCTATAAATAAATTATTCTTTAATATTAAAAATTATTTAAAATGATATCATTAATATGCTAGTTTTATATTTTGATTTGCATGATTATTTTTGATAATTGATTGGAGTTAAATTAAATTAAAAACATATTCTTACTCTAAGAAATAAATTTCTAAACCTAATTTTGGAACTCTTTGAAAATTTGAATTTGATACTAAATTTCTAATGTGGATTGCAAAATTATTATGAATTATTTGCATTGAAGCAATTTTTACTCAAAGTAATAAATTTAAAAAAGAAAATGACTATCATTTTTTATACATATTTATTTTACTTTACTCGATACATTTTTGATACATATCTTTTTCAAACTTAATTAACTAAAATTTCTTATGAAAAGAAAAGATTGAATATTAAAGTTCATATTATTCTTGATTTCATGGTTAAATCTTTTTTGAAAAGTTCTATTCTTCTTAAAGCTTAAAAGTGTATATTTAAAAATTTGATTAAAAAATTATATTCATTTCAAAAGGGGGAGAGTCTATAATATTTGAATTTAAGCTAATTTTTGAAAAAAAAAAATATTCATTCAAAATGGGAGCTAATTTCTTTGATTTGACTTTATGAATTTGATACATCTCTCAATTTAATGTTTTAATGTTGATTTTGATAATTTTTTTTCTTATTCTTTTCCATGAGCTTTTTGATGTTGTCAAAAAGGAGGAGAGGTATATTGAGTTTATGCTTAAAGAATTAATACTTAAGAAACTCAATGAATTTCATACTTGAAACCTTAATACTTATTATTTTGAATTAAAATATTATTTTAATATGAGTATGTAAATTATGTGAAACATTAATTAGAGCTTTCATGAAGTGTACATTTATGTTTATGTATATTATCATTTTATGACTTATACTAGATAATTTGTTGAAACACATTAAATTATATTTTTATGCATATATTCAAAGTTTTGCCATCATTAAAAAGTGAAAGATTGTTGACCCCATGATTGATTTTGATGATTGTCAAACTTTGAATATTTAAGTATTTAACCATGTATTTCAAGAATGGATGTAGGTTTTTTCATATTTTCAAGTTAAAATTATAATTTTATCAAGTTAAAGATCAAGAAAAAGTGACAAGGGGCAAAATCATAATTTTATAAAGTTGAAGAAAATCTATTTCGTAAGCCTTAAGAACAAGCTTACAAAATTTTTGATCTTTTGGAGGCAGTTCTATAAGTTTTGGATGCATAAATTAGATGAAAATCAAGTTGTAGCAAAAAGGTCAACCCAAGGGATAACCCCTAGGTCATTCTCTTTCGAAATGGGCTGCTCAGCATGCTTGGCACGCAAACTAAGCCGACCCAGTTTGAGACTGAGCCACTCTAGTCTTAGTAGAAGCAAAAGATAGAAAATGCAGAAAGCTAATTTTTCAAGACCTAGGGGACTAAGCCGATCCAGCTATAAAATGAGCTGACCCAATTAGAACTAAACCAATCCAATCAAAAATTGAGCCGACCCAGTGATCGTAACGGCTAGTTTTCTATAGCTTTTTCAAACGGTCATTTCTCCACTTCAACGGCTATTTCAAGGCTTCCAATGGCTAGAATTGATCCTCAAGCTATCACAAAGAGTATAAAAGGCTAGAGAAATATTTGAAAAGGTAGATCAAGTGGATTGAAAGTAGAAATCATTAAAATAGTGAGGTTCATTGAATATCTAAAGAAAAAGAGAGAGAAAAGAGAGGACCTTGTGCATCAAATTCAGAGAGCTTCAAAGTGTGATCATCCTCATTCATTCAAGCTTTCTCTCAACCTTCAAAGGAGAGAATACAAAGCTTCAACAGCCATTTTTCAACCTCTCCATTAAACTTCAAAAAGAGTTCTTTTTCTTTTTATTTTTGTGCTGAATTTTATACTTATATTTTTGTTTCTTTACAAGTTTCTTTAGGAAAATGAAACTTGGGGTGTAGGTTGGTCCAAGCCAAAAATTGGATAGTGTACAAGTTGTGGTTGGTGCTCCTAAGTTAAAACCAACCAAATTGATAGTGAACCTAAGAAAACTATCAGTATAGGATTGTGGTTGGTGAGCCTGGCAAAACCAACTGGATTTGTTTATGATCCCGAGTCAAAATAAATGCAATGTAATCTCGGATTATAGTGGAATTCCCAAGAGAATAGCTTAGAGAGTGGACATAGGTACGGAATTGCATCAAACCACTATAAAATTTTTGTGTATTTGTTTTGTGGTTTTGCTTTTCTTATTTGCTTTACATATTTACATTAGTTAGTTGCTTTTAATTCTGTTGTTACACATTGCTCATTCACCATAAGCATTCAAGTTTCTCTTAATTAGAAGCATATATTTATTTTAGAGTATAATTTGATCAAAAAAATTTTATAAATCTAATTCACCTTTCCTTTTGGGTGGCCATACTTGGGCAACATGCCGCACCTACTCAAATTAACAAAATACCCCTATACGCCACGATATAATTTCCATAGATCTTTTAGCAATCTAGGTTCACCACGTGGCACGCACTGACTAGCCTCGTGCGATGAGCTGGGCGGTCCATGCCTTTTTCATGGACTGACTGATTGGTCCACCGTGTACTAGTCTAATTTTTTTTATTTTTCTTTTATTTTAAACTTCTGGACTTCATAACTTTTTCATTTGAGCTCCGATTTGAGTGAAATTTATTGTATTGGAATCCATAAATTGAGCTCTTTGCATTGGTAGGCTTCTTTCCTATAAAACACCCATAAAATATCAATTATTTTAAATAAATATTAATTAATAAATATTTTAATATTTTTTTTAAATAATTTATGATAATTATCAAGCTTTCAATTAAAAATCATCGGTCGAAACTGCCAGACTTAACTTAGATACCAACTAGTTAATTAGTTTTGATTGAATCAACCTAAGGCTAGACCGCTTAGCCAAGAATCAAGTCTATTTTGGTTCTCATTAAAAACATAGACTTGACCAACTATAATTATTATAATTAATCTAAAGAGACCTTGACCTAATCTAAGACACCAATTGATTAGATTTAGTCAACTTTCTAATTAAGTCTTTTCTTTAATCTAACCTTAGGTCTAACCCAATTAATGGACCAAATTCACTCTAATCCATTAATCCAAATTTTATGATTTGTGTCTTAGGATCTTGAATTCATAATCCTAGATCCTAAACAAAATAATTCTTAATTTTTAATTAATTTTTGGGTTGAGGATTGGGATTCGGTATTTTGAAAATGATTTTCAAGTTTGTAAAACCTTTTTACAGCATGGTTATACCAACCAAGTTGCATGTTTGATTCATAATTAATATGCAAATAATAAATAACACAAACACGAATCTACTTTAGATCTAATCTAAATATATTCATGATTATGTACAACTATTTAAAATAATTTTAATTTTAAACTATCATAAATCATCTTAGATCAGATCTAACATATTTATGATCATAAAAATTAGATTAAAATATTTTTAATTAAATCATAAAATCTTTCAGATCTAATCTAAAATTTTATGATTAGGATTTTAGATCAGTACGTATTAGGACAACTTTTCCACTGTAAGGGATAAACCGTATAGCAAAAATAACCTTATAAGATCAATCCATGCGATCTAAAATTTTTATTTTTAGATTTAATATTAGATTATAATTTTGATCTAATCTAAATAATAGATCTAGAACATGACAAAAATTATATCATAAAGATCTATGCTTTGATACCAATTGAAGAAAAAACTTAGGATTTCTAGCATGTATTTTGAATTTTTTTTCAAAATTAGAACAATGAAAGCTATAGATTAATCTAATTAATCTATAAAATATGCAAATAAACTCTAGATCTAGGATTTAATTATACATATAAATCTAAATATTAAATAAAATACAAAATAATGATGTTGATCATATCAACATCAAATAAGAAAAATTAGATCTGATCTATTTCGCAATTGAGATCAAATCTTATTACCTTTTTCATGGATTTGAATGTCCATATTTTGATCTAAGACTGAGGATGTCACTTTGAGCTACACAAACATCCAGCCTTGATGAGAAGTTCACACGAAGCCTTGATCATGATCCGAAGTCTAGCAATCTAAAAATCAGCACAGTGTGCTAGCACTATACTGATCCTTCGTCAACAGTTGATGTCAAATCTCCTTTTTCAATTCACTTGAACTCTTTAAGGATCAAAGGATGAGAAGGGAGGATTTGGAAAAAGCCTTTTTCCCATGTTCTTCTTCAAAAAATTTGTAGAAGAATATCTGAAAAAAGAACCTTAGAGAAGACCTTTCTTCTCTAGGCCCTTTCCTTTCACCTAGGCATAATAATTTATGCCTTTATAAAATCCCACACCCTCAACTCTGATATGCCCAAGGTCTCCATGCCCAAGCCCTCTCTCTTAGATCTAAAACTTCTCAAAATTTTATGATTTAACTCTCTTTAAATAGAGAGTTAGAGAAGAGTCCCTGTCTAGGTCAATTACCTAGATAGAGAGTCCAAATAGAACAAGGATAGGGGTGTCGAATTATTGGGCACCTACTTAAATATTTTTGGCATGGATTTTAGATATTTTATGCATAATTAAATTTTCTTTCTTTCATAAAAATTTTAGAAAAAAGTTATATTAATTGGTTCCATAATGGATAAGAGTTTTTGGTTTGTCCAAACTCTATCAAATGGAGTCTAGATCATCACTACTTCTTGGTTTTGATCAAATCCAAAATCACAAATGGCAGGAACGCGATGTTGTCGTTAAGACACCATATTTATCAGTTTAATCCGACTTCTTAAAATTATTGAAAATGCGTAGATAGTAGTGAGTCGGGTCGAATCCACAGGGAAGGTAGTGTTTTTAGATTTAAAATCTTTGATTTTTGAAAAGAAAAGAAGAATTTGAGATTTTTGGAATTAGGAGTGAAGTCGGAAAATTAAAAGTAAAAATTAAAAGATGTAGAAATTTAAATTTGGTACTAAGATCTATTAGTTAGATCTTAGCATCTACTTGCAATAAAATAAAAAGTAATAATTAAAGTGCAAAAATTAAATTACAATAAAAAGTAAGAAATTAAAATGCAAAAATAAAATTTTTATTAATTAAAATTTTAGAATTTAAATACATAAAATTTAAAAAGAAAAAATAATAAAATAAAATAGCCTGATCTCTGATCTTGGATCGGCATTGGCAGAAAGATGGTGTAGAAGCTCGGCTCTTCTTCTCGGCACCCGTTGCTTCGAAGCAGCCTTTAACCCATAGCCTGGCTTCGCCCTGTACCAAAGCTTCACCTTGATCGGAGATGTTGATTTTTGATGGCCTGGGGTCCTTTTTATAGAGCTAGGAGGGCTGGATATTTTTTCTAAAGGCAATATGGGACTAATGAGCCTTTGTAATCATCAAAATTTGGAATAAAATTTGAATCAAAATAGCTCTGATATGACTCTGATAAATCTGATAAAATCCAGCCATTCAATAGAAATCCAACGGTCCAAAAATCATCAAAATCGGATGCAGATCAAGCTCAGATCGGGTCGGATTAAATTCTGGCCGTTGGATCGCGCTTGATCGAGGAAATCTGGCCGCAAATCATGCGCTTCGGGAGTCTTGATCACCGCCGGCAGCATTCTGGACCGTCAGGATCTTCATCACTTGGATTTTCTGGCCGTTGGATCGCGCCAGATCGCTTAATAGAATTTGAATCAAGCCTGGAAATCACCACCGCCGTCCGATCATGACCGCAATCAACCGCAGCCGTCCGATCGCGCAATTACTATTCCCATGGACCGGATGGACCGGCCGCACCACACACCGCAACCAATCAGCGCTTCTGTCGCCGAGTGAAATGACCAAATTGCCCTAGTGAGCCGCGATAAATTTCTGTAGACCCTTTAAGGGGTCTAGGTCCACCACGTGGCAATCTCTGATTCGCCGGATTTTGCTGAGCTGGCGGTCCACGCCTGGATCGTGGACCGGCTGATGGCTTCAATGGCTGAGTCGGCTTTGATGGCTTGGCTTGGCTTGGTGGCTCGGCTTGCGGAGCCGGCTGAGCCATTTTCTTTTTTTATTTAATTTTTATTTATTTTATATTTTTCAAAATTCATATCTTTTCCATTTTAGCTCCGTTTTACTTGAAATTTATTTCGTTGTGATCAAAAAAATGAGCTCTTTCTATTGATAATAAAATTTTATTTTTTAATTTTTATTATTTTTTATTATTTTTTAATTAATTTTTTAATTAATAAAAATATGAATTTTTTAAAAATTATATATAAATTGATTAATAATTCTTAAAAATTAATATAAATTAATTAATAAATTAATACTTTTATTGGTGAATTTATGATGCTTATCACACCCCCCAACTTAAGCTTTGCTCGTCCTCGAGTAAAGAAAGAATTTAGTTTTAAATACCTTTTAACTTTAGAGTTTCGAATTTTACCTAAGCAATTTTCAAAATGGCCATTGATATTCAGTAGAGCTTAAATGAGATATATCATTGGGGTATTAATACTTATCAATAGAAAAATTAAGTAAAGAACATTAAATTTTTCAGAACTTTTTCTAAATTATTCCACTTTTATCTCTGATTTGTCTAAACTTTCATATAGGCAGGTGTATTGCTACTTCCATCCTTCATTTATTAATTTTTATTTTCACATTGCCCACTTTTTGATGCGAATATCATTGCTTACTTAGGCAACGGGACCGGTTACTCGGTGGGAAACCAATGTTTTTTTTTTTTTTTTTTTTTTTTTTTTTTAACGTTGTACCACTATTGAGTGTCTTAACTCCTTAAGCTTTCTATTTGATCCATGTAGCGAGTCTTGGGCCAATGACTCCCAAACCAGTTGGCTTTAGGGCACTAGGTATAGAATACCCCTCGGGCTTACTAGCTCGAATCAAATAGGCTACGAGTTAAGACTAGCTTTACAACGAGCTTCTTTGCCCTTCCCACCTTTTGACGCGAAACTCAATGCTTGCTTAGGCAAAGAGGCCCGGTTACTCAGTGAGAAGTACTTGAAAACTATTTTATTAAAATAAATTTTTATATGAAGAAACGTATAGTTACCCTACACAAGCCTATAAAAAGTAGACTTTTCTTTGATGCTAGTAGAAATAATTAGAAATGCTCCAAGAAAAAATTTTTTATGTTCTAGACTTAACTCTTTATTGAATTTTCTTAATACTTGATTCCTCAATATCTCACAGATTCTCTGATCTGTGCATCAATTTTCTTTTTAAAAATGCTTAGTTTAATTCGATTCTTAAGCATAATCAGGTATCTAAATACTAAATACTAACTTTTTTGAGGACTTAAAATTTTAAAATTTTTATTTTTCTCTCCCCCCAACTTAATCGACATTGTCCTCAATGGAGAAGAAAAAATAAAGGATGTAATAAAGAACATGGAAGAATACACCTAACTCAGTATATATATATATATTTTTTTTTTTTTTTTGGTCCAGCACATGCCTTTGAAAATTTGAGCTCTCCCTCCAACTTATTCAAATTATCCTAAAAAGAAAATAAACTAAAAAGATAAATTAGATAAAAACTAAATATTGGGTTGCCTCCCAACAAGCGCTAAGTTTACCGTCTTCAGCCAGACACAATGCAGCTCACTATCCTGTGTCGAATATTGGATTGACAAATTCCAATGGTTTTGGATTGCCAATCTCAGAAAGTTGATTTTTAATCCCATTATTGATATATTCACTTATTAATTTTAGGGATATAATTTTATGATTCCATTCTCAGACCCATGTTTATTAAGAATTTCTCCTATTTGTTCTTTCTAAAATGCTCATGAATGGAGTTTTAGGAGTTAAGTTTGATTCAATGGGTGCTGGAATGGTGACTAAAGGCGGTTTTAATTCTGGAGGTAAATTAATGTGATCCTTGCTTAAACAACTCCATTGACATTTCATTACATGCCTTTTGATTTTTATAAGAAGAACCAGCTTCTAGGGTTGAAGGGAATAGGACATTAGGTTTATAAGTCTCGGGTAAATCATCTATTCTCTTTTCCCTTATTTCTATCTCATTTAAACTGGAACTAGCATCAGTACTAATTCTTGGCTTGGGTTCTTCTATGTGGTTAGTCTCAGTACTAACCAGTTCCTCTAAATTTTTATTTTGGCTAGCATCAGTACTAGCCTCTCTCACCTGGTCTTGGTATGGGTCCATAAGAATCCTATAGCTTTTAAGTTCAGGAATTACTTTGGTATTCTCAAATTGGAGATTCTTAGATGAAACATTAGATTGATAATTTAATCCAGGTGGTTGGTGGTCATTAGGTGGGTTGTTTGAAATTGGTAGGTTCGGTAGTTGATCTAGTTCTCTCCTCATGTTAGACTCAACTAATTATCCTATTTGAGCTTCTAGTCTGGCGATAGATTGCTGTTGAGTTAGAATTAATTGTTGAAGTTGGTTAAATCTATCATCAGCTAGATTGGTCTGTTGAGGAGGTGGGTATGAAGGCTGATTATAATATGATGGCTGGTTAAACTGACTAGGCTGACCATTATTATAGGCATAATTTTGATAATTTTGCTCAAGTGAAATTTGGGTCTGAGCCTGAGTCTGTTGGGATGTCCAAGAAAAATTAAAGTTACTCCAATCTGAATTATATGAATTTGAAAATGGGTCATTAATCAATTTGGAGTATCCTTGAGTAGCTTGAACTTGTTCTTGGATAAAATATGGAAACTGTGCAGTCATAGGATATTCACTTACATGATGGGTTGGACTAGCACAGATTGAATAAGTCTCCTGATAATTAGAAGATGATGTGAATTGTATAGGAGATTGTTGACCTAGGGTTAGGAGTTGATCTATTTTCTGAGCAAGAAGGTCAACTTTATCTAATTTTTGGACTATTAGATTCATATTAGCCATTTGATTATTATGTTTAATGTGAATCAACCATTCAATTAAGTTCAACTAAATCAGAAAAAGTGATTTCCTACCATGCATGTATTAGTGTAACCCTAATGTATGGTTTAAAAAAATTTTAGAATTTTTTTTTATTTATTATTATTATTATTATTTTATTATATTAAAAATTATTTTTTTTAATTATTTTTATTTATTAATTTTAATTTAATTTAATTTAATTTAATTATTAATTTTTAGTTAGTTAAATTTAATTTTTATTTTATTTTATTTTATTTTTAGAGGAGAAAGGAAAAAAGAAGAAAGAAAGAGTTCTAAAGAAGAGGTCCTAAGGAGTCCTAGAACTAAGAAGAAAGAGAAGAATTAAGGTTTAATTAGATCTTGAATGTTGGTTAGCAATCAAGTTGGTCAATCAATCCTGACTAAGGGTTATCCTAGATCTAGACAGCTCCTAACTGCCAAGGTCACCTTCAAGCCCTCCAAGTGTAGGATTAGCCAATCAACTAGCCAGGTAAGTGTAAGGTCGGTGGGAGTCCCCCCGTTGCTTGCCTTAGACACCAATTGTGCTTGGCCAGGTAAGCGAACGGAACCAATTAGAAACCACCTTCCTTCGGGCCCAATCGTCCCTGAACCACTTTCCTAGACACCAGTCAAATTGACTTATCCTAACCCGGTTCAACTCTTAGGATTCCTTATCCTATTGAGCTCGAGTTCCTAGGGTTGATGTCTAATTGATTTTAAAATTAAAGGCTTAGGTCAATGCAGGATGCTGGTTGGTTGTTTGTGGGCTAAGGAAGGGTGATCAAATCCCCACCTTATCTTGTTTAATTGGGTTGTGCCCTTAATTTGATTTAATATGAATATGCAAAAAAAAAAAAAAAATTCAATCAAAGGGTTCTATGCAATTTAAACTAGATGCATGCAACTAATTGTAATTCTGAAAGGCTTACCTTGCCTCCAGCAATCACCAAAAAAAAAAAATAAAAATAAAAATAAAACTAATATGATGCATGCTCTAAACAGTTAGGGTTTCTAATCTTATCATGAGGCTTTTAATTAGGTTTAAATGGATATTTTTTTTAAATTAATTTAAAAATAAAATAAATAAATAAATAAATAAAAAGAAAAGAGGACTAGGGTTAGGATTGATCTCACCAAAATTTGATGCTTTCTTCATTTTCTCTTTTTTTTTCTACAAAATAAATAAAAAAAATTAGTAAGCAATATTAAAAAAAATATAATTAATTTACAAAAAAAAAATCAAAGAAATCAAAGAAAAAAAATAGCATCTATTCCTTCCCCGGCAACGGCGCCAAAAACTTGATAGGAATGCGATGTTGTCGTTAAGACACCGTGTTTATCAGTTTAATCCGACTTCTTAAAATTATTGAAAATGCGTAGATAGTAGTGAGTCGGGTCGAATCCACAGGGAAGGTAGTGTTTTTAGATTTGAAATCTTTGATTTTTGAAAAGAAAAGAAGAATTTGAGTTTTTTGGAATTAGGAGTGAAGTCGGAAAATTAAAAGTAAAAATTAAAAGATGCAGAAATTTAAATTTGGTACTAAGATCTATTAGTTAGATCTTAGCATCTACTTGCAATAAAATAAAAAGTAATAATTAAAGTGCAGAAATTAAATTATAAAAATAAAAAGTAAGAAATTAAAATGCAAAAATAAAATTTTTATTAACTAAAATTTTAGAATTTAAATACATAAAATTTAAAAAGAAAAAATAATAAAATAAAATAGCCTGATCTCTGATCTTGGATCGGCATTGGCAGAAAGATGGTGTAGAAGCTCGGCTCTTCTTCTCGGCACCCGTTGCTTCGAAGCAGCCTTTAACCCATAGCCTGGCTTCGCCCTGTACCAAAGCTTCACCTTGATCGGAGATGTTGATTTCTGATGGCCTGGGGTCCTTTTTATAGAGCTAGGAGGGCTGGATATTTTTTCTAAAGGCAATATGGGACTAATAGCCTTTGTAATCATCAAAATTTGGAATAAAATTTGAATCAAAATAGCTCTGATATGACTCTGGTAAATCTGATAAAATCCAGCCATTCAATAGGAATCCAACGGTCCAAAAATCATCAAAATCGGATGCAGATCAAGCTCAGATCGGGTCGGATTAAATTCTGGCCGTTGGATCGCGCTTGATCGAGGAAATCTGGCCGCAAATCATGCACTTCGGGAGTCTTGATCACCGCCGGCAGCATTCTGGACCGTCGGATCTTCATCACTTGGTTTTCTGGCCGTTGGATCGATGCCAGATCGCTTAATAGAATTTGAATCAAGCCTGAAATCACCACCGCCGTCCGATCATGACCGCAATCAACCGTCAGCCGTCCGAAACCGTCCGATCGCGCAATTACTATTCCCATGGACCGCGATGGACCGGCCGCACCGCACACCGCAACCAATCAGCGCTTCTGTTGTCGAGTGAAAAGACTAGAATTACCCTATGAGCCGCGATAAATTTCTGTAGACCCTTTAAGGGGTCTAGGTCCACCACGTGGCAATCTCTGATTCGCCGGATTTTGCTGAGCTGGCGGTCCACGCCTGGATCGTGGACCGGCTGATGGCTTCAATGGCTGAGTCAGGCTTGATGGCTTGGCTTGGCTTGGTGGCTCGGCTTACGGAGCCGGCTGAGCCATTTTCTTTTTTTAATTTAATTTTTATTTATTTTATATCTTTCAAAATTCATATCTTTTCCATTTTAACTTCGTTTTACTTGAAATTTATTTCATTGTGATCAAAAAAATGAGCTCTTTCTATTGATAATAAAATTTTATTTTTTAATTTTTATTATTTTTTATTATTTTTAATTAATTTTTTAATTAATAAAAATATGAATTTTTTAAAAATTATATATAAATTAATTAATAATTTTTAAAAATTAATATAAATTAATTAATAAATTAATATTTTTATTGATGAATTTATGATGCTTATCAACAAACCATCTAAGAGGGATATTTGGGCAAGGATAGGTGTGGATCTTTTTTAGAAATCAGACTTTTGATGAAAAAATCATGAAAAAGGCATGAACAAAGGAAAGGTGGCATAAGGGAAGAGTCCTAGTCCAACTAGGACTACATGCTTTGACTAGTCAAGCTAAATCTTTAGCCCAATTAAAATAAATCTTAAAGTAAACTAATTAATGATGTTCCTAATCTAATTAAAAATCTAATTAAATTAAATTAAATCTAATTTAATTATGATTTAATTTTTTAATTAATTTAAAAATTAGGTGCACTCAAGTTCTAGTTTAATTGAGAATTATTCTCTCTTATAATAGGCTTATCCAATAAATCAATTGGACTTGATCTAATCAAGCCCAAACTAAATCTAATTGAATCTCATTCAAGTAGACTTGATCTCAGCCCAATTGTTCAATCAAATTGAGCTAATTAGTAATTCGATAGCTAATCGATCCTCCTACAATACTTGCATTAGGTCAAACATCAATTATATTAAATGTTTAATCCTAAAATAATTTTTAATTATTGATCAACCATCTGATCAAATTGAGTCTTCTAATGTATGTGACCCCATAGATTCGAACCTAAGTCGGTAGCAAAAAAAAAATTTCTATACCGATCGAAGTGACCATCTAGCTGTTGGAAAATGTATCCTAAAGCCAATAATCTAAGTGGTAAATGATAGGAATTAGTATATTAATTATCATATAATAATAGTTATTTGGCTTATTCATCATAAAAGTTTTATCTTTCTTAAATGAACTTCTTAATTATGATGAAGTTCTTAGAACCACAATCAAACGATAAAGAAAAATTTATTGGATGAATCTTAAACTATTCATGACCAAATGATAAGTTATTAATAAGAATGATAACTTATCGAGTATAGGTCACTATATGCCATATGCATTAGTTGTCCTCATAACCACATGGTGTGAAGACACTGGTATAATATTCAGATGAGATGTAGGAGTATATATATACTGAATGTGACCAATGTAGTACTCTACTATCAAAAGTAGCTAGTTAAGACTAATGGATATAAGTATCCCTCCAATCTGAGATCACCACAGTGACTTGCAAGCAACTCACTATACTTTGATGCCAACCTATCTATATTTCTAATACAACAATAGAAGGTTACTGGGCATAGTCAAGTACTTGTGAAGTTAATGTGTGAGTCAAGATGGGATTAACCACTCCTGATTAATTTTAGAAAGAGAATGTCTCACTGTGTTTTAATTTAGCAAAATCTAGGCCTGGGTATCCTCGTGAGGAGTCACGAAATTTGTAAAATTTTGAAACATAGTAGGAATAACTTGTATGAGTGTTGATAGCTTACTCAAAATCATCTTCAGCATTATTGGTCAAAGAGATAAATTATATGGTAACCATAGGTCAGGGTATTTAGAATGTTGCATTGCATACATTCAACCTATATGGACATCGGGTACCAATGCTAAATGGTCACTTTGATTGATATAAAAATTAGTTCATGTACTATCGACATAGATTTAAACCTATGGGGTCACACACATAAGTGGTTGTAACCTGATCAAATGGTTGATTAATGATTTACAATCATTCTAAGGTCAAACAATCAATACGATTGATATTTGATCTAATGCAAGTATTGTAGGAGGATATATTAGCAATTGGATTGCTAATTAGCTCAATTTGATTGAACAATTAGATTGAGATCAAGTCTAATTAAATTATATTTAATTATAATTAGTTTGGATTTAATTCAATTAAATCCAACTAGTTTATTGGATAAGCTAATTGCAAGGAAGAATAAGTCCTAGTTCAATTAGGACTTGAGTATACCTAATTTTTAATTTAATTAAAAATTAAAACTAGACTTAAATTTAATTAAATCTAATTTAATTAGACTTCTAATTAGATTAGTATTCTCTATTAATTAGGTTGACTCAAATCTAATTGAAATTGGGTTTGAAATTAAGTTTGACTTAGTTTTAATGAAGAGTCCTAGTTAGACTAGGACTCATCTAATTTCCTTGCGCCACTAAGAAGCCACGCCCCACTTATTTTTCTAGATTATTTACATGAGCTTTCTGACATTAAGAATGTTTCTCCATGCCCCAAATATCTGAAGAGTTTAATTAAAATTGACTTGGTCAAATAAGTTAAGTTGATATGGGTTTGTTTCCTTTTGGAAGAGTCCCTTGAATCCTAAACTCTTCCTCCCTTCTATGCACATTCTTTTCCCATGCCACCAGAATTTGTTTGGCCCTTTCTTCTCCCTTTTGTGCATGGATTAGAGGGATCTCACACCTAAATTTTAGGGAGGGGCATCCAAAAGTTGGACACCCCCCTTAAGAATCCTTGCTTTCCTTCTTTGACTAGGTCTTTTGACCTAGTCATGCCTTATCTTTGCATGCCTCCTATGAGATAGGAGGAAGGTGTGAAAAATCCCTAGGATTCCATGGCACAAAATAGAGAGAAAAGGAGGAGAGGCATGGGAGATTGAGGTGCCAATTATCTTGGAGGAGGACCTTTCTTTTGGACATCAATCGTCGATGTCTTGAAGAGACAAAGGTAAGAGAAGATTGTCTTCTCTTGTGATCTACTTTTGTGTTTCTCCCTTCTTATTTTTTTATGTGAATTTTCTATGATAAAAAATCTAAGAGAGAGAAAAAGAGGGCATGGGGGATGAATGATCCAAGGAGTTGGGGCATGGTGATCTCTTTTGGACATGATTTGATCATGTCCTGATGAGAAGAAAAAGAAGAGAAAATAGTCTTCTCTTAGGGTTCTTTTGAGAATTCTTTCTTCTCAATGTTTATATGATTTCTCTATAAGGAAAATCTAAGAGAAAGAGATCTATAAGTGTAGAAAAATAATTGAGGAGAGGGTTTCTTCTTATCCTGGCATGGAGATGCATTCAGGACATCAAATGTTGATGTCCTGAAAGAGAAGATCTATTTTCTCTTAGGATAGTTTTTGGACCTTTTATTTTCTGATTTATGGGAGTTTCCTGACTTTGATTTCTCCCTCAATCCTCCCTATATTCTTCATCTCTTGGAGGGTCCAAGAGATCTAAAGAATATCTTTTGATTAACCATCGGAGGAATCCGTGAGAAGCTAACACTTCGAGCCGATCTTCATTTGACGAACCTCCAATCTATGTTGCAGCTTCTTGTAGATTATCTGTAGAGACAGGATGTGTGTGTGGCTCTAAGCAATAAGGACAACAATGAGATTCAACCATGGTATTCTCAGTCCATGCAATGGTGAGAGATATAATCTCTTATTCTGACCTAGATGCGATCTAGGGATCTAGAAGTGTTCTAGATCTAGGGTATTGATCTGATCAATACCAAAGCATTTTAATTTTTAGATTTATGTTTGTATCATGACATGTTATAGATCTTAGATGTAGAATTTAGTGATTAGATCATATGCATATTATAAGTTAAATTATTTAATCTATATCTTTTGCTGCTTCTAAATTTTGAAAAAGTTTCAAAATGTATGCATGAAACCCTGCATGTTTTCCAACAGTGATATCAGAGCATCTAGATTCTTTTATGACATGATCATACATACTTTAGAATAAATCTAAAAATAAAATACTAAAGATCGCATATACTGATTATAAGGTTATCCTGCTATAAGATTTATCCTTTATAGTAGAGAGGTTGTCCTAGTATGTGCTGATCTATAAAATTGAATCATGAATAAGTTAGATATGATCTAAGTTAATTTATAATTTATTTTTTTGATTTTAAATCTAAAATAAATTAATATTTGATCTATTATTGATTATTTAGATTAGATCTAAATAATATAGGATCGCACATACTGATTATGAGGTGGTCCTACTGTAAGGTTTATCCCTTACAGTGGAGAGATTATCCTAGTATGTACTGACCTGAATAATCTAAATCATAAATATGTTAGATAAGATCTAAAATGGTTTATGATTTATTTTTAAATTTTAAATCTAATATTAATTAATTTATGATCTTATTTTGATTATTTAGATATGATCTGAATAATATATGTTTCATGTTTAGGTCTAGTTCCTTATTACAAATGTTTGATATGTAATTATTAGTTTTAAATTTAGAATGTATATGTATGACATATTTGTTTTGTAGAACTTAAATTCAGAACTTACTTTCTGCAAAATCCTATATTCAAAATCCTAGAACATGATCTAAATATTAAAATAAATTAGATCTAAAACCATGAATTGAATATGATTCAATGTAAATTGTTTGCATGTTGAAAATGTTTCAAAAGCTAAAATCAGAAACTAGTTATGAGGTTCTAAAATCTTAACTCATAAGCCTTGAATTTAATTATGAATTATGTTAATGTTTATGATCTAGGTTTGTAATTTAAAGATCCTAAGACATTTTCATAAAATATGGGTTAAAGGATAATGGGTTAGCTTTGATCAGGTCATTAACTGAGTTAGACTTAGGGTTAGATTAATATGGACTAAGTTAAGAAATTGATCAAATCTAATTAATAGTTGATTAGGATTAGGTCATTTCTTTTTTATAGATCAATTCAATAGTTGTAGTTGATCAAAGTCCATACATCTAACAAATGGACCATGATCATGGCTCAGTGGCTGAGCTCAAGTCTTTAGGTAGATCAAATCGAAATTGATAAATTGATTGGTATCTAAAATAAGTCTGGTATTTCCAGACTGTTGGTTTTTAATTAGCAGCCCACTTACCTAACTATTTCTGATAGTGTCTAAGGCATGCCTTAGAAAATCCTTCCATCAATCTTACTTATTTGGTCCATATGGTTAATCAGCTTTTGATTAGGTTGCTCATTGATTCATGCTAACTCATGTCACATAGAAAATTAGTGAGACTAATTTTATTCAATGAGATTGATTTAGGTACCCATGGGCCGAAATTGATTCTAGTTCTTATCAATGACTTGGGAAGTTAGTGGAAGGACATGACTTAATGAACTCAATAGGAGCAAATTGGTCCATGTCCTTTCTATCCTTAAATCACTAATAATTTAAATTCTCTAAAATTATTAGATCCTTAAAATGACAAAGTTATGGGGATAACTGAGTCATAGCCTTCCATTAAGTTGAGTGATAATGGGTCCATTAATTCAATAATCATTGGAGACCCAAAGGTCTGGTGCTTATTGACTAATGGAATTATCATTTATAATATGATAACTTGGAAGTGTCTCTCTAATGGTGGTTAGGTTGACCAACCAAAGTTGGGCTTAATCATTCATTTCTTAGATGCACCAAGTATGATCATATCAATGGTTGGACCTAACTGAATCCTTGTAGTGGAGGCCAAAGCCTATTGATTAGGTTTCTGGGGAAAAATTAAATTACTAAAAGTTGTTTAGAGAAATAATTGGTTAAAGAACCTACCAATAGATATACATGTGTTGACCGACCAAAGTCGGGCTTGTGTGTAGTCATGTGGATTCTAGTACCTACTCAAAAATTAAAATAATTTCTTGAATTAGAGGTAGAGGCTACCAATTTGTATAAAATAGTAGGATAATCTTTAGACTAAAGTCCAAGCCTTTAGGCTTAAAATAATTCATATACATTAGGTCTATGTTCTCTTTTCTTACAAAATAAGGCTAAACCCTAATTACTCCAATCATTGTCAGACAGTGATGACTTATGGGACCCAACTTTAATAATTAGTATCGAAAGTTGAATTTAGCTCAGCAGCATGAAAGGGTTCATGCTGGGACTTATAACTCCATTCAAAATAAAAAAGTCTAAGATGAACCAGATTCAGGTAGAGTGCTTCTACTGTAAGAAGCAATACTATAGGAAGAAGAATTATCTTGCTTCCTTAACCTCAATAGGCTAAACAAGAGAGGAGCAAGAGTTGCTTATCAAGGATGTTATATGATAACACCTTGAAGTTTCTCTATTTAAGATTCTACTATTTGGGTATTGGATACCAGTAGTCCTACGCAATTTATTGCAGGTACTATAGGTAAGTAGAATGTTTGAAAATGATGAGAAATACTTGAACATTGGGGATAGAAGTTTTGTTCCAATCCTAACTTTAGGAATTATTGAGCTCATTTTCAAAAGTTGTTATTTTGAGTGATAGTCACTATTGTCCATAGTTTATGATAAATATGACCTTTGTTGGCCTTTTGGTCAAAGATGATCGTCATTTATCTATAAAGAAAGATTATTGTGATATCATTATAAATGATATTAGAATAATGCATGGACAATATTGAGATGGTGTATACTTTATCAAAGCCTGTTAGTATAATGTACACAACTAATAAACATCCAAAGTTAGATAATGTTAAGGATATCAATATTTCATTATAGACGATCTATCTAGGTATGGATGTGTCTAACTGAATCATTTGAAATGTTCAAATGATTTAATAATAAAATAAAAATAAACTAAAAAAGATATTAAAACTCTTCGATCAGATCGAGAAGGTGAATACTTATCCAATGAGTTTTTGACATATCTAAAAGAGAATGGGATTCTCTCTTAGTGGACTTCTTCTAGAACACAGTATATCGGAAAGGAGAAATCAAACTTTGTTAGACATAGTTCGATTTATGATGGGGTTTTCTAGTCTACCTATTTCTAGGTTAAGCTTTTGAGACTAATTTTTTTACTCTGAAATTCATTTCAAGTAAATCTATCGCAATGACTCCCTATAAATATGGATCAAGTGTAGACCTAGACTCACTCACCTCAAAGTTTGGGATTGACCAGCCTACATCAAATGTTTGCACACAGATAAACTTAAATCCTGGTCTGATAGGTATTTATTTATAGGATATCCCAAGAAAATTAGGGGTTATTACTTCTACCATGCTGAAGAACAAAAGTTGTTCTCAGCAGTAGGGTATTCCTTTTGAAGAAGAGTTTCTTAGAGAAGGAATTGATGCCTAAAAAGTTAAACTTAGGAAAGTTCGACCAGTTGAAAGAACTGACATAATCTATTAAACCTACAGAACCATATTTGATTAGATCAAACTTGGAGACCATTAAAGAGGCACCATTAAGGAGATCCGATAGTGTACCGCATTAGCCAAATGGATATTTTTGTATCTAGGTCCGAGATGGCGATCGTGTTGAGCTTGATAAGAATAACAAGGATCCGATCATCTATATGGATGCCATGCAGAGGTCAAACTCTGAGAAGTGGCTTGAAGCCATTAAATCCAAATTGGAGTCCATGAAAATGAATAGTGTGTGGACACTAATTGATTCACCTGAAGGAATAAAACCCGTTGAGTGTGATAGATTTGTGAGCTTAGAAGTGGCACTCCCAAGTCTTAAAAATATGAGAAGATAGGTTATGGAAAGATGGGAGCGAGCCGAAAGAAGAATCAGTCTTAATAGTAAAGTTTAGAAACTGGGTCGGCTCACTCTGAGATTGAGCCAGCTCAGTTGAAAATTGGGTCAACTTAGTCCAGAACTAGGTCGGCTAGATCTCAGAGGAAATTTTAGATAGAGAGCAGTATTTTCGACTATTAGCATGGTACACAACTAGGTCGGCTCAGTCCCAGCCGACTCAGTCTGAAACTGGGCCGGCTAAATTTTTATGGGTTATTATTTTATGTATGTGGGTTGTTTGGATTTGGAAAGCTTTTCTATGAGCTTGGGCTTGACCCTTTGTAAAATATATATACTAAAAATAGGTCAAGATTGTAAGAGTGCTGAAATATACTGAATAAAAGCTCTTTTCTTTTAGAGATCTTTTCTTCTTTTCTTCTCTATTCCTTGATTTATTTGATCATGCTTCCATAGAGATCTTTGAGAAGTACTTTCTTATTGCTTGGCTAATCATTGATGGCCATGCCGATCCATGTGGAAAGAGTGTATATTCCCAACATTTGGCATCAGAGCGGTGTTGCATGGAAGAAAGAAAGACACCTAGGATTTACTACATATAGGATCTGTTGCATTAGGTTTTATCCTAAAAACTTTTAGTTTGCTTCGTGGTTGTCTCTAGATTGAGGTAGAGATTATTTACACAGAGGAACGATAATATAGAAGTTTGGAAAGAGGATCTAGGGCTAGTTAGATTTTTCATGAAGGATAGTTTTATTGGTGTGTGATCGTGAAGGGTGTTAGGAATCTATTCTTGACTTGTTTGAAGTCATGGGAACAAATGAATTTAAGGTGGATTTTGACAAGTTCGATGGCAAGAAAAACTTTATCCTATGGCAGTAAAGAGTAAAGGACTTGTTGGTTCAGTAGAGGATCTACAAAATCTTGACAAAAGAAATGCTGAAAAAGATCAGTGCTGAGGATTGGAAAGAGTTGGAGGAAATTATTTTTAGCATAATCCAAATGTGCTTGACTGATCAGGTTTTGCTCAAGGTTTGCACAGAGACTACGGCAAAGGGGCTTTGGGAGAGACTGAAAAACACATACATGGAGAAGAACATGACGAACAAGCTATGGTTGAAGAAACAACTGTATAGTCTGAGGATGCCCGAAGACGAAAATCTTGTTGCACATATCCAAAGGTTCAATCAGGTGTGTTCTGAGGTGATGAGTTTGGATGTGAAGATCGATGTGGAGGATTGAGCATTGCTACTATTATGTTCTCTCCTAGGTTTGTATGATGGTCTCATAACAACTCCAGTTTATGGAAAGGAGATCCTAAACTATGAAGAGGTTGTAGGTATGCTCAGATTAAATGAGCAAAGAAAGAAGATCTGCAATGGAGACCCTAAGTCTGAGATCTTGGCTGTGAATGAAAGATAGGGAAGATCAAATGAGAAGATAAGAGGAAAATCTAAGGGCAGGTCAAAGTCTCACGATCAGAGGAAGATGACATTGAATTGTTATAAATGTCATCAGCCTGGACACCTAAAGAGAGATTGTCCCCTTTTGAGATCAGAAAAAGGGAAGGCCAGCAAGGAAGATGATACAGCTTCTGTGAGCAGTGGAGAAGACCTGTTAGTTGTATTAGATGAATCCATAGAGTGTGATACTATGTGGATATTAGATTCAGCATGTTCGCACCACTATACTTCTCATCGGGAGTGATTTGCTACCTACTAGAAGGTCAATGGTGAAAGTGTCAGTCTTGGAGATGATCACCCATGTAAAGTAGCTAGAATTGGCTCTATCAAGGTGAGGATGTATGATGAGATCATTCATACATTATCAAATGTCAGGCATATACCGAAGTTGAAAAAGAATTTGATTTCTTTAGGCTACTTGGAGGAGCAAGGTTATGCTTTTTGTAGCTAGGCTGGGAGTGGATGTCTAAAAATTTTCAAAAAAGCTTTGGTGGTGATGAGAGGTAGAAGACTGAGCAATAATCTTTATAGAATGAAAGGCTTAGTGATAAATGATAGTATAGAGGTGCTAGCAGCGACACAGGAGGAGTAGATTTTATATTGACTGTGGTACTATCGGATGGGTCATATGAGTGACCGTGAGCTCATAGAACTAAGCAAAAGAAGTATGATCCTAGCCCTGAAGGAGGGCATAAATCTTTGTGAGCCATGTATCTTTGGCAAACAGCATAGGGTGAAGTTTGCCAAAAGTATCAAGCACAACGAGGGAGTGCTAGATTTAGTGCACTCGAATATGTGGGGACCAGCTCCTATATCAGCTAGAGGTGGGGCAAAATACTTTGTTACTTTCATTGATGATTTCTTAAAGAAGGTATGGATTTATCTAATCAGAGAAAAATCAAAGGTGTTTGCCCGGTTTAGAGCCTGGAGAGTTGAAGTAGAGAAGGAGTTAGGGAGACAGGTAAAGTGTTTGAGGTCGGATAATGGAAGGGAGTATATTAGCTAGGAGTTCAGGAGGTACTATGAGGAAAATGGTATCAAATGCCATTACACGGTGAGGATGACTTTCCAGCAGAATGGTGTCACGAAGAGGATGAATCGAACACTGACTGAGAAGGCACAAAGTTTGAGGCTGCAGACATCACTCCCAAACTCCTTTTGGGGTGATGCTCTAACTTTTTCTTATTTTCTCTTGTGAACAGGTCCCCTCATTATAAGTTGAATGGAGGCATTCTAGAAGAGGTCTGGAGTGGGAAGAAGGTGGAGCTTGGCCACCTAAAAGTCTTTGGTTGCACAGCCTATGCACATGTGGAGGCAACCGAGAGGAGCAAATTGGATCCAAAATCTCAAAAGATGACATTCATAGGATATCCACAAGGAGTCAAGGGGTACCTACTATAGGACTCTCAGGCATAGAAGTTAGTGATCAGCAGGAATGTTATCTTTGATGAGAAGAGCATCTTGAGGAGGTCTGGGATAGATGGAATTAGGAAAACAAAGATGAACAGTGGTGGCCAGTCAGAGAATGATGGCATGCAGGTTACATCCATTTATAGGAGTGTTCCTATTGAGGTGGAGCTGGGCAAAAAAGTATTATCTTAGATTGAAAATCAGTATGAAGGGTCGACAGTTCAAACAGATATGCAGGAGCAGCCATGAACATCAAACAGAGATATGCTAGTGGGAGTGGCTTTGCACAAGCCCCAGCATACTATTAGGAGACCAGTCAGATATAGCATTGATGAGGTTATCTCCTATGCACTCATCACTACTAATGGAGATCTAGAGAATTATGCAGAGGCCATGGAGAGTGAAGATCATGATTCATGGATGCAGGCCATGATGGAGGAGATGGAATCACTTGACAAGAATCAGACATGGTTACTGGTGGATCTTCTAGAGGATGCTCGACCTATTGGCTCAAAGTGGGTGTTCTCAAAGAAAGAAGCACCTTTAGAACAAGATGGAATCAGATTCAAAGCAAGACTGGTAGCAAAGGGATACTCACAAAGGCAAGAGATTGACTACACAAAAATTTTCTCTCGTGTGGTGCGTCATACATCTATTCGAGTTTTGCTGTCACTAGTGGCATAGCATAACATGAAATTAGAATAGATGGACGTGAAGATGGCCTTCCTGTATGGGACTTTAGTGGAAAGAATCTACATGAAGCAGTCAGATGGTTTCATGGAGATGGGACAGGAAGAAAAGATGTGTTTACTCAGAAAGTCTTTGTATGGCTTGAAACAATCTTCTCATTAGTGGTATCGAAGGTTTGATAGCTTTATCTTGAGCCTAGGTTTTAGCATATGTGAACATGATTATTATGTCTACATTAAGGATGTAGATGAGGAGGATATCTTGTACCTATTATTGTTTGTAGATAATATGCTCATAGCCAGTAGAATCATGGATGCTGTGAAAAGGTTAAAAAGGGCATTATCATCTGAATTTGATATGAAAGATTTGGATCTAGCTGAGAAAATTCTTGGAATGAAGATTTGTAGAGATAGGTGCAAAGGAGTGCTCTATTTGTCATAAGAAAAGTATGTCCAGAAGGTTCTGGAGAGGTTTGGATGGAGAAGGCCAAACCTGCAAAGACGCCATTGCCGAGCCATGTGTCTCTCTCCAAGTTATAGTGCCCCCAGTCAAAAGAGGAGAGAGAGTACATAAAATGAGTTTCTTATGTAAATGCTATAGGCAGTGTGATGTACACTATGGTATGCTGTAGACCAGATATAGCACATGCTATGAGCATGATTAGTAGATACATGGCTAACCCTGGAAAGGAATACTGAAAAGCATTGAAATGGATATCGAGATATCTACATGAAACAAGGGATTATGGTTTGATGTTTGGTGGGCAGCCGAAAGGATTTGGAGAACAATCTGTGAAGATGTGTGAAGGTTCAGGTCCTTTGGAAGGATTTGTTGATGCAAATTATGCTAGTGATCTTGATACAAGAAGGTTTACTACTGGATACCTCTTCTGCGTATATGGTGGACTGGTGTCTTGGAGATCAACCCTTCAGCCACTCACGATCTTGTCTACCATAAAGGCCAAGTACATTAGGATAACGAAGACTACAAAGGAAGCCCTTTGGCTTAGGAGGCTAATTGATGAGTTAGGGATGGAGCAGAGCAAGGTTACACTATTCAGTGATAGTCAGAGTGCTCTGTTATAGGCACAGAACCCAGTCTATCATGCATGCACAAAGCATATAGATGTGAGGTACCATAGAATCAGAGAGCTGGTGGAGGAAGATAAAGTAAAACTGATGAAGGTCCATACCAAGGAGAATCGGTCTGATGCACTTACGAAGGTACTCCCTAGAGATAGCTTTCAGAGTTGTGTGGCATGGGTGGGTCTGCTAAGAAGAGATGAGTTCACAAGGACTTGAAAGTACCAAGGTGGAGAATGTGAGCTTAGAAGTGGCACTCCCAAGTCTTGGAAACATGAGAAGATAGGTCATGAAAAAATGGGAGCGAGCCGAAAGAAGAATCAATCTCAATAGTAAAGTTCAGAAACTATGCCGGCTCACTCTGAGATTGAGTCGGCTTAGTTGGAAACTAGGTTGGCTCAGTCTGGAACTGGGTCGGCTAGGTCTCAGAGGAAAATCCAGACAGAGAGCAGCATTTTTGGGCTATTGGCATGGTACACAACTGGGTCAACTCAGTCTGGGATTGAGCCGACCAAGTCGTAGGATAGCCGACTCAGTCTGAAACTAGGCCAGCTCAATTTTCGTTGGTTATTATTTTGTGTACGTGGGTTGTTTGGATTTGGAGAGTTTTTCTATGAGCTTGGGCTTGATCCTTTGTAAACTATATATACTAAAAATAGGTCAAGATTGTAAGAGTGCTGAAATATACTGAATAAAAGCTCTTTTCTTTTGAAAATCTCTTCTTCTCTATTTCTTGATTTATTTGATCGTGCTTTCGCAGAGATCTCTGAGAAGTACTTTCTTATTGCTTGACTAATCACCGACGGCCACGTCGATCCGTGCTGTAAGAGCGCATATTCCCAACAGGATTTTCAAAAGAATCAGAGTAGCGCAGATGGAAAGGTAGTGACCTATAAAGCCCATTTGGCTATTATCTCTAAGTTGGAACATACATTTTGAACATATGACTTTGTTATGAACCAAGAGGAATCCTGCATTTGTAAGTAGGCAAAAGGTTCTGTAATGTTATTCCATGTATTGTCTGTGGATGAAATTCTTTTAATTGGAAATGGCATTCCAGCATTGCAAGGAGTAAAGGTTTAGCTGTCATCTAGTTTCTCTATATACGAGACCAGACATGGTATACTCACTAGAGATAATGAGTAGATACCAGTCTGATCAAAATGAGAACCACTAGAAGATTGTATAGACAATCCTTACATATTTGAGAAATACAAAGGCCTAATAACTCAAATATGGAGATACTGATTTAAAACTTGTGGGTTATTTTGATTTTAGTTTTTAGTCAGATCAAGATGACAGTAAGAGAGTGTCAGGTCATACCCTAATTATAGGAGCAATCTAAAAGAAAGATTTCAAGCAGGATACTATAGCCTATTTAGTTAATGATGTAGAGTACATCATGGCATATGATGCTGCCATGTAGGCTGTGTAGTTACTGAGGTTCATTAGCAGGTTAGGAGTGGTACCCTACATCGATGGTCCAGTCCTATCATAGCACTAGAGCCATAGCTTAGGCTAAAGAACCGAAGAACCAACATGTTCTGCATCGCTTTTGTTGGTGCATCACCATGGCATCATCTAGCTCCGATACCATGTTATGAAAATCCTTGATCTTTAGCATGAACCTAAGGAGACCTTTGATATTCTCTAAGGGCAGCAAACCATCGATCCACTAATTTAGATCTATGATGGGGTGCCTCCCTCCTTGGACTTAAGGGAGGCGCCCCCTTGGGCTGGCAAATCTAGAGAGAAGAGAGATTGAGGGAGAAAAGATCTGTATTCTAATTTTCATGATGAAACTCTAATACAACCTATGTATTTATATGTAGCTATTAGGCCCAACCAAAAACTCTCCTGGCTAACCCAATACATGAAAGCACTCATAGATCCCATATACATATGTCTCACATGCTCTCATCTCCTAGATCTAGTCCCGACCCATACATGAGTTAGCCTCCTTAAGATCTTATTGGACCAGGCCTTAAGACCCCTTGGATTGATCCTAATCCAAGACCAAACAGAAAATCTAAACAATTCTTCTCATCACCGTCGAGTTGGCTCTCTTACAAGCTGAGCTGGCTCGACTGCATCTCGCTTGAATGTCGTCTTCTATCTGCTTGAGATAGCTAGCTCGTCTATGCCCCGAGCTAGCTCAACCTCAGTCTGAGTTGGCTCGACTGTGTATCCGAGCTAGCCTACCTATGTGCCAGTTCCTCTCTTGGCTGATTCTTTTTCTTGGCTTTGATCCTTTGCTCCACCTTGTGTCTCAGGTCTCCAGAGCACCTACCAAGCCCTCTCAAGTTTCTCACACCTAAACCTCGAGCTCATGCAGGGTTACATGCCACCTTCACCTAGGATAACTTCTATCCTAGTCCTAGGGTCACACCCATCCTAGTCTTCCAGAGCCAACACTCTAACTCCTCCTATGGCCCCCCAAGGCTTGGGAGCATCACAAATCCTAACAATCTCCATCTTGGTGCGCCCAAACTTTGGCAAATCTCTGGCAATGCCCTCCTGCACGATCCTACCATCCCTGCACATCCTGACAGCTCCTTGTGCAAACATCACCTCCGCCCATCCTCTTCAGCTGCTATGCACCCTTTGAGGCCATTGAGATGACCGCCTCTACCACTAAAGACCCTGGCTTGCTTCTCAGCACCATCCTAGATTGTAGGATCCCTTCTGCTTAGTAGTTGCATCACTTGTCCTGGACTTTCATAAAAAATCTATAGCAATCCTATGCCGACACTCGCTGCATATCCTGATATGATCTCCTCAGAACTATGCCTATCACTCTGCACATGCTGCTCCACCTAGAATTGTGCATCTCCAACATTGGTGCTAGGATATTGATCCTCCTACACTCCTCCACTCTGAACTCTTGTTAAAACTCTTTCCACTTATGAAGCCACCTCTGCTCGGTGCTCCACCTAAAATCGAAGTCTACCTAATGTCACAAAAGCCAACTCTATACCCAAGTCCCTCGAGACCAACCACCCAATGCTGCACTGCTGGGCTTGTCATTGTACCTCGAACATAGTCACTACTCCTTCAGACCCTCTGCACTCCATGAACCCCTTTAAAATCATATCGAATACACTATACCCTATAGGCTCCTCCAAAACCATCAAGAGCTCATTCAACTCTTCTCTTTCAGTGACTAAATCCTAGAAAATTTCATCCTAGCACTTCTCCTCTTTTGCTTACGTACCAACCATCGCTTCAGTTGTGCCTGAAGGAACTACAACTCAAACCCTATCCTGGGCTCAGACCCATCTATCTCATCCAGAGGCTCCTGAGATTTTCTGGCTCTCCCTAAGACCTGCTCCTGGTCTCCTTGAGATGCTCCTGACACTCTCTACTAAGATACCTCTCTTGGCTGCTGCACCACTGAGCCTCTCTCAGCCCTGTGCCTTCAGAAAAGTGCTACTGCAGTACTTTAGCACTCCCTACCTCATCTTGACACCATCTCCTCATAGGTATCCAGGTCCTCTCTTGCTATATATAATCCATCCTCCACCTAAATCAAGACTCTTTCTGGTGCGCCTATAGAAGAATCCTGATGCAAGATTAGCAGTCTAGCCCTGACCTGCTAGACCTCCATCATCGCAACTCTTATCTCAGATACTCTGCAACCTTGCGAGCACCTCCAAAACCACCAAGGATCTTCACCTTCTCTGAATCTACTACGATGCTCCATGGATCAACCATCTCCATCACCTCCAAGGCTTCGTAAATCCATGCTCTGATCGAATCGCTAAGTGCATCCTTGACTACTTTCCTACCTTCCTACAACCGAAGGATATATAGTCGCTTCTTCAGCCTTCCTTCGATCATTATCCCTTAGAAAATCTCTCTTCATCCATCAAACAACCCCATACTGCCCATCTTCCTAGAGAACCCTATCATCCATCATACACCTCGATCTTTCCAACCAAGACTGATCAGAAAATCATGCACCCTAACCTTCTACCCCGGAAAAAACCCTTTTTGTTAATCCTCTCATCCTCCACCTTTAAACCGCTACTCCCAGTTGGCCAAACCACAACAATAATAAAGATAGATCTAAGATATACTATGGATACTCATGCAGATTTTTGATTTCATCTTGTGTGACTTCTCTTCTCTTCTACTCACCATCAAGCTCTGATACCAAATGTTAGCACATCACCATGGCATCACCTAGCTCTGATACCATGTTGCAGATATTCTTGATCTTTAGCATGGACCTGAGGAGTCCTTTGACATTCTTTAAGGGCAGCAAACCATCGATCCACCAATTTAGATCTATGATGGGATGCCTTCCTCCTTGGATTTGAGGGAAGCACCCTCTTAGGGCGAAAAATCTAGAGAGAAGAGAGAAGAGAGGTTGAGGAAGAAAAGATCTGTATTCCAATTTTCATCATGAAATTCTAATTTAATCTTTGTATTTATACATAGCTATTAGGCCCGACCAAAAACTCTCCTAGCTAATCTAATACATGAAAGCACTCACCAAGCCCATGTACATATGTTTCACATGCTCTCATCCCCTGGATCTAGTCTTAACCCATACATGAGTTAGCCCTCTTAAGACCTTACTGGATCAGGCCTTAAGATCTCTTAGATTAATTCTAATCCAAGACCAAACAGAAAACCCAAATAGTTTTGTTCATCATCATCAAGATGGCTCTCTCAGAAGTCGAGTTGGCTCAACTACGTCTTGCCCGAATGTCATCTTTTGTCTACCTAAGACAATCGGCTCGTCTATGCTTCGAGCCAGCTCGACCTCAGTTCGAGCGAGCTCGACTGCATATCCGAGCCAACTTGCCTATGTGCCAGCCCCTATCTTGGTTGATTCTTTTTCTTGGCTTTGGTCTTTTGCTCCCTCTTGTGTTCGAGATCTTCGGAGCACCTACCAAGCCCTCTCAAGGTCCTCACACCTGAACCTCAAGCCCATGCAGGACTACACACCGCCTTCACCTAACATAACTCTTGTTCTAGCCCTAGGACCACACCCATCCTAGTCTTCTGAAGCCAACACCCTAGCTCTTTCTGTGGCCCCCCAAGGCTTTGGAGCACCATAATTCTAACAGCTTTCACTTTAGATTTTAGATCTGGATGATGTCAACCTTTAAAAGATCATTAGAAAAAGAGAACTTGACCGACCCATTTGCTAAGGCCTCAGAACTAAGAAGTTCTACGAACTTAAGTGGAAGATAAGATATTTGATATCATTCTGATTGGCTTTAGTCCAAGTGAAAGTTATTGAGAAATATGTCCTAAAGCCAATTATCTAAGTAGTAGATGATTGAAATTAGTATATGAAATATCATATAATAATAGTTATTTGACTTATTCATCATAAAAGTTCTATCTTTCTTAAATAAACTTCTAAATTGTGATGAAATTCTTAGAGCCACAATCAATCGATAAAGAAGAATTTATTAGATGATTCTTAAACTGTTCATGATCAAATGATAAGTTATTAATAAGAATGATAACTTATCGAGTGTAGATCACCGTATGCCATATGCGTTGGTTGTCCTCATAACTAAGTAGTGTAGACACACTAGTATGGCATCAAGATGAGATATAGGAGTATATCTATACTAAACGTGACTAATGTAGTACTCTACTATCAAGAGTAGCTAGTTAAAAATGATGGATATAAGTATCCCTCCGACCTGAGATCATCATGGTGACTTGCAAGCAACTCACTGTACTTTGGTGCCAATCTATCTATATTTCTAATACAATAATAAAAGATTTTTGGATATAATCAAGTACTTGTGAAGTTAATGTATGAGTCAAGATGAAATTGACCACTCCTGATTAACTTCAGGAAGAGAATATCTCACTATATTTTAATTTAGCAAAATCTAGGCCTGGATAATCCTCGTTAAGAGTCACAGGATTTGCAAAATTTTGAAACATAATAAAGGTGACTTGTTTGCATGTTGATAGCTTACTCAAAATCATCTTGAGCATTATCGATCAAAGAGATGAATTATATGGTAACCATAGGTCAAGGTTCTTAGAATGTTGCTTTGCATACATTCGACTTGTTCGAACATCGGATATCATTGCTTGATGGTTACTTCGATTGATATAGAAATTAGTTTCTATACAACTGACATAGGTTTGAATCGATGGGTCACACACATAAAAGGTTATAACCTGATCAGATAGTTGATCAATGATTTAGAATCGCTCTAAGGTCAAAAAATCAATACGATTGATGTTTGACCTAATGCAAGTATTGTAGGAGGATTGATTAGCATTTGGATTGCTAATTGGCTCAATTCAATTGAGCAATCAAGTTGAGATTAAGTTTAATTAAATTAGATTTAGTTAGAATTAGTTTAAACTTAATTGAATTAAATTTATTTGGTTTATTGGATAACCCAATTGCAAGAAAGAATAAGTCCTAGTTCAATCAGGACTTGAGTACACCTAATTTTTAATTTGATTAAAATTAAAAATAAATTTAAATTTAATTAAATCTAATTTAATTAGGCTCCAAATTAGATTAGGATTGCTTATTAATTAAGTTGACTCAAATCTAATTAGAATTGGATTTAAAATTATGTTTGACTTAGTTTTAATTGAAGAGTCCTAGTTAGATTAGGACTCATCTAATTTCCTTGCACCACTAAGAAGCCCACACCCCACTTATTTTTCTAGATTATTTATGTGAGCTTTCTCACAATAAAATTGTTTCTCCATGCACCAAATATCTGAAGAGTTTAAGTAAAATTGACTTGGTCAAAATATGTTAAGTGGATATGGGTTTGTTTCCTTTTGAAAGAGTCCCTTGAATCCTAAACTCTTCCTCCCTTCTATGCACATTCTTTTTCCTTGCCACCAGAATTTGTTTGGCCCTTGCTTCTCCTTTTTGTGCATGAATTAGAGGGATCTCATGCCTAAATTTTAGGGAGGGGCATCCAAAAGTTGGACACCCCCCTTAAGAATCCATGCTTTCCTTCTTTGACTTGGTCCTTTAACCTAGTCATGCCTTATCTTTGCATGCCTCCTATGAGATAGGAAGAAGGCATGAAAAATCCCTGGGATTCTATGGTGCAAACCAGAGAAGAAAGGAGGAGAGGCATGGGAGATTGAGGCACCAATTATCTCGGAGGAGGACCTTTCTTTTGGACATCAATCGTTGATGTCTTGAAGAGACAAAGGTAAGAGAAGATTGTCTTCTCTTGTGATCTTCTTTTATGTTTCTCCCTTCTTATTTTTTTATGTGAATTTTCTATGATAAAAAATTTGAGAGAGAGATGGAGAGAGCATGGAGGATGAATGCTCAAAGGAGTTGGGGCATGGTGATCTCTTTTGGACATGATTTGATCATGTCCTGATGAGAAGAAAGAGAAGAAAAAATAGTTTCTTCTTAGGGTTCTTTTAAGAATCCTTTCTTCTCATTTTTTGTATGATATTTTTGTGAGAAAAATCTATGAGAAAGAGATCTAGAAGTGTGAAAAAATAATTGAGGAGAAGATCTCCTCTTGTCCTATCATGGAGATGCATTCAGAATATCAAAGCTTGATGTGATGAAAGAGAAGATCTATCTTTTCTTAGGATAGTTTTTGGATCTTTTATTTTCTGATTTATGGAAGATCCAAGAGTTAGATTTCTTTCTTAATCCTTCCTATATTCTTCATCTCTTGAAGTGTCTAAGAGATCTAAGGAATATCTTTTTGATTAATCATCAGGAGAGATCCACGAGAAGCTAGCACTTCGAGCGGATCTTCGTTCGACGAACATCCGATCTATATTACAGCTTTATATGGATTCCCTATAAAGGCTAGATGCATGTGTAGCTCCAAGCAACAAGGACAACAACAAGATTTAATGATAGTGTTCTTGACCCATGCAAAGGTGAGAGATCTGATCTCTTATTCTGACCTAGATGCACTCTAGGGATCTAGAAGTGTTCTAGACCAAGGGTATTGATCAGATCAATACCAAAGTATTTTAATTTTTAGATTTATATATATATCATGACATGTTATAGATCCTAGATGTTTATTTTAGTGATTAGATCACATGCATATTATAGGTTAAATTATTTAATCTATGTCTTCCGCTGCTTCTAAATTTAAAAAAAAATTAAAATATATGCATAAAATCCTGCATATTTTTCAACACTAGCAATTGTACTCAATGGCTAGATAGGTCAAATATATTAGGTGATATTCTTAGAATCCATGTAGATATGATTTTCGTATAATTCATGAAGGATGCAGTGCAGGATTTGTAGTGCTACTTTTGAAAATTTTTTTGAAAATAACAAAGATGCAGTGAAAAAAGTAATTAATCTAATTAATTACCTATTGATCATTCCAAAATATTAAATCCTACACTAAGGATCTAAATATAATATGCATGCATTCATATAGATCTGAAAAATAAAACTATACAGCAAACTATTTACTACATTAATGTGTTCAAAACATAATACCCTTTTCTCGGATAGTCGATCACCACAATCTGATCATTGTCGAGGAGGTCTGATGGTCATAATGTAGCCACATAGATGTCTAGCCTCCATGGATCATCCACACGAGGCTCCTGATCCTGATCGGCTCCCCATGAGTGCTAGCTCGACACCAAAGTCTTTCAGGGGCTGTTTTGATCGAACGACTTCGATCTTCATCTACGGGCTTCACGGACACTCTGGGTTGCTAGTAGATGCAGTAGAGAGGCAGAGGAGGTTTTCTTAGATGTTTTGTAGGCTTTGGATGCTCGTAGCTCACGCAATATCTTTCCGAACCCTAGGTCAAATACTTAGGGCTGCACTCAATGACAACCCTATGCTGGCCCCTCTCTAATTTTTCCTTCTCATGGGAATTTTAAACTTTTTTCATGCACACAAAGGCTCATGGAAGTCCTCTACTTCTTTTCAGATCAACTGCACATGTCCCAAAAATCTCCCCCTTTTATGTTGCGCCAAATAGTGTCACATATGCATGGGAAGATGAGAATAAGTTGGTTGCTAGTTTTGAATTCAAATCTCATTTTAATCCAAAACTTCAACCAACTAAATTTAAACTTAATTGGGATGTGGAAAGGAGTTGTGCACCCACTCTTCCGCAAAGAAAAGTCCATGATAAACCCCTTTCATGTGGAGATAATAGGCACACAAAAGTTTAGGTGGCGCAGGGGTAAGATATGATTATTGCTGATCCAAATTCAAACTCTTTTTGAATTTGGATGGCAACTAACCATAACTTATTCCTTGAGGACGTGGAAAGACCAATCAAAACCTCTTATGTGCATGGGAAAAATGGTATGAGAGAATTTAAATGAGGCATGGGGTTAAATGTGGTGCATGGGAAGACTAGTCAAACTAGTGTTTGAATTCTAAACTTCAACAACTGAACCAACCCAATCAAAATTGATTAGGTCCAATTAGACATAATTAAATCTAACACATTTAAGCTTAATTAGACTCAATTAGATTTCAATAAAATTAGAAATTGATCAAGCCCAACCTCTGATCAAATCAGGGTTCAGACTACTCGATGATTAGGTCAACTCGTGACCTAATCGGATCAAACCCAACTGAACCCAATTCAATTAGACTTGAACCAAAAATAATTACTTAATCAAATTGAGTTAATTAGTGATCAAATCACTAATAAAACTTATCATAAAATTAGAGTCCAAATCCAGTGGATAACCAGACAATAGAGTCCCATCAAAATGAAACTCTTGATCGAAGAGTCTTAAACCAATGAGACTCTTGATCCCAGTGTCTGAAACAAGTAGAACTCATGACTATAGAGTTCCAACTCTCAATCACAGTCTTAGACATGTAGGACTCAGAGTTTCAGAGCAGTAAGACTCTTAGTCGAAGAGTTTCACTCTTGACCACAGACTTCCAAACATTGAGACTTGGTGTCTTAACCCAGTAGGACTCTCGATCGAAGAATCCCAGTCCAGTGGGACTCTTGACCATAGAGTCCTAGTCGAGTAGGACTCCTCACCAGCCATCAGATCAGATAGAAATCTCTAATGTGTGTGACTCCATAGGTCTGAACCTAAGCTAGTAGCACAGAAACCAATTTTTGTACTAATCGAAGTGACCATCTAGCAATGGTATCCAACATCCAGATACGTTGAATAGTCGCAATCGCAACATTCAAAACCTTCATGAATATGGTTATGGTATAATTCATCCCTTTGATCTCTATGCATAAGATGATTTTAGGATTTGATTGTCAATCCTAGAAAATACATTCAAATCATGTCTCAAAGCAATTAATCCTATGACGCCTCACAAGGACCACCTTAGTCAAGACTTTGCTAAATTGAAACACCATTTAACACAACTCCTAAATCCAGGAGTGGTCAATCCTCTCTTGATGCATGCACCAACTTCTTAAGTACTTGACTATGCCTAGAAACCTTCCATCATTGAATTAGAAATTCAGGTGTTTGGCATCAAAGCACAGTGAGTTGCTTGAAAGTCACTGTGGTGATCTCAGGTTGGAGGAACACTTATACCCATATTCCATCGGAGCTAATCTTAATAGGAGAAAAGCTCCGAAGTTGGTCAGGTTCAATGCAAATGTACCCATACATCTCACTTGCATGCTATACCAATGTCTCAACACTCCTTAGTTACGAGGATAACCAATCTATATGGCATACAACGATCTATACTCAATAAATATTATCATCCTCAATAATAATGTATCATTTAGTCGCGAACAATTTAAGGACTAAATGATAAATCTTTCTTTGTCGAATCTAGATAATCCTAAGAACTTCATCACAACACATGAGTTCATTAGAAGATAATAGAATTTATGATGAAAAATACCAAAATAACTTCTATAATTTATAATTCATATATAATTATAAATGTATAGTCCAACCATCAATAGGCTGATGATTATTTTTTGGACACATTTCCAACAATCTTCCACTTGAACTAAAGCTAATCGGTACCATATCCAATACCTATCTTCAACTTGAAGTCATTGAACTCCTCTACCATAATAGCTTTAGTGAATGGGTTGGCTAGGTTCTCCTTTCCATCAATCTTCTAAAGATCGATGTCATCTCGATCCATAATTTTTCAGACAAGATGGTAGTGATGTAGAATATGCTTCGTCTGCTGGTATGCCTTTGGATCCTTCTCCTGAGCAATGGCTCTAGAGCTATCATAATAAAACATAACTGGACCATCAAGGAAGGATGCTACTCCAAGCTCGGTGATGAATTTTCTTAGCCACACCGCTTCTTTAGCAGCATCTGATGCAGCGACATACTTCACCTCGCAAACTAAATCAACCATAGTGTGCTGCTTGAAACTCTTCCAGTAGACGGTCCCATCATTAAGGATGAATATATATCCCGACATACTCTTGCTATCATCATGATCAAACTGAAAACTGGAGTCTATGAACCCCACAAGTTTCAAGTTTGATTCACTATATATAAGCCACTAGTCCTTAGTATTTCTTAAATAGTTTAGGATGGTTTTAATAACCTTCCAATGGTTCTCTCCTAGATCAGATTGGTATCTACTCACTACCTCCAGTGAGTATGCCACATCTGATCACGTACATGTCATGACGTACATTATAGAACCCACTATCGAAGCATATGGTATTCTACTCATATGCTCTCTTTCTAGAGGTGTTGTCGGACAATCCCTCTTTGAAAGAAAAATTCCATGGCCTATCGGTAGATAGCTTTTTTTGGAATTCTCCATGCTGAACCATTTCAGCATAATATCAATGTACATAGATTGAGACAATCCAAGAAACATTTTAGATCTATCTCTATAGATCTTTATCCCTAGGATGTAGGAAGCTTCTCCTAGATCTTTCATGGAGAACTATAATGACAGCTAGATCTTTATTCCTTGTAATGCAGGGACATCATTCCTGATTAAGATCCATATACAATACTAGAAATACTATTGCTAGACCATTACCCCACTTGTATATGCAGGTCTCCTCTTCATTCTTAACGAAGCCATACGTTTTAATTGTTCTATCAAATCATATGTTCCAGCTCCAAGATGCCTGCTTCAGTTCATAAATAGATCTTTGAAGCCTACACACCTTAGACTCATCTATGGATGTGAATTCTTCAGGCTGTATCATATACATCTCTTCATCCAACTTTTTATTTAGGAAAGCGATTTTCACATCCATCTACTAGATTTCATAGTCAAGATGGACAGCAATGGCAAGCATAATCTGAATGAATTTGAGCATTACCACTAGAGAGAACGTCTTGTCATAGTCAATATTGATAGAAATGCGATGTTATCATTAAGACGCCGTGTTTATCAGTTTAATCCGACTTCTTAAAATAATTAAAAATATATAGATAGCAGTGAGTTGGATCGAATCCACAAGGAAGGTAGTGTTTTTAGATTTGAAATCTTTGATTTTTTTAAAAGAAAAGGAAAGAAAATTTGAAATTAAAAGTGAAGTCGAAAAGCAAAAATTAAATGGTGCAGAAATTTAAACTTGATACTAAGATCTACTAGTTAGATCTTAGCATCTACTTGCAATAAAATAAAAATAATAATTAAAGTGCAGAATTAAATTGCAATAAAAATAAAGAGCAAAAAATTAAAGTGCAAAGAATAAATTTTTTATTAATTAAATTTTAAAATTTAAATATATAATTTTTTTAAAAAAAAAATAAAATAAAATAGCCTGATCTCTGATCTTGGATCGGCATTGGTGAAAAGATGATGCAGAAGCCCAGCTTTTCCTCTCGATACCAGTTGCCTTAAAGTAGCCATTAACCCAGAGCCTGACTTCCTATACCAAAGCTTCACTTTAACCGAAGATGTTTGTTTTGAAGGCTTCGGGGGTCCTTAAATAGATGTTGGAGGGCTAAAGGATTTTCTTCTAGGCAATGTGGGACTAAGGGCCATTTTAATCATGAAAATAGGAAAAAATTTGAGTAAAATTTGGATTAAAATAGCCCCTGAACAAATTTTGTTGAGTTCTTTTAATTCTGGCCATTAGATGGTGATCTGATGCATCCAAAAATACCAAAAATGGACGTGTAATGGCCTAGATCAAGTTGGATTAAATTCTGACCATTGGATCATGCTTGATGGAGGAAATTAGGCCATTAATCACATGCCTGAGAGTCCGATCACCATCGGGAGCTTTCTGAACTGTCGGATCAAAGCTGGAATCAAGCGCTACCATTCGATGGCGATCTGACTAAAATTAGAAACCAAATCATAGTTGGAATAAACCCTGACCGTTCGATCTTGACCACAAGCAACCACCACTGCACGATCGCGCATTTACTATTCCCATGGACCGCATGGATTGGCTGCACCATACACCGCAACCAATCAGCGCCTCCTATCGATGGATGAAAAAGATCAAAATGCCCTCTGAGCCATGATGGATTTTCTATAAATTCTTTAAGGGTCTAGGTCCACCACGTGGTAAGCTTTGATTCGCCCATTTTTGCTGAGCTGGCGGTCCATACTGTGCTGTAGACCGACGGGTGGCTTCTGGGCTTAAGTGGACTAGTGTGGCTAGCTTGGCATGCTAGCTTGGTCATCTTGGCCCGACGTGTTTGGACACGTCGGCTGCTGCGGCATGACGGCTTGAGCCGGCTGAGCCGTATGTTATTTTTCATTTAATTTTTTTATTTTATTTCTTTAGAAATTCATATCTTTTTTGTTTTAGCCTCATTTTGCTCAAAACTTATTTTATTATGATAAAAAAAATAAGCTCTTTCTATTGATATTAAAATTTTATATTTTATTTTTATTATTTTTTAATTAATTTTTTAAATAATAAAAATATGAATTTCTCAAAAATATGTATCAATTAATTATTAATTCTTAAAAATAAGCATAAATTAATTGATAAATTGATATTTTTATAGGTAAATTTATAGTACTTATCACACCCCCTAACTTAAGCTTTGCTTGTCCTCGAGTAAAGAAAGAATTTAGTTTTAAATATCTTTTAACTTTAGAGTTTCGAATTTTACCTAAGCAGTTTTCAAAGTGGTTATTGATATTCAGTGGAGCTTAAATGAGATATATCATTGGGGTATTAATACTTATTAATAGAAAAATTATGTAAAGAATATTAAATTTTTTTGAACTTTTTCTAAATTATCCTACCTTTATCTTTGATTTGTCTAAACTTTCATATAGACAAGTGTATTGCTACTTCCGTCCTTCATTTATTAATTTTTATTTTCACATTATCCACTTTTTGATGCGAATATCATTGCTTACTTAGGCATCGAGACCCAATTACTTGGTGGAAAATCAATATTTTTTTTAATATTATACCACTATTGAGTGTCTTAACCTATTAAGCTTTTTATTTGATCCATGTAGCGAGTCTTGAGCCAATGACTCCCAAACTAGTTGGCTTTAGGACACTAGGTATAGAATATCCCTCGGACTTACTAGCTCAAATCAAACAGGCTACGAGTTAAGACTAGCTTTACAACAAACTTCTTTGCCCTTTTCACCTTTTGACGTGAAACTCAATGCTTGCTTAGGCGAAGAGGCCCAGTTACTCAGTGAAAAGTACTTGAAAACTATTTTATTAAAATTTTATATGAAGAAACATATATTTACCCTACACAAGCCTATAAAAAGTAGACTTTTTTTTGATGCCAATAGAAATAATTAGAAATGCTTCAAGGAAAAATTTTTTATCTTCTGGACTTAATTCTTTATTGAATATTTTTAATACTTGATTCCTCAATATCTCATAGATTCTCTGATCTGTGCATTAATTTTTTTTTAAAATGCTTAGTTTAATTTGATTCTTAAGCATAATCAAGTGTCTAAATACTAAATACTAACTTTTTCTTGAGGACTTAAAATTTTAAAATTTTTATTTTTATCCTCCTCCAACTTAATCGATATTATCCTCAATGGAGAAGAAAAAATAAAAGGTGTAATAAAGAATATGAAAGAATACACCTGACTCAGTATATTTTTGGTCCAGCACATTTCTTTGAAAATTTGAGCTCTCCCTCCAACTTATTCAAATTATCCTAAAAAAATAAACTAAAAAGATAAATTAAATAAAAAAAACTAAATATTGGGTTGCCTCCCAACAAGCACTAAGTTTACCATCTTCAGTCAGACATAATGCAACTTACTATCCTGTATCGAATACTGGATTGACAAATTCCAATGGTTTTTGATTGCCAATCTCAGAAAGTTGATTTATAATTTCATTATTGATATATTCATTGTTAATTTTAGGGACATAATTTGTGATCCCATTCTCAGACCCATGTTTATTAAGAATTTCTCCTATTTATTTTTCTAAGATGCTCATGAATGGAGTTTTAGGAGTTAAGTTAGATTCAATGGATGCTGGAAGGATGTCTAAAGGCAGTTTTAATTCTAGAGGTAAATTAATGTGATCTTTCTTAAACAACTCCATTGACATTTCATTACATTCCTCTTGATTTTTGTAAGAAGAACTGGCTTCTAAGGTTGAAGGGAATGAAACATTAGGTTTACAAGTCTCAAGTAAATCATTTATTCTCTCTTTTTTTTTTCTATCTCATTTAAACTGAAACTAGCATCCATACTAATTTCTGGCTCGGATTCTTCTATGTGGTTAGTCTCAGTACTAATCTATTTCTCTAAATTTTTATTTTGGCTAGCATCAGTACTAGCCTTTTTCATCTGATCTTAGTATGGATCCATAAGAATCCTATAGCTTTTAAGTTCAGAAATTACTTTAGTATTCTTAAATTGGGGATTCTTAAGTGAGACATTAAATTGATAACTTGATTCAGATGGTTGGTGGACATTAGGTGGGTTGTTTGAAATTGGTAGGCTTGGTAATTAATCTAGTTTTCTCCTCATGTTAGACTCAACTAATTGTCCTATTTGAGCTTCTAGCCTAGCGATAGATTGTTGTTAAGTTAAGATCAATTGTTGTTGATTCAGAATTAATTATTGAAGTTGATTAAATCTATCATCAGCTAGATTGGTCTGTTGAGGAGGTGGGTATGATAGCTAGTTATTATATGATGGCTGGGTAAATTGACTAGGCTAACCATTATTATAGGCATAGTTTTGGTATTGGGGTCTATTCTGATAATTTTGCACTGATGGAGTTTGGGTCTGAGCTTGAGTCTGTTGGAATGTCTAAGAAAAATTAGGGTAGTTACTCCAATGCTTGTTATATGAATTTGAAAGAAGATTATTAACCGACTTAGAGTAGCCTTGAGTAGCTTGAACTTGTTCTTAGATAAAAGATAGAAACTGTACAGCATGATGGATTGGGCCAGGTGATGTGAATTGTGCGGGAGATTATTGACCTAAGATTAGGAGTTGATCTAATTTCTGAGCAAGAAGATCAACTTTATCTAATTTTTAGACTATTAGGTTCAGATTAGTCATTTGATTATTAGATTTAATGTGAATCAACCATTCAATTAAGTTCAACTAAATCAAAAAAAGCGATTTCCTACCATACATGTATTAGTGTAACCCTAATGTATGGTTCAAAATTTTTTAGAATATTTTTTTTATATTTTTTTATGATTTTATTTATTATTTTTTAATTTAATTTAGTTTAATTTAATTATTATTTTTAATATTTTTTTAGTTAGTTTAATTTAATTTTTATTTTATTCTATTTTATTTTATTTTTAGAGGAGAAAGGAGAAGAAAGAAAGAAGAGTTCTAAAGAAGAGGTCCTAAGAAGTTCTAGAACTAAGAAGAGAGAGAAGAATTATGTTTAATTAGGTTTGATGTTGGTTAGCAATCAAGTTGGTCAATCAATCCTAACTAAGGATTATCTTAGATCTAAATAGCTCCTAACTGTTAAGATCACCTTCGAGCCCTCTAAGTGTAGGATCAATCAATCAACTAGCTAGATAAGTGTAAGATCGGTGGGAGTCCCCCCATTATTTATCTTAGACACCAATTATGCTTGGCCAGGTAAGCGAACGAAATCAATTAGAAACCACCTTCCTTCAAGCCCAGTCGTCTCTGAACCATTTTTTTAGACACCAGTCAAATTGACTAACCCTAACCTAGTTCAACTCTTAGGGTTCCTTATCCTATTGAGCTTGAGTTCCTAGGACTGTTGTCTAATTGATTTTAAAATTAAAGATTTAGATCAATGCAGGATCCTGGTTGGTTGTTTATGGGCCAAGAAAGAATGATCAAATCCCCACTTTATCTTTTTTAATTGGGTGTTGCTCTTAATTTGGTTTAATATAAAAATACACAAAGAATTTTCAATCAAAGGGTTCTATGCAATTTAAACTAGATGTATGCAACTAATTGAATTATGAAAGACTTACCTTGCCTCCAACAATCATCAAAAATAAAAATTAAAATTAAAATAAAACTAATATGATGCATGCTCTAAATAGTTAGGGTTTCTAATCTTATCATGAGACTTTTAATTAGGTTTAAATAGATATTTTTTAAATTAATTTAAAAATAAAGTAAATAAATAAATAAATAAAAAAGAAAGAGGACTAAAGTTAGGATTGATCTCACCAAGATTAGATGCTTTCTTCCTTTTTCCTTCTTTTTTTTCTTTTCTCTTTTTTTCTATAAATAAATAAATAAAAAGTTAGTAAGCAATATTTTAAAAAAATATTTACAATTAATTTACAAATAAAAATTAAATAAATCAAAGAAAAAATAGCATCTATTTCTTTCCCAACAGTGGCACAAAAAACTTGATAAGGATGCGATGTTGTCGTTAAGACACCATGTTTATCAGTTTAATCTGACTTCTTAAAATAATTAAAAATACGTAGATAGTAGTGAGTAGGGTTGAATCCACAGAAAAGATAGTGTTTTTAGATTTAAAATTTTTAATTTTTTTAAAAGAAAAAAGAAGATTTTGAAATTAAAAGTGAAGTTGGAAAGCGAAAATTAAAGGATGCAGAAATTTAAACTTGGTACTAAAATCTACTAGTTAGATCTTAGCATCTACTTACAATAAAATAAAAAATAATAATTCAAGTGTAGAATTAAATTGCAATAAAAATAAAGAGTAGAAAATTAAAGTGCAAAGAATAAAATTTTTATTAATTAAAATTTTAAAATTTAAATACATAAAATTTAAAAAGAAAAAATAATAAAATAAAATAACCTGATCTCTGATCTTGGATCGGCATTGGTGGAAAGATGGTGTAGAAGCCTAGCTTTTCCTCTCAGCACCAGCTGCCTTGAAGCAGCTATTAAGTTAGAGCCTGACTTCCTATATAAAAGCTTCACTTTGATCGAAGATGTTTGTTTTGAAGGCTTGGGGGTCCTTAAATAGATGTTGGAGGGCTGGAGGATTTTCTTCTAGGCAATGTGGGACTAAGGGCCATTTTAATCATGAAAATAGGAAGAAATTTGAGTGAAATTTAGATTAAAATAGCCCCTGAACAAATTTTGTTGAGTTCTTTTAATTCTGGCCATTAGATGGTGATCCGATGCTTCCAAAAATTCCAAAAATGGACGTGTAATGGCCCAGATCAAGTCGGATTAAATTCTGACCATTGGATCATGCTTGATGGAGGAAATTAGGCCATTGATCATGCGCCTGAGAGTCTGATCACCATCGGGAGCTTTCTGGACCATCAGATTGAAGCTGGAATCAAGCGCTGTCATTCGATGGAAATTCGGATGAAATTAGAAACCAAATCATAGTTGGAATAAACCTTGACCATCCGATCTTGACCGTAAGCAACCACCACCGCACGATCGCGCATTTACTATTCCTATGGACCGCATGGACCGGCTGCATCATACACCACAACCAATCAGCGCCTCCTATCGATGGATGAAAAAGACCAAAATGTCCTGTGAGCCATGATGAATTTTTTGTAAACCCTTTAAGGGTCTAGGTCCACCATGTGGCAAGCTTTGATTCACCCATTTTTACTGAGTTGGCAATCCACACTATGCTATAGATCGATCGATGGCTTCTGGGCTTGACTCGGCTAGCATGGCTGGCTTGGCGCATCGACTTAGTCGGCTTGGCTCGGTGCGTTTGGACACGCCGACTGCTGTGGCATGGCGGCTTTAGCCAACTGCACCATATATTATTTTTCATTTAATTTTTTATTATATTTCTTTAGAAATTTATATCTTTACCATTTTAGCTCCGTTTTGCTCAAAACTTATTTCATTGTGATTAAAAAAATAAGCTCTTTCCATTGATATTAAAATTTTATTTTTTATTTTTATTATTTTTTAATTAATAAAAATATGAATTTTTCAAAAATATGTATCAATTAATTATTAATTCTTAAAAATAAGCATAAATTAATTGATAAATTGATGCTTTTATAGGTAAATTTATGGTACTTATCAAATACCATAACGTTGATGATATTTTTTGGCAATCAGATGGACTTTATAGGTCTCCACCTTTCTATCTGTGTCTCTTTTTCTTTTGAAGACCCACTTACACCCTATAGGTTTACCCCTTCTGGTGGGTCAACCAATGTCTATACATCATTGACTCTTGTGGACTCCATTTTGGATTTCATGGCCTTAAGCCATTTTTCAGAGTTGGGTCTCTACATTACATCTATGTAGGTGATCGAATCCTCATCATTCTTATCGAGTTCGATAGGATCCCCATCCTGGATCAAGAAACTATAGTATCTATCTGGTTGACATAGTACTCTACCAATTCCTCTTAAAGATGCATCTATAATGGGTTCTGATTCTAATCTAATCAGATCCAGCTCAGATTCAATAACTTGTGTCTGTTCTTCCACTTGTCGAACTTCATCAAATCCGACCTTAGAGGCATTAGTTTCTTCACTAGGAACTCCATTTCTAAAAAGATAGCCTTAAGGCTAACAAGTACTTTTTGCTCATCAGCAAAGTAGAAGTAATATCTTTTGATTTCTTTTGGATAATCTATAAAACTACACTTATCAAACCTAGGTCCAAGCTTGTCTGTCATTAAATATTTGACATAAGTTGGATACCCCCAAATCCTAAGGTGTGAGAGCACTGGCTTACGCCCTGCCCATATCTCATATGGTGTTTTATTAATAGATTTACTCAAAATTCTATTTAGAATGTAACAAGCTGACTCAAGTGCATATCCCCATAAGGAGATCGACAAAGCAGCAAATTCCATCATGGATCGAACCATGTCCAATAGGATCCGATTCCTTCTTTCAGACACACCATTATGTTGTGGTATTCCAGGAGGGGTCCATTGAGAGAAAATCTCATTCTTCTCAAGATATGTCAGAAACTCATTGGGAAGGTACTCACCCCCTCGATCAGACTGAAGAGTTTTAATACTCTTTCTAGTTTGCTTCTCTATCTCATTTTGAAATAGTTTGAACATTTCAAACAACTCCAACTTATGCTTCATTAAATAGACATACCCATACCTCGATAGGTTATCTGTGAAGGTTATGAAGTTGAAATATCCACCTCCGATGCTTGAGGTCATGGGTCCACATACATCTGAATGAACTAGACTCAGGAGTTCAATGGCTCATTCATCTTTTTTAGTAAAAGATGACTTAGTCATCTTACCAAGAAGACAGGACTCACAGATTGAAAGTGATTTACAATCACTAATCTCAAGAATTTCTTCTTGAGCTAACATGTTTATTCTATTCTTATTAATATGACCCAACCTATAGTGCCAAAGGTAGACTTTGGATACATCACTAATTCTAGGGCATTTATTGAAGGATTAAACCATGTTAACAGGCATAGTTAATAAATAAATACTGATATTCAATTATCCAATAAAAATTATAACACCATCCAAAATGATATTATAAAATTTTCTTTTTATTGATATTTTATAACCATTCATGGCCAAAAGGCCTACAAAAAAGATATTCAATAAGAAAGTTGGACAAAAATAACATTCATTAAGAATAACTTTATTTGAATTGATTACAAGGTTCATGATTCCTAAAGCAAGAATTAGAGTTTATCTTCTATCTCCAACATTCAGAAATCTCTTGCCTTGATCAAATCTCCTACTGACCTACAAGCCCTGCATAGAATTACAAATATGATAAGGGCTTTCAGTATCTAATACCCAGATAGTAGAATCAAATAAGAAAAAATTGTAAGGTATTATCATATAATTACCTTGCCCAGCAACCACTTGCTTCCTCCTCAGCCTGTTCGGGTCTAGGAAGGCAATGTACAAAGGACACTTCCTCTTTCAGTGCCCCTACTTCTTATAGAAGAAGCACTCTGCCTAGCTCTGGTTGTGCTTGTGCTTCTTGGTCTGACCCTGTGTAGTCATCCCGATATTAGACTGTACCTTCTTATTCTTCTTCTTCTTGTTCTTCTTTTCTTTCTTAAAGAATCGATGACCAGAAGAAGACCCTCCCACTACATTCACCATCTCCTTGTAGAGTTGGTGATCCTTCTCAAAGTTTTGCATCAATCCTAACGAGCCATGGTAGTTGACTGTAGGCTTTGTCTTTCTAAAATGAGTCAAAAAAAGGAGGAAGGACTTGGGCAAGAAATTAAGGATCGCATCCTTACCAAGCTGCTTATATAGGAAAAAGCCCAGCTTGCTAAGGTGCTCAATCATCTCGATCATCTGCAATACATAATCGGTGACTGAGGCCCCATTCCTCATCTGAGCATTGAAAATGGCATAACTTGTTTTGTGCCTTTTAACATCGTCAGGCATGCCAAAGGAGTCATTCAACATTTGAAGCATCTCCTATGGCTGGGCATTTTCGAACCTGTGATTGAACTCATCATTCATTATCACCAGCATTATGCACCAAATGGTGGTGTGGTCGTTGAGCCACTTCTGGTAAGTGTCTCATACCACTCCTCTAGCATTCAAAGCTGGCTCCTCAGGTGCTGGATCCATTACTATATAAAGAATCCGCTCATGCTCTAGAATGATTTCAACTTATGATACCAGCTATCAAAGTTAGATCCTATTAATTTGTCATTATCTAACAATGATCAAAGTGATAGGTTAGTGGCCATTTCTGCACAAAAAAAAAAATCAAACCTAATTAGTATATGAACCAATTTTTTTAAAGACTTGGACTTTAGTCTAAAAGTTCTCTCACTATTTTATACAAATTAATAGCCTCTACCTCCAATTCGAAGAATTACTTTAATTCCTTAGTGGGTACTAGAATCCACATAGACTACACACGAGCCCAACTTAGGTTGGTCAATTCATTTGCATCTATGGGTAGATTCAAAATTAATTATTTCTCTAAACAATTTCTAGTAATATTGATTTTGCCCCGGAGACCTAATCAGTAGGCTTTGGCCTCCACTGAAAAAGTTTGGTTAGGTCCAACCATTAATATGATTACATTTGATCTTATCTAACCAATAAATGATCAAGCCCGACTTTGGTTAGCCAACCTAACCACCATCAGAAAGACTTAACCAAATTATCATTTGATGAATGATAATTTCATTAGTCAATAATCACCAAGCCTTTAGGCCTCCTATGATCATTATACTAATGAACCCATTATCACTCAACTTAATGAGAGGCTATGATTTAGTTATCTATATAACTATTTCATTTTTAAGAATCTAATAATTTTAGGAGATTTAATTAATATATTTTAAGAAGAGAAAAAGATTTAGTGAGCCAATTTCGATCCTCCCCTGACTTCATAAAGTCAGATTAAAAAGGATCTAATCTAAGCTGGCATTAGGAGCACCTAAATCAATCAGACTGATTTACCTAATTAACATGGGTGAGCCCAAATCACCAAGTGATCTGATCAAAATCTAATTCATCAGGATCGCCAGGTAAGTGAGATCAGTGGAAGGGATATGCCATTAACTCATCAAAGACCAAATCAATGTGAGTAGCTCTCAATTAAAAACCACTGGTCAAACTGCCAGACTTACCTTGGACACCATCCGGTTCATTAGTTTCAATTTGATCAACCTAGTAATTACGGGTTCGACCGCATAGTCATGAATCGAGTCTATTTGGTCTTCATTAAAGCCATGGACTTGACCAACTGCAACTATTATAATTGAGTCTATAGAGTCCTTAACCTAATCTAAATTTATATTTAATTAGATTTGATCAATTACTTTAAATTAGTCTATTCTTTAACTAATCTTAGGTCTAACCCAATTTATGGACCTAATTCAGCTAACCGAATAATCCACAAGTTTATGATTAATAACTTAGAGTCTTAATTCATAATTCTAGATACTAAATTATTATACTTAATTTTAATTAAGTTTATGGACTGAGGGTTAGGGTTTGGCATTTTGAAAATATTTTTTAAAATTTTGAAAGGTTCTTTACAACTTAGCATTATTCACCAATTGAGTTGACTCACTTTAAAATTAAATCAGCTCAATTCATAAATAATACTAGTTATAGGGTTTAATCAGAAACTATGTACACTACATAATACTAAATCATGAATCAAACTTTAGATCCTATCTAAATATGCATTCATGATCAAAATTAGATTAAAGAATAATTTAATCAGATCATAAAAATATTAGATTAGATCTAAGATTTTATAATTAACAATTTAGATCAGCAAAGTACCAGGACAACCTTTTCACTATAGGGGGTAAACCATACAGCAGGACAACCTTCAGTCTATGCGATCTTGATTTTAATTTTTAGATCTAATTATTCAAATTATTAAATTAATATTTAAATCAAATCTAAATTATCAATCTAAACATGTAAGCATATCATGTTTAGCGAATCTTGCTCTGATACCATTTTGAAGGATGTAGTGTAGAGTTTGCAGTGCTACTTTCAAAAATTTTTTTAAAAATAGCAAAGATACAGTGAAAGAAGTAATTAATCTAATTAATTACTTACTGATCATATCAAAATATTAAATCCTACTCTAATAATCTAAACATAATATGCATCCATTCATATAGATCTGAAAAATAAAACTATGCAGCAAACTATTTACTACATTAATATGTTCAGAACATAATACCTTTTTTGCGGATAGTCGATTGCCATGATCTGATCATCGTCGAGGAGGTCCACTAGTCACGACATAGCCACATAGATATCTGGCCTCTATGGATCATCTACATGAGGCTTCTGATCCTGATAGGCTCCTCGCGAGTGCTAGCTCGACACCAGAGTTTTTCAGGGGCTATTTTGATCGAATGACTTCAATCATTATCTATGGGCTTTACGAATGCTCTAGATTGCTAGTAGACATAGTAGAGAGGTAGAGGAGGTTCTCTCTGAAGTTTTGTGGGGTTTGGATGCTCGTAGCTCATGCAATATCTTCTTGAATCCTAGGTCAAATACCTAGGGCTGCACTCAATGAAAACCCTGCACTAGCCCCTCTCTAAATTTTCCTTCTCATGGAGATTTTAAACTTTTTTTTCACACACACAAAGGAACATGAAAGTCCTCTACTTCTTTTCAGATTAATTGCACATGTCCCAAAAATCTTCCCTTTTTATTTTGCATCAAACAGTGTCACATACACGTGGGAAGATGAGAACAAGTTGGTTGCTAGTTTTGAATTCAAATCTCATTTTAATCCAAAACTTCAACCAACTAAATTTAAACTTATTTGGGATGTGGAAAGGAGTTGTGTGCCCACTCTTCAGCAAAGAAAAGTCCATGAGAAACCCCTTTCACATGGAGATAATAGGCACACAAAAGTTTAGGTGGTGCAGGGATAAGATATGGTTGTTGCTGATCCAAATTCAAACTCTTTTTGAATTTGAATGGCAACTAACCATAACTTATTGCTTGAGGACGTGGAAAGACCAGTCAAAACCTCTTATATGAGTGGGATAAAAGGTACGAGAGAATTTAAATGGGGCATGGGGTTAAATGTGGCACATGGGAAGACTAGTCAAACTAGTCTTCGAATTCTAAACTTCAACCAACTGAACCAACCCAATCAAAATTGGTTAGGTCCAATTAGACTAAATTAAATCCAACACATTTAGGCTTAATTAGTCTCAATTAGATTCCAATAAAATCAAGAATTGATCAAGCCCAACCTCTAATCAAATCAGGGTTCAGAACTCCTCGGCAATTAGGTCAACTCGTGACCTAATCGGGTCAAACCCAACTGAACCCAATTCAATTGGACTTGAATCAAAAATAATTGGTTAATCAAATTGAGTTAATTAGCAATCAAATCACTAATAAAATCTCTCATAAAATCAGAGTCCAAATCCATTGGATATCTAGATTATAGAGTCCTATCAAAATGAAACTCTTGATCAAAGAGTTCCAAACTAGTGGGACTCCTGATCCCGATGATTGAAACAAGTGAAACTCATGATTGTAGAGTCCTAGCTCTCAATCATAGAGTCCTAGACATGTAGGACTCAGAGTCTCAGAGTAGTAGGACTCTTAGTTGAAGAGTTTCAATCTAGTGGAACTCTTGACCATAGACTCTCAAACATTGAGACTCGGTGTCCTAACCCAGTAGGACTCCTAATCGTAGAGTCCCAGTCTAGTGGGATTCTTGACCATAGTGTAGAAAAATATGCAGGGTTTCATGCTTGAATTTCAAAATATTTTTGAAATTATACGTAGCGGAAGATGCAGATTAAACTATTTAATCTATAAAAGCATGTAATCAAATTACAAAACCCTACATCAAGGATCTATAACGTGTTATGATACAAATATAAATCTAAAATTAAATTAATCATAAGTGGTATTGATCATATCAATACCTAAATCTAGAATTCTAGATCTAATCCTAGATCATATCTAGGTTACCAAGAGATCAGATTTCTTATCTTTGCATGGGTTGAGAACTTCGTGGTTGATTTTCATTGTTGCTTTTAGAGCCATACACATGTTCAGCCTCTACAGATGATCCACACAAACCTGCAACATAGATTGGAGGTTCATCGAACGAAGATCCACTTGAAGTGCTAGCTTCTCATGGATCCCTTCTAGTGGTTAATCAAAATATAATTTTTGGATCTTTTGGACACTCCAAGAGATGAAGAACATGAGCAGGAATAAGGGAGGAATCCAAATCTTGGATCTTCCATAAATCAAAAAATAAAATCAAGAAAAAATAAATCCTAAGAGAAGACAAATCTTCTCCTTTAGGACATCAACAGTTAATATCCTAAAAACATCTCTATTCTAGGACAAGAGAAGATCTTCTCCTTTAGAATTTTTTTTAAGTTTCAAGATCTAAGATTTTTTATTTTATTCATATAAAATTCTCATAAAAATTGAAGAAGAAGGATTCTCCAAGAAACCCTATGAGAAGACCTTTCTTCTCTTCTCCTTCTCTCATCAGGACTTGATCAAATCATGTGCAAAAAGAACATCATGCTCCAACAACTTAGATCACTTATCCCCACACCCTATTCCTCTCTCTCTCAAATTTTTATCACATAAAAATCACAAAGAATAAACAAGTGAAAAAATACATAAAAGAAAAATAAAGAGAAGACAATCTTCTCTTACCTTATCTCTTCAAGACATTAACCTTTAATGTCTTAGTTGAAGGCTCTTCTCCGAGAATCTTGGTGCCACAAACCACCCCACACCTTCTCCTCCTTTTTCTCTAATTTTTCATGATTTTTTTGGAATTTATCACATCCTCTAACCTTCTAAAAGGAGGCACCTCAATTTAAGACCAAGACTAGGTCAAAGTCCTAATCTTAGAAGGAGTCTCATGGGGCATCCAACTCTTGGACGCCCCTCCCTTAATTTTTGGCATGTAACCACTGATTATCATGCACAAAAGAAAGATAATATGATGCAAAAAAGGGCTGGTAGGTGTGGGAGAGGAATCCAAAATAAGAAGGAAGAGATTTGGTCAAAAGGGACTCTTCCAAGTAGGAAACAAATCCCAACTTCTTCCAAGTTTTGACCAAGTCATAACAAACTCCAAAATAACTAAATATATGGGGCATGGAAGGCCTCTTAGGCATGGGAATTATCACATAAAAATCAAAAATTAAAAGATGTGGGCATGGGCTCTTAGGTGCAAGAGAAAGAGAGAGAGTCCTAGTCCAACTGGGACTCCTCTTGTTTGACTAGCTCAAATTAGTTTTGAACCCAATTTAAATTCTATTTAAACTAGATTAAATGCAACCCAATTAAGGATGATTTTACTCCAACTAGGAGTCTAATTAAATTAGATTAAATCAAGATTTAAATCTAATTTAAATCCTAAGTCAATTAGATGCACCAAGTCCTAGTCAAACAAGAAATTATTCTTTCTTGTAATTGGCTTATCCAATAAACCAACTAGACTTAATCTAATTAAGTCCAAATCAATTCTAATTAAATATAATTTAATTAGACATGATCTCATCCTATTTGATCAATCAAATTAAGCCAATTAGTAATTCAATTGCTAATCGATCCTCCTACAATACTTGCATTAGGTTAAACATCAATCGTATTGGTGGATTGATCTTAGAACGATTCTCAATCATCGATTAACCATCTAATCAGATTATAAACTCTAATGTGTATGACCCTATAGGTTCGAACCTAAGCTGGTACCATAGAAATTAATTTTTGTATCAATCGAAGTTACCATCTAGCAATGGTTCCCGACGTCCGAATAGGTCGAATGTATGTAAAGCAACATTCTTAGAACCCTGGCCCATGATTACCGTATAATTCTTTTCTTTGACCAATAATGCTCAAGATGACTTCAAGTATATTGTCAAACACTCATACAAGTTATTCTATTGTATCTCAAAATTTTGCAAATTTTGTGACACCTCACGAGGATTACCTAGGCCTAGGTTTTGCTAAATTAAAACACAATGAGACATTCTCTTTCTGAAGCTAATCAAAAGTGGTCAATCCTATCTTGACTCATTACAAGTACTTGACTGTACCCAAAAATCTTTTGAACCTATATTAGAAATACAGGCAGTCCAGTACTAAAGTATGGTGAGTTGCTTGCAAGTCACCATGGTGGTCTCGGGTCGGAGGGACACTTATATCCATTGAACTTAGCTAACTACTCTTGATAGTAGAGTGATACATTGATCATGTTTAGTGCAGATGTACTCTTATATCTCACCTAGATGCCATACCAATGTCTTCATACCACTTGGTTACGAGGACAACCAATGCATATGGCATACAATGACCTACACTCGATAAGTTATCATCCTTGTTAATAACTTATTATTTGATTGTGAACAATTTAAGAACCATCTAATAAATCCTTCTTTATTGATTGATTGTAGTTCTAAGGACTTCATCATAATTTAGAAGTTCATTTAAGAAAGATAAAATTTTTATGATGAATCAGCTAAATAACTGTTATTATTAGATAATTCATATACTAATTTCAATCAACTACCACTTAGATGATTGGCTTTAGGATACATTTCCCAACAACTTTCACTTGGATTAAAGCCAATTAGAATGATATCAAATATCTTATCTTCCACTTGAGTTTGTAGATCTCCTTAGTTTTGAGGTCTTAGCAAATGGGTCAGTCAACTTCTCCTTTTACATCGATCTTCTAAAGATCGACATCACCCAGATCTAATATCTATGGTGAAAGCGATGTAGACTATGCTTATCCTTTGATTCTTTAGCTTGAGCTATGGTTCTAGTGCTGCGATAAGACTAGACCATTGATGGAGGGTGCCACTTCCAACCTGCTAATGAACCTCAGCAACTGCACAGCTTACATGGTAGCATCATATGCCATGATGTACTCTACATTACTAATTGAATAGGATAAAGTATACTGCTTGGAACCTTTCTAGCAGATTGCTCCTACAATTAGGGTATGATCTGACATTCTCTTGTTGTCATCTTATTTTAACTAAAATTAAAATATCCACATGTTTTAAGTCAATACTTTCATATTTGAGTCACTAAATCTTAGTATTTTTTAAATACTTAAGGATTGTCTATACAATCTTTTAGTGGCTCTTATTTGGATCAGACTAGTAACTGCTCACTACCTCTAGTAAGTATACCATGTCTGATCTCGTACATGGAGAAATAAGAGGATAGCTAAACCTTTATTCCTTGCAATATTGGAATGCCATTCTCGATTAAGAGAATTTCATCCTCAAACAACATAAGAAATAACACTACAAAATATTTTGCCCAATTAGAAATGCAGGATTTGTCTTTGTTCATAACAAAGACATATGTTCAAAATGTATGTTCGAATTCTGAGGAAATAGCCAAATGGGCTCTATAGGTCATTACCTTCCCATCTGCACTACTTTGATCTTTTTGAAAATTTATTCATACCTAATGGATTTTATCCCTTTAGGTGAATCAACTAGTGTCTATACACTATTAATTTTCATAGACTTCAATTTGGATCATATGGCTCCAAGCCACTTCTTAGAGTCAGACCACTACATTGTATCCCTATAGATGATTGGATTCTTGTTCTCATCAAGCTCAATAGGATCACTGTCCCAAACCTAGATACTGAAGTATCTATCTGGCCAATATGGTACTCTACCAGATCTCCTTAAAGATGACACTTTAAAGGCCTTCGGATTTGATCTAATCAAATCTAGTTCTGTAGGTTTACTAGATTATGTCAGTTCTTTTCTATCAGTCAAACTTTTTTAAGTTCAACTTTACAGACATCAGTTCCTTCTCTAAGGAACTCCTTTCCAAAAGGAATGTCCTTACTGCTAATGAACATCTTATGCTCTTTAGTATGGTAGAATTAATCATCCTTAAATACCTATTGGACCAGGCTCCAAATTTATCTGTGTGCAAATATATGACAAAAGCCAATCAACTCTAAACCCAAAAGTGAGAGAGTCTAAGTCTATGCCCGATCCATATGCCCGATCCATATCCCATATGGAGTCAATACAATAGATTCACTCAGTATAAATTTTCAAAGTAAAATAAGTAGTCACAAGAGCACAATCCTGAAATAGGTAGACTAGTGAATCCTATCGTGGATTGAACCATGTCTAACAAAGTTCAATTTTTTCTTTCAGATACACTATGTTCCAAAAAGAAATCCACTAAGAGAGAATCCAATTCTCTCCTAGATATGTCACAAACTCATTAGATAAGTATTCGCCTCCTTGATCTGATCGAAGAGTTTTAATATCTTATCCAGTTTATTTTTTTATTTTATTATTAAATCATTTGAATATTTCAAATGATTCATCCCAGACTTACCTATTCCTAGATAGGTCATCTGTAATGAAATATTAATATCTTCCTTTGGCACTTAAGTTCACAGGTCCATATACATCACTATGTATGAAACTTAGAACTTTATCGGTTCTTTCATCTTTTCCAGTAAAAGATGACTTTATCATCTTTCCAAGAAGACAAGATTCATAGGCTATCAATGATTCACAATCATTAATGTCGAGGTTTTTCTCTCAAGCTAACCCATTTATCCTATTCTTGTCAAGATGACTAAGTCTATAATGCTAAAGATAGATATCCATGATATAATCTAACTTGGATGTGTACATTACACTTAACAGACTGTATAAATGTTAAATATTATTTTTTTATTATCTATTTATTATTATAATATTATTCATAATAATATCATAATAATCTTTTTTATTGATAAATGATAACCATCCCTGGCCAAAAGGACAACAGAGAATACATTTATCATAAAGATGGACAATAGTGACAATCACTCAAAATGACATCTTTGAAAATAAGCTTGATAATTCCTAAAGCTAGGATTGGAATAGAACTTCCATCCAAAATGTTTAGATATTTCTCACCATTTTCAAACATTCCACTTACCTGTAGTTCTTGCAACAAATTGCATAGAACTATCGGTATCTCATACCCAGGTAGCAGAATTTCATACAGAAAAATTTTAAGGTGTTATCATATAACATCCTTGATAAGCAACTCTTGATCATTTCTCATGTTCAATCTATTATGGTCAAGGGAAGCAAGATAATTCTTCTTCCTATAATCCTGCTTCTAATAATATGAGCACTATGCCTGATTTGGGTCAATTTTGGACTAATTATTTTTATTGGGCTAAAAGGCTCCAATACGAACCCATTCATACTTTTGAACCAAATTCAGCTTTCGATACTAATTATCGAAGTTGGGTCCCATAAGTCATCACTATCTAACAATGATAGGAGCAATTAGGGTATAGCCTTATTTTAAGAAAAGAGAATAATGACCTAAGTATATGAATTATATTAAGCCTAGAGATTTGGACTTTAGTCTAAAGGTTCTCCCACTATTTTATTTGAATTAGTAGCCTCTTCCTCCAATTCGAAAAATTACTTTAATTTTTTAGTAGGTATTAGAATCCACATAGACTACACATAAGCCTAACTATGGTTGGTCAACCCATGTACATCTAAGGATAGGTTCATAACCAATTTTTTCTTCAAACAACTTCTAATAATTTAATTTTACCCCAAAAACCTAATTAGTAGGCTAGGGCCTCCACTGTAAGGATCTGGTTAGGTCCAACCATTAACATGACTATACTTGGTGCATCTAACCAACGAATGATTAAGTCCAACTATGGTTGGTCAACTAACCACCATTAGAGAGACACATCTAAGTCGTAATATGATGAATGATAATTTCATTAGTCAACAAGCACCAGGCCTATGGGCCTTCAATGATTATTGAGTTAATAGACCCATTATCAAACACCTTAATGGAAGGCTATGACTCAGTTATCTCCATAACTTTATCATTTCAAGGATCTAATAATTTTAGAAGATTTAAATTATTAGTAATTTAAGGATAGAAAGGATATGGACTAATTTGTGCCCATTGACTTTACCAAGTCAAGTCCTCCCACTGACTTCTCAAGTCATCAATAAGGACTAGGATCAATTTTAGTCCATGGGCACCTGGATCACTCTCACTGATTTTCTATGTGACATGGGTTAGCACAAATCAATGAGCAACCTAATCAAAAGCTGATTAACCATATTGGCCAGATAAGTGAGATCGGTAGGAGGGTCTGCCAAAGCTTGCCTTAGACACCATCAGAAATGGCCAGGTAAGCGGGCTACCAATTAAAAACCACTAGTCTAGTATGCCAGACTTACCTTAGATACTAATTAATTTATCAATTTTGATTTGATCTACCTAAAGACTCGGGTTTGACCATTGAGCCACGATCAGGTCCATTGTTAGATGTATGGACTTTAATCAACTACAACTATTAAATTGATCCAAAAAAATGATCTAATCCTAGTTAACTATTAATTAGGTTTGATTAATTTCTTAACTTAGTCCATATTTAATCTAATCCTAGGTCTAACCCAGTTAATAACCTGATCAGGCTAACCCATAACCCTTTAACTCATATTTTATGAAATTATCTTAGGATCTTTAAATCATAAATCTAGATCCTAAATAATCACTTATTTCTCAATTAAGTTCAAGGTTTCTGAGTTTGAGTTTATGGAACCTCAAAACTAATTTTTAATTTTGTTATTTGAAATATTTTCAAATTATAAATATTTTACATTGAATCATATTCAATTTATGGTTTTAGACCTGATTTGTTTTAATGTTTTGATCATATCCTAGGATTTCGAATCTAGAATTTTATAAAAAGTAAGTTCATAATTTAAATTCTATAAAATAAATATATTATATACATTCTAGATTTAAAATAAAAGATACATATCAACATATGCAACAATAGGATCTAGATCTAAACATAAAATATATCATATAGATGTTATCTAAATGAACAAAATCAGATCATAAACCATTTAATATTAGATTTAAAATCTAAAAATAAATCAATAATTATTTTAGATCTTATCTATGTGAGCTCAGAAGTGAGACCCTTAAATCTTGAAAACATGAGAAGATAGGTCATAGAAAGACAAAAGTGAGCTGGAAGAGAAATCAGCTCTTCTAGCAAAGTTCAGAAACTGGATTGACTCACCCTGAGACTAATCTGGCTAAGTTGGAAACTAGACCGACTCAGTTCAGGACTGGGTTAGCTAGGTCTCGAAGAAAAATTTAGATAGAAAGTAGTATTTTCAGACTGTTGGGATGGTATATAATTGGATCGGCTCAGTCTAGGACTGAGCCGACCCGATCGTAGGTTAGCTAGCTTAGTCTAAAACTGGGTTGACTCAATTTTCATGGATTATTATTTTGTGTACGTTGGTTGTTTGGGTTTGAAGAGTTTTTCTATGAGCTTGGGCTTGATCCTTTGTAAAGTATATATACTGAAAAAAGATCAAGATTGTAAGAGTGCTGAGATATAATTAATAAAAGCTCTTTTCTCTCGAAAATCTTTTCTTCTCTTCTTCTCTATTTCTTGAATTATTTGATTATGCTTCCATATTAAATCTTTGAGAAGTACTTTCTTGTTGCTTGGCTAATTACCGGTGGCCATGCCGATCCATGTGGGAAGAGCATGCATTCTTGACATTTGGTATCAGAGTGGTGTTGCATGGACGGAAGAAAGACACCTAGGATTTACTACATTTAGGATCTATTGCACCAGATTTTATCCTAGAACTTCTAGTTTGCTTCATGGTTGTCTCTAGATTGAGGTGGAGATTGTTTACATCAAGGAATGATGATATAGAAATTTGAAAAGAGGATTTAGGGCTAGTTAGATCTTCTTTGAAGGATAGTTTTGCTAATGTATGAGATCATGAAGGGTGTTAGGGATTTGTTCTTGACTTGTTTGAAGTCATGAGATCAAGTGGATTCAAGGTGGATTTTTAGAAGTTCGATAGTAAGGTAAACTTTACTCTATAGCAGCAAAGAGTAAAGGACTTCTTGATTCAGTAGAAGATCTACAAGGTCTAGACAAAAAAATGCCGAAAAAGATCAGTGCTGAGGATTGGAAAGAGTTGGAGAAAATTACTTTTAGCATAATTCAAATGTGCTTGGTCGATCAGATTTTGCCCGAGGTTTGCATAGAAACTATGGCAAAGGAGCTCTGAAAGAGACTGGAGAACACATACATAGGAAAGAATATGACGAATAAGCTATGGTTGAAGAAATACCTATATAGTCTGAGGATGCCCAAAGGTGGAGATCTTGTTGCACAAATCCAAAGGTTCAATCAGGTGTGTTCTGAGGTGATGAGTTTGGATGTGAAGATCAATGAGGAGGATTGGGCATTGCTGCAATTATGTTCTCTTTCAGGTTCGTATGATGGTCTCATAACAATTTTAGTTTATGGGAAGGAGACCCTAAACTATGAAGAGGTTGTTAGTATGTTCAGATCAAATGAGCAAAGAGAAAAGATCCACAAGAGAGACCCTAAGTCTGAGATCTTAGTTGTGAATGAAAGACAGAAAAGATCAAAGGAGAAGACAAGAGGAAAATCCAAGGGTAGATCAAAGTCTTACGATCAGAAGAAGATAACATTGAAATGTTATAAATATCATCAGCTCGGACACCTGAGGAGATATTATCCCCTTTTGAGATCAAAAAAAGAAAAGTCCAGCAAGAGAGATGATATAACTTCTATGAGCAGTGGAGAAGACCTGTTAATTGTATCAGATAGATCCACAGAGTATGATACTATGTGGATATTGAATTCAGCATGCTCACACCACTATACTTCTCACTGGGAGTGATTTGCTATCTATCAGAAGGTCGATGGTAGACGTGTCAGCCTTGGGGATGATCACCCATGCAAAAAGTAGCTGAAATTAGCTCTATCAGGATGAGGATGTACAATGGGATCATTCGTACATTATCAAATGTCAGGCATGTACTAGAGTTGAAAAAGAATGTAATTTCTTTAGGCTACTTGGAGGAGCTTTTAGTGGCTAGACTGGGAGTGGATGTCTGAAATTTTTCAAGGCAGCTTTGGTGGTGATGAGAGGTAGAAGACTAAGCAACAATCTTTATAGAATGAAAGGCTCAGTGGTGAATGATAGTGCAGAGGTCTAGTAGCAGCACAAGAGGAGTAGATTAATATCAGCTATGGCACTATCGGATGGATCATATAAGTGTCTGTGGGCTCACTGAACTAAGCAAAAGAGGTATGATCCCAGCCTTAAAGAAGGAGGGCACAGATCTTTATAAGCCATGCATCTTTGGCAAATAGCATAGGGTGAAATTTGCCAGAAGTACCAAGCACAGCGAGGGAGTGTTGGATTAAGTGCACTCGGATGTGTGGGGACCAGCTGCTGTATCAGCTAGAGGTGGGGCAAAATACTTTATCACTTTCATTGATGATTTCTCAAGGAAGGTGTGGGTTTATCTGATCAAAGAAAAATCAGAGGTGTTTGCCCGGTTCAAAGCCTGAAGAGCTAAAGTAGAGGAGTCAGGAAGACAGGTGAAGTATCTGAGGTCGGATAATGGAGGGGAGTATACTAGCCTAGAGTTTAGGAGGTATTACGAGAAAAATGGCATCAAATGCCATTACACAGTGAAGATAACTCTCCAGTAGAATGGTGTCGCAGAAAGGATGAACCAGATACTGACCGAGAAGGCATGAAGTTTGAGGCTACAAACATCACTCTCAAAGTTCTTTTGGGGTGATGCTCTAACTTTTTCTTATTTTCTTGTGAACAGATCCCCTCATTACAAATTGAATAGAGGCATTCAAGGGGAGGTCTGGAGTGGGAAGAAGGTGGAGCTTGGCCACCTGAAAGTCTTTGGTTGTATAGCCTATGCACATGTGGAGGCAATCGAGAGAAGCAAATTGGATCCAAAATCTCAAAAGATGACATTCATAGGGTATCCACAACGAGTCAAGGGGTACCTACTATGGGACTCTCAAGCACAGAAGTTAGTGATCAGCAGGGACGTTATCTTTGATGAGAAGAGCATCTTGAGGAGGTCTAAGATAGATGGAACTAGGGAAATAGAGATGAACAGCGGTGGCCAGTCAGAGAATGATAGCATGCAGGTTACATCCACTTACAGGAGTATTCCTGTTGAGGTGGAGTTGAGCAGAAAAGTATTATCTCAAATTGAAAATCAGCATGGAGGACCGACAGTTTAGATAGATGTGCAGGAGCAGCCATAGACATCAGGTATAGATGTGTCAGTGGGAGTGACTTTGCATAAGTCCCAGCGTACTATTAGGAGACCGATCAGATATGGCATTGATGAGGTTATCTCCTATGCCCTCATCACTACTAATGGAGATTCAAAGAATTATGCAGAAGCCATGGAGAGTGAGGATCATGATTCATGGATACAGGCCATGATGGAGGAGATGGAATCACTCGAGAAGAATTAGATATGGCAACTAGTGGATCTTCTAGAGGGTGCTCGACCTATTGGCTCAAAGTGGGTGTTCACAAAAAAAGAAGCACCTTCAGAATAAGATGGAGTCAGATTCAAAGCAAGGCTGGTAGCAAAGGGATACTCATAAAGAGAAGGGATTGACTGCATAGAAATTTTCTCTCCTATGGTGCATCATACATCTATTCGAGTTTTGATGTCACTGGTGGCACAGCATAACATGGAATTAGAACAGATGGACGTGAAGATGGCCTTCCTTCATGGGACTTTGGAGAAAAGAATCTACATGAAGCAGCCAGATGGTTTCATGGAGATGGGACAGGAAGAAAAGATGTGTTTACTCAAGAAGTCTTTGTATAACTTGAAACAATCCCCTCGTCAGTGGTATCGAAGGTTTGATAGCTTTGTCTTAAGCTTGGGATTCAGTAGATGTGAATATAATTGTTGTGTCTACATCATGGATGTAGATGAGGAGGATGCCCTGTACCTGTTATTGTATGTAGATGATATGCTCATAGCCAGTAGAAGCATGGATGCTATGAAAAGGTTAAAAAGGGCATTATCATCTGAGTTTAAGATGAAGGATTTGGGTCTAGCTGAGAAAATTCTTAGAATAGGGATTTGTAGAGATAGGTGCAAAAGAGAGCTCCATTTGTCACAAGAAAAGTATGTCCAGAAGGTTCTGGAGAGGTTTGGGATGGAGAAGGCCAAACCTGCAGAGACTTCATTGCCGAGCCATATATCTCTCTCCAAGTTACAGAGCCCCCAATCAAAAGAGGAGAGAGAGTACATGAAATGAGTCCCTTATGCAAATGCTGTAGGCAGTGTGATGTACACTATAGTGTGTTGTAGATTAGATATAGCACATGCAGTGAGCATGGTTAGTAGATACATGGCTAATCCTAGGAAGGAACACCGGAAAGCATTGAAATGGATATTGAGATATCTTCATGGAATATGGGATTATGGTTTGGTGTTTGGTGGGTGGGAGAATTTGGAAAACAATCTGTGAAGATGTGTGAAGCTTCAGGTCCTTTGGAAGGATTTGTTGATGCAAATTATGCTGGTGATCTTAATACAAGGAGGTCTACTACTGGATACCTCTTCTGCGTATATGGTGGATCGGTATCTTGTAGATCAATTCTTCAGCCAATCATGGCCTTATCTACCATAGAGATCAAGTATATTGGGATAACGGAGGCAGCAAAGAAAGCCCTTTGACTTAGGAGGCTGATTGATGAGTTGGGGGTGGAGCAGAGCAAGGTTACATTATTCAGTGATAGTCAGAGTGCTCTACTATTGGCACAGAATCTAGTCTATCATGCACGCATAAAGCATATAGACGCGAGGTACCACTGGATCAGAGAGATGGTGGAGGAAGGTGAAGTAAAACTAATGAAGGTCCATACCAAGAAGAATCAGTTTGATGCACTCACGAAGGTACTTTTCAGTGACAGCTTTCAGAGATGTGTGGCACTGATGGGTCTATTCAGAAGAGATGAGTTTACAAGGACTTGGAAGCACCAAGGTGGAGAATGTGAGCTCAGAAGTGGCACTCCCAAGTCTTGGAAACATGAGAAGACAGGTCATGAAAAGACGGGAGCAAGTCGGAAAAGAAATTAGCTCTTCTAGCAAAGTTTAAAAACTAGGCCGGCTCACCCTAAGACTAAGCCAACTAAGTTGGAAACTGGGTTGGCTCAGTCTAGGACTCGGTCGGCTAGGTTTCAGAAAAAAATTTAGATAGAAAGCAGCATTTTTGGGCTATTGGCATGGTACACAACTGGGTCAGCTCAGTCTGGGACTGAGCCGACCCAGTCGCAGGTTAGCCGGCTCAGTCTGAAACTGGGCCGGCTCAATTTTCGTGGTTATTATTTTATGTACGTAGATTGTTTGGGTTTGGAGAGTTTTTCTATGAGCTTAGGCTTGACCCTTTGTATGGTATATATACTGAAAATAGGTCAAGGTTGTAAGGGTGCTGAGATATACTTAATAAAGGCTCTTTTCTTTCGGAAATCTCTTCTTCTCTTCTTCTATATTCTTTGAATTGTTTGATCGTGCTTCCGCATTAAATCTTTGAGAAGTACTTCCTTATTCCTTGGCTAATCACCAATGGCCATGCCGATCTATGTGGGAAGAGCACGTATTTTCGACAATCTAACATATTTATGATTTAGTTTTCTCGGATCAGCACATACTAGGACAACCTTTTTACTATAAGAGGTAAATCTTACAACAGGACAACCTTATGGTAGTATGTGCAATTCTGATATTTTTTAGATCTAATATAAATAATCTAAAATAGATTTAATATCTATTAAATTTTATATTCAAATCAAACAATTAAATCATAAATTTTCATAGATCTAATCTAAATAATTCATAATTCAGGTTCAGATCAGCACATACTAGGACAATCTTTTCATTATAAGGGGTTAACTTTACAATAAGACAACCTTATGGCAACATCTACGATCTTTAATTAATTTAAATTTTTAGATTTATTCTTAAGCATGCATGAACATGTTATAAAAGAACCTAGATGCTTTTATACAACTGTAGGAAAATATGCGGGGTTTCATGCTTGAATTTCAAAATATTTTTGAAATTATACGCAGCAGAAGATGCAGATTAAACTATTTAATCTATAAAAATATGTAATCAAATTAGAAAACTCTACATTAGGGATCTATAATATGCTATGATACAAATGTAAATCTGAAATTAAATTAATCATAAGTGATATTGATCATATCAATACCTAGATCTAAAACAATTTTAGATCTAACCCTAGATCATATCTAGGTTACTAAGAGATCAGATCTCTTATTTTTGCATGAGTTGAGAACTCTGTGGTTGATTTTCATTATTGCTTTTAGAGACGTACATGCATCCGACCTCTATAGGTGATCCACACGAATCTGCAATACAGATCGAAGGTTCGTCGAACGAAGATCCGCTCGAAGTGCCAGCTTCTCGCGGATCCCTCCAAATGGTTAATCAAATACATGTTCTTCGAATCTCATGGACACTCCAAGAGATGAAGAACATGAGAAAAATAAGGGAGGAATCCAAATCTTGGATCTCCCATAAATCAAAAAATAAAATCAAGGAAAAATAAATCTTAAGAGAAGACAAATCTTCTCCTTCAGGACATCAACGGTTGATGTCCTAAAAATATCTCTATGCTAGGACAAGAGGAGACCTTCTCCTCTAGGATTTTTCATAAATTTTTAGATCTAAGATTTTTTATTTTATTCATATAAAATTTTCATAAAAATTAGAGAAGAAGGATTCTCCAAGAAACCCTAAGAGAAGACCTTTCTTCTTTTCTCCTTCTCTCATCAGGACATGATCAAATCATATCCAAAAAGAACATCATACCATAACAACTTGGAGCACTTATCCCCACACCCTATTCCTCTCTCTCTCAAATTTTTATCACATAAAAATCACAAAGAATAAACAAGAGAAAAAATACATAAAAGAAAAATAAAGAGAAGACAATCTTCTCTTACCTTATCTCTTCAAGACATCAATATTTGATGTCTTAGTTGAAGGCTCTTCTCCAAGAATCCTGGTGCACAAACCATCCCATGCCTTCTCCTCCTTTTTTTATGATCTTTCATGATTTTTTTGGAATTTATCACATCCTCTAACCATCTGAAAGGAGGCACCTCAATTTAAGACCAAGACTAGGTGAAAGTCCTAGTCTTAGAAGGAGTCTCATGGGGCGTCCAACTCTTAGACGCCCCTCCCTTAATTTTTGGCATATAACCACTGATTCTAATGCACAAAAGAAAGATAATATGGTGCACAAAAGGGCTGGTGGGCATAGGAGAGGAATCAAAAATAAGAAGGAATAGATTTGGTCAAAAGGGACTCTTCCAAGTAGGAAACAAATCCCAACTTCTTCCAAGTTTTGATCAAGTCATAACAAACTCCAAAATAATTAGATATATGGGGTGTGGAAGGTCTCTTAGGCATGGAAATTCTCACATAAAAATCAAAAATTAAAAGATGTGGGTGTGGGCTCTTAGGCGCAAGAGAAAGAGAGAGAGTCCTAGTCCAACTGGGACTCCTCTTATTTGACTAGGTCAAATTAGTTTTGAACCCAATTTAAATCCTATTTAAAGCAGATTAAATGCAATCTAATTAAGGATGATCTTAGTCCAAATAGGATCCCAATTAAATAAGATTAAATTAAGATTTAAATTTGATTTAAATTCTAAGTCAATTAGGTGCATCCAAGTCCTAGTCAAACAAAAAAATTATTCTTTCTTGTAATTAGCTTATCCAATAAACCAACTAGACTTAATCTAATTAAGTCCAAATCAATTCTAATTGAATCTAATTTAATTATACTTGATCTCATCCTGATTATTCAATCAAATTGATCCAATTAGTAATCCAATTGCTAATCGATCCTCTTGCAATACTTGCATTAGGTCAAACATCAATCGTATTGATGGATTAATGATAAGTACCATAAATTCATCAATAAAAGTATTAATTTATTAATTAATTTATATTAATTATTAAAAATTAATGATCAATTTATAGATAATTTTTAAAAAATTAATATTTTATTAATTAAAAATAATAAAAATTAAAAAAATAAAATTTTATAATCAATAAAAGAGCTCATTTCTTTGATTATAAGAAAATAAGTTTCTAGCAAAATGGAGCTAAAATAGAAAAGATATAAATTTCTAAAGAAATAAAATAAATAAAAATTAAATGAAAAAAGGAAAATGGCTCAGTCGGCTCAAGTCGTCGTGCCATATCAGTCGGCACGTCCAAACGTGCCGAGCCAAGTCGACAAAGTCGGCATGCCAAGCCAGCAACGCTAGCCGACTCAGCCACAGAAGTCGTCAGCTGGTCCACAATCCAAGCGTGGACCGCCAACTTAGCAGAAACTGATGAATCATAGAGCAACACATGGTGTACCTAGACCCTTAAGGGGTTCATGAAAAATCCATCACAATTTATAGGGTAAAGAGGTAATTTCACATCAAAGTAGCGAGCGGTGATTGGCTAGGGCGTTCGGTGTGCCCGATTTGCACGGTCCATAGCTACAGTAATTGTGTGATCCAATGGCCTACATTCGATTCGATGGAGATCCGATGGCCCACGATAAATCCTTCTTTGATTCGAATAGTGCTCAATGATCTAGCGCAATCCGATGGCTAGAATATCAGTCGATGAAGATCCGATGGTGGAGAAAGCTCTTGGCGGTGATCAGGACTCCCAATGCACGATCAATGGCTAGATTTTCTCCATCAACGTGCGATTAATTACCAAAATTTAATCCGACCTGATCTGGGCCGATACACATCCAATTTTGATGATTTTTGGTTTGTTGGATTCCTATTGAACGGCCAGATTTCATCCAGAGCAGCAAAATTCAATCAGGACTCCTTTTAATCTAATTTTACTTAAATTTCTCCATATTTTGATGATTGAAGAGCTCCTTGGTCCCACATTGCCTAGAAGAAAACTCTCCAGCCCTCCTAGCTTTATAAAAAGGACCCCAGGCCCTTAGAAATCAATAGATCTAATCAGAGGAAAGCTTTGGTATAGGATGAAGCCAGACTTTAAATTAAAGGCTGCTTTAAAGAAACGGATGCCGAGAAAAAGAGCTGGACTTCTACACCATTTTTCTGCCATTGTCGATCCAAGATCAGAGATCAGGCTATTTTATTTTATTTTATTTTTAAATTTTGTGTATTTAAATTCTAAAATTTTAATTAATAAAAATTTTATTTTTTGCTCTTTAATTTCATGCTTTTTATTTTTATTATAATTTAATTTTTATACTTTAATTATTGCTCTTTATTTTATTGCAAGTAGATGCTAAGATCTAACTAGTGGATCTTAGTACCAAGTTTAAATTCTTGCACCTTTTAATTTTTGCTTTATATTTTTCGACTTCACTTTTGATTTCAAAACTTTTTTTTTTCAAAAATCAAAGATTTTAAATCTAAAAATACTAACTTTCCTATGGATTCGATCTGACTCACTGCTATCTACATATTTTTAATTATTTTAAGAAGTCAAATTAAATTGATAAATATGGTGTCTTAATGACAACATCGCGTTCCTATCAAATTTTTGGTGCCATTACCAGGGAAGGATTAGATGCTATTTTTTTTATTGATTTCTTTACTTTTTTTATAAATTAATTATTAATAAAATTTTAATTTTTTTAATTTTTTATAAATATTGCTTACTAACTTTTTCTTCTTTATTTTTTAGAAAAAAAATAAAGAAAATAAAAAGATTAGGATAAGAAGGAAGCTTCTAATCCCACTTGGTGAGATCAATCCTAACCCTAATCCTCTTTTCTTTTTATTTATTTTTTATTTATTTTATTTTTAAATTAATAAAAAAATATTCATTTAAATCTAATTAAAAGCTCCATGATAAGATTAGAAATTCTAACTATTTAGAGCATGCATCATATCAGTTTTATTTTTATTTTCTGATGATTGTTGGAGGCAAGGTAAGCTGTTCAAAAATTCAATTAATTACATGTATCTAGTTTAATTGCATAGAATCTCTTGCTTAAAAATTTGAATATGCATATCATATTGAATCAATTTTAAGGGCACAACCCATTAAACTAAATAAGGTAGAAATTTGATCATCCTTCCTTGGCCCACAAACAACCAACCCTCATATTGCATTAACCCAAACCTTAACTCTTAAAATCAATTAGACGTCGACCCTTAAGAATATTCAAGCTCAATGGGATAAGAAAACCTTAGAGTTGAAATGGGTTAGGATTATTCTATTTAACTGATGACTAGGAAAGTGGTTCAGGGATGACTAGGTCCGAAGAAAGATGGTTACTTAATTAATTCCATTTGCTTACCTAGCCAAGCATAATTGGTGTCTAAGGCAAGTAACGGGGGGACTCCTACCGATCTTATACTTATCTGGCCGGTTGATTGGCTGATCCTATACTTGGAGTGCTCGAAGGCTGACTTGGAATAGTTAGGAGCTATCTAGGTCTAGGCTGATCTTGGGTTAGGATTAGTATGTTTGAAAATAAAAATTTTTACTTTAGGTATTTTCAATCTCTATTGCCCTGACATAAGGTTGCCCTGGCATAATGGAAAGTTATGTTGCATGGTTGTCCTAGGGTATGAAATGGTTGAATTAACTTAGAACTTAAAAAAGAGAGTTTAAAAAATAAAATAAAATAAATAAATAAATAAATTAAGGACATTGAGAATATAGTGAATTCTCCAACATCCGTGTGGAGAAGGATTTCAGGTCGACTAGTCAAAATGGATTTAGTTCCTATTTCAGATCCTACAACTTCAACATCCATAATGGATTTAGCAAATCAGCCTCAGCCTCAAACCCTTAAGGACTTATGTTATCCAATTGGTTTCATCCAACCCTCTTGCATCAAGTTGCCCCAACCCACAGCAAACAATTTTGAAATTAAACCTCAAATCATTAACATGCTTCCAAAATTCACGAGAATAGAAGATGCATATATATTCATTAGGGAATTTGAAGAGGTTTGTGCAACCATGAAACTACAATAACTGTTAAAGGATGAAATCAAACTGAGATTAATCAATTTTGCCCTTAAGGATAATGCCAAAAAGTGGTTTTATAGTCTTTCAAATCAATCTATCACGACCTAGGAGGGCTTTGTGAGAATATTCTTAAAAAAATATTTTTCTCATCATAAAATAACTAGAATTAGAAACGAAATAAACCAATTCTATCAACTAGCTAGTGAATCATTTTGGAAATACTTCGATCGATTCAAGAACCTCTTGACCTAATGCCCACACCATGGGCATTATCCAGTGACAATTTACATACAAAGAGCCAAATGAAGCCTGACAATTTCTAGAAGACCTAGCCGAGAAAAGTTTACAATGGAAAACAACTAGGAAACTAAAAAAATCCACACCTTCAAGAGGTGGAATTTACCAAATTCAAACCTTCCTAGCTGCAGAAGCCAAAATTGCAACTTTGACACGTAGGTTAGAGGCCTTAGAACTTCAGAGATCAGCCAGTGTGAACCAAGTGTCTGCACCCATGTGCAACAGGTGCAATGCACCAGACCATGTCCTTGAGGAATATCCCCTCCTAATGAACCATTAGATAATAGATGTACACAAGTGAATGCCATATATCAGAGACCGTTGAACAATCCCTATGCATCTACTTATAACCCAGGTTGTCCAAATTTTTCATGGTCACAAAATCTAAATGTAGGCGATCCAAGTTTCAATCAGCAGAACCCAAGGCCTAATCCTATGATAAACACCCTACCACCACCAGGCTTTAATATTAATGAAAAGAAACTTAGCTCTTTAGAGAAAAGCTTGGAAGCCCTAGCCAAATCTAATGCCGACACCAATGCCACCTTAAACAATTTCATGCAAACCATGGGCCAAATTTTGAATTCAAATTCTCAAGTCATAACCCGCTTGGAAATGTAAGTGGGTCAGTTAGCATCTACCATAAGTGAACATGAATGAGGTAGGCTACCTAGCCAACCTGAGCCTAACCCAAGTAATCAAAATAGTAGACCATCCCAAGGAAACCAGGTTAATCAAGTTAATGCTATTCATTCCTTGAGATCAGAAAAATAAGTGGATAATAAGGTAAATACACCTGACACTAGAGAAAACTTGAGTGCTGAGTCCGTTGAGCCATCCAATGAACAATCTACCTTACAAACTCAAGCTCCTAAAATTGATAGTGCACTAAATCAGATGCCCATAATCTCTTGAGCTCATTTTTTGAATCGATTAAGGTCTAATAAACAATCGAAACATTTAGACAAAATGTTAGAGATATTTAAGCAAGTTCAAGTAAATATTCCTCTACTAGACATGATCCAATAAGTTCTGACTTTTGCCAAATTCTTAAAAGACCTTTGCACTAAGAAAAAGATGACTAATGTACCAAAGAGAGCTTTCTTAGCAGCAAGTGTGAGTTCATATTTGTTAAGTCATATACCTATAAAGTACAAGAACTCAGGGTCTCCAACAATTTCATGTGTCATAGGAGAAACCGACATTGAGAAGGCATTACTTGATTTAGGAGCTAGTGTAAATATTTTGCCCTATTCAGTTTATGAACAATTAGGATTGGAAAAGATTCAGCCAACAGGGATCACATTATAATTAGCAGACTGATCTTTTAGGATCCCTAAGGGAATGGTAGAAGATGTTTTAATTAAGATTGAAAATTTTATCTTTCTAATTGATTTTATCATTTTGGAGACTGAGCCAATATCAAATTCTAAGTATCAAATTTTAGTGATTTTAAGAAGACCATTCCTAGCTACTGCTAATGCTAAAATCAATTGTCGGAATGGACTTATGAAACTGTCTTTTGGAAACATGACTATCGAGCTGAATTTTTTCAATTTGGAACAAGAATCTACCAAGCATGCTAATGTAAGTATAGTCCAAGATGAAATTTGTGAACCCATAGACATTAGCGATGAGGAAGTCAATCTTGAATCTAGTATCTAGCCAACCCATGAATATGAGAACCTAGATAAAATACTTGAAGATAATAAAAATGGCCAGAGATAAGAGCCTCCTACTGAACCATTCATAGAAATGACTAAACCATCATCCGAGTCATCAAAAGAAGAGGCACCCAAAGTAGAGTTGAAACCCCTCCCTGAGCACCTCAAGTATATATATTTAGATCTAGAGAAAACCTTGACTATAATTATTGCATCAGACCTTAATCCTAACCAAGGGGAGGAATTATTAGCGATCTTAAGAGAAAATCGAGAAGCAATAGGCTGGACCATGGCAGACATTAAAGGAATAAGCCCTTCCATAGTTCAACATAAGATACACCTAGAGGAATAGGTTAGTACTGAAGCTAACCACATAGAAGAATCCGAGCCAGGAATTAGTACTGATGCTAGTACCAGTTTAAATGAGATAGACATAGGGAAAAAGAGAATAGATGATTTATCTGAAACTTATAAACCTAAAAGCCTATTTTCTTCAACCCTAGAAGCTGGTTCTTCTTACAAAAATCAAGAGGCATTAATGAAATATCAATGGAGTTATTTAAACAAGGTCATATTAATTTACCTCTAGAATTAAAATCATCTTTAGTCACCCTTCTAGCACCCATTGAATCAAAGTTAATTTTTAATACAAAAACTCAATTCATGAGCATTTTAGAAGAACAAATAAGAGAAATTCTTAATAAACATGGGTCTGAGAATGGGGTCATAAATTATGTTCCCCTAATTAATAATGAATATATCAATAATGGAATTATAAATCAATTGTCTAAGATTGGTAATCCAAAACCATTGAAATTTATCAATCCAATATTCGACGCAGGATAGTAAGCTGCATTATGTCTGGCTGAAGATGGTAAACTTAATGCTTGTTGGGAGTCAACCCAATATTTAGGCTTTTTTAGTTTAATTTATCTTTTTATTTGATTTTCTTTTTAGGATAATTTGAATAAGTTGGAGGGAGAGCTTAAATTTTTAAAGGCATGTCCTGGACCAAAAATATAGTCAGGTGTATTTTTTCATGTTCTTTATTACATCCTTTAATTTTCTTCTCCATTGAGGACAATATCGATTAAGTTGGAGGAGAAAAAAATAAAAATTTTAAAAATTTTTAAATCCTAAAAAAGTTAGTATTTAGTATTTAGACACCTGATTATGCTTAAGAATCGAATTAAACTAAGCATTTTTAAAAGAAAATTGATACACAGATCAGAGAATTTATGAGATATTGAGGAATCAAGTATTAAGAAAATTCAATAAAGAATTAAGTCTAGAACATAAAATTTTTTTCTTTGGAGCATTTTTAATTATTTCTACTAGCATCAAAGAAAAGTTTACTTTTTATGGGCTTATGTAGGGTAACTATATGTTTCTTCATATATAACAAGTTATTTTAATAAAATAATTTTTAAGTACTTCTCACTGAATAATCGGACGTCTTTGCCTAAGCAAGCATTGAGTTTCACGTCAAAAGATGGAAAGGGCAAAGAAGCTCATTATAAAGCTAGTCTTAACTCGTAGCCTATTTGTTTCGAGCTAGTAAGCCCAAGGGGTATTCTATACCTAGTACCCTAAAGTCAATTGGTTTGGAAATCATTGGCCTAAGACTCGCTACATGGATCAAATAGAAAGCTTAAAGAGTTAAGACATTCAATAGCGGTACAATGTTAAAAATTAAAAAAAATAAAAAAAATATTGATTTTCCATCAAGTAATCGGATCCCATTGCCTAAGTAAGCAATGATATTCGCATCAAAAAGTGGGTAATATGAAAATAAAAATCAATAAATGAAGGATGGAAGTAGCAATACACTTGTCTATAAGAAAGTTTAGACAAATCAGAGATAAAGATGGGATAATTTAGAAAAAATTCAAAAAAATTTAATATTCTTTACTTAATTTTTCTATTAATAAGTATTAGTATCCTAATGATATATCTCACTTAAGCTTTACTGAATATCAATGGCCATTTTGAAAACTGCTTAAGTAAAATTCGAAACTCTAAAGTTAAAAGATATTTAAAATTAAATTTTTTCTTTACTCTAGGACGAGCAAAGCTTAAGTTAGAGGATGTGATACGTACCATAAATTTATCAATAAAAATATTAATTTATCAACTAATTTATATTAACTATTAAAAATTAATGATCAATTTATATATAATTTTTAAGAAATTAATATTTTTATTAATTAAAAAATTAATTAAAAAATAATAAAAATTAAAAAAATAAAATTTTATAATCAATGGAAAGAGCTCATTTTTTTTATCACAACAAAATAAGTTTCGAGCAAGACGAAGCTAAAATAGAGAAGATATGAATTTCTAAAGGAATAAAATAAATAAAAATTAAATGAAAAAAAGAAAAATGACTCAACTGGCTCAAGCCGCCGTGCCATATCAACCGACGCATCCAAACATGTCGAGCCAAGCTGATAAAGTCAATGCATCAAGCCAACAATGCTAGCTGACATAGCCGCAGAAGCCATCAGCCGATTCACAAACCAAGCGTGGATCGCCAGCTCAGCAAAAATCGATGAATCACGGAGCAACATGTGGTGGACCTAGACCCTTATGGGGTTTATGGAAAATCCATCATGGTTTATAGGGTAAAGAGGTAATTTTGCATCAAAGCAGCGAGTGATGATTGGCTAGGGCGTTCGGTGTGCCTAATTCGTGCGGTCCATAGCTACAGTAATTACGTGATCCAACGGCTTGATTCGATCCGATGGAGATTCGACGACCCACGATAAATTCTTCTTTGATTCGAACAGTGCTCAGCGATCTGGCATGATCCGATGGCCAAAAAACCAACCAATGAAGATCCGATGGCGGAGAAAGCTCCCGACAGTGATCAGGACTCCCAACGCATGATCAGTGGCTAGATTTCCTCCATCAACATGCGATCAATGGCTAGAAATTAATTTGACCTAATCTGGGCCGATACGCATCCGATTTTGATAATTTTTGATCTGTTGGATTCCTATTAAATAGTCAGATTTTATCCAGAGCAGCAAAATTCAACCAAGACTCCTTTTAATCTAATTTTTACTCAAATTTCTCTATATTTTGACGATCAAAGAGCTCCTTGATCCCACATTGCCTAGAAGAAAACTCTCCAGCCCTCCTAGATCTATAAAAAGGACTGCAGGCCTTTAGAAATCAACAAATCTGATCAGAGGAAAGCTTTGGTATAGGGTGAAGCCAGGCTTTGAATTAAAAGCTGCTTCAAAGCAATGGATGTCGAGAAGAAAAGTTGGGCTTCTACACCATCTTTCTGCCAATGTCGATTCAAGATCAGAGATCAGACTATTTTATTTTATTTTTTTTAAATTTTATATATTTAAATTCTAAAATTTTAATTAATAAAAATTTTATTTTTTACTCTTTAATTTCATGCTCTTTATTTTTATTATAATTTAATTTTTATACTTTAATTATTACCTTTTATTTTATTGCAGGTAGATGCTAAGATCTAACTAGTAGATCTTAGTACCAAGTTTAAATTCCTACACCTTTTAATTTTTACTTTATATTTTCTGACTTCGCTTTTGATTTCAAAACTCTTTTTTTTTCTTTTTTTTTTCAAAAGTTAAAGATTTTAAATCTAAAAATACTACCTTCCCTATGGATTCAACTCGACTCACTGCTATCTACGTATTTTTAATTATTTTAAGAAGTCAAAGTAAATTGATAAATATGGTATCTTAATGACAATATCGCATTCCTATCAATTAACCTTAGAATGATTTTCAATCATTGATTAACCATCTGATCATATTACAAGTTCTAATATGTGTGACCTCATAGGTTCAAACTTAAGCCGATAGTATAGGAACCAATTTTTGTACCAATCGAAGTTACCATCTAGCAATGGCTTCCCACATCCGGATAGGTTGAATGTATGCAAAGCAATATTCTTAGAACCCTGGCCCATGGTTACCGTGTAATTCATCTCTTTGATCAATAATGCTCAAGATGATTTTGAGTATGCTGTCAAACACTCATATAAGTCATCTCTATTGTGTCTTAAAATTTTGTAAATCCCATGACTGTTAGATATGTGTGCCCTAGAAGCCAGAATTGGCTGACACTTGTTATACACTTCTAAAAGCAAGATTATAATTTTGACTATAAATAATAAAATGGGTTATTTTCTATCATAATGTGTATTTAGTATCTGTGATACATCCCTTGAGTTAATGGCAATGATAATTCTTATTTTCAAGACTTAAAAATTTAAGACATGAATTTTCATTATTAACTCATAAAATGCTCCTAACCGTAGGATCATCATGAGGATGATGATTGATCAAGAAGGTTGGTGTACAATCGCTTCTTTATAGTAGATGAGTCTTGAGTCTACGGTGTAGAGACACCGAAGCGAGAGTATAGGTACTCGTTAGAGAATGAGGGCACTAAGCATGACCATCTCAAGCAGTCACAAGGAAGTCTACCTTCTCATTAATGACTGGCTCGAAGCTACAGTGGTGTATTTGGTTCTTTGACCTGAGGTGCATTGGCAGTTCACCTTGAGGGTGTTATAGTTTGACTATACCATGACTCGATCTCCTAGCCATCCAAAATTCTGAGGTGTATGTTGGCTATAGCATGTTCATTATAGGAATTGGATTGCACCAAGAGGAAATCTATCTACCTCGGTAGATGAGGAGTAGCCCTATGATGATCATGAGAATCAAGTCCATAAGCTCATGGCCATGGCAGAGTGAAATGATAGAAAGAGTTTCTATTAAGATTTTCACATCGAACTTAAATCGAATGATTAATTCATATAACGGAAATTACGGTTTGATGAGTTCACCTTAACCCTAAATCGATCAGGGCTCAAGATAGAAGAACTTAATCATACATGTAACTGCATTGAAAGATTCATTTTTAGTTCTGATGGACTGCCACTATATACTGCTAGATGTCACTGATGGATTTCGAAAGCAATTAGAATGATTTAGATGATCGATCATTTTACTTGTCTGAATCAGAAAAGTTCTGATCTATCGAAAGATATTTCGATAATGTCGATGATAGAGATCGTGACATATCTCATTACCATATGAAACTGAACCTAACTAGATCACGCATACAAGGATTTGGATCTGAATATCATCAATTGAACTAACCCAATTCAATTAATTTGAATTAGATTTAATTAGGTTCAAGAAAATCATGCTAGCACACGATTGAGCCTAAAGTTCTCCTTCAACAATCATTAAATGTTGTCTCAACTGAGCCAAATATGTTTGTGCTCACTCAGGTACCTTTTCTTGGTCTGACTAGAGCTTGTGTAGGTTAGAAAAGGGTTGTCTTAATTTATAAGATAAATTTAAGACAACACCTGCTATTTTCCATCATCTGCTAATTCTTGTCTTTTGACTTTGGTCAAACATTGACCTTTGATCCTTGGACATCTGCCAATGTGTCTTGCATCCATAGGAGAGTAGATAGAGGCTTGTTCCCCTACTAGAAAGAGGAAAGGAGGGGGTGCATGCCTAGGGAGGCATGCACCCAAGAATGGTGATGCGTAAAGTCCCATACAGATGGGACTCTAGGTTACTTCTTGGAATCAAACTAGGTGGTGCCAAAGACTCTACTTTGACCAGTCTTGGCACCACCTAAGGATGTTGGAGAGGGGCTCTCATCTGATTGGATCAGATGATATCATCCCACCAATCAGATATAGATTTGATTGCATGAAGAAACGTGATTGGCCGAGATGATGTGGCACTGCATGGTGCAGCAGGATCTATATAAACCCTGTCTGCACCTAGGTTTAGAGTGGTTCTTCCCTTGCCCATGCCACACAGCCATCTCCCTCTCTCCTCCATATCTACCTCTAATCCTCTCTCTCCTCTCCATGCCCAAGGGGTTTTCGGCTTTAGTTTGGTGCTATCCAAACAAGAGAAAGGCGATAAGAAGGAAGAAGGCAGCACAGCTACAAGAGACGACATTGGATCTTCAAAAGTTATTTTGAAGACCTTTAAGATTATATCCAAATTTGATCTCGAAAAAAAGATTGAGAAGGAGAAGATATCCGGATCCTACCCGAGTGGATATCGATAGAGGCCAGTCGATTGCGTGGCTGCATCCAGAATCTCAAGCAATCAACAGGATCATCATAGGATAATTAGATTACCCAAGAACAAGGTATAAATTAAATCTAATTTAATTTAATTTATTTTATTTTATTAGATCCATCAAATCAGATTTAAAAAGTATCAGATCTAATTTAGATCTAAGAGAAAAAATTTTAAAATATTTTTCTTGATTAAATCAGATCTGAACGAACTTGATCCGGGAAATAGGATTTTTCCTTCAAATGGTATCAGAGCCAGGTTCCCATAAATAATTTAGATCTCATTTTAATTTATTGTTAATCTAATAATTAGGTAATTTTGGATGTCACATGAGATATAATTAGATCTAAAATCAAAAAAATTAGAAATTAAATAATTTAGATCTAAGTTATACAAGATGCATGACTAGTTGTAGAATAGAATTGTTCTACGTATAGTCTTGCATGATCATAATTTAATTTGATTAAGTTATAATTTTTAGATCTATTTATTTATTATTTTTTAATATTAAAATATTATAATAAGATCTAAAAAATAAAAAATAAAAATATTTAATTTTTGGTTCATATGAGATATGATGAATGCATGTTTAGACTAGTTGTAGAATAGTTCTACGTAATTATCTAGAATAGAAGTTATTTTGATATAATCAATTTAAATTTGATTTTTTAGATAATTATGAGATAATTTAGATCTAAAAATATGCATGATACATGAGATGTATGCAAAACATGTTTATAACTAGATCAATTTTATATATGAGATATATGATGTAGATCTAACTAGTTTTGTAGTTTTTCATATTTCTGATTAAGATGTTTTCCTTGGCCGTCCGGTCATAAGAACAAAGTAGGATTTAAATGCCCTCTCCTCCCATTCGATGGGGTGTTCTTATGATGTGTAAGGGTGCTATGCGTTCCTCCTTAATCAAAAATCTAAAAATATATTTTCTACAAAATCCTAGATCCTGAAATCCTAGGATTTTATTTATATATTTTATTTATAAATCCTAAACTTAATTAAAAATTAATATTATAAAATATGTTAGGTCTAAAATTAAGAATTTAAGATCTAAGATATATTCATAAAATTAGGCTCGAGCTTGGGTAGCTCAATTAGGTTTAAGTGGTTGATCAAACCGAATCAAGAGTCGATTAGATAGGATCAAGAGTGCTTAAATTGACCAGCCTAATAGGATTAAGTCTGGGTCAAGATCAAATCACATCAGTGATCGATCAAGCTAAACCTAATTAGGCTTAGTGGTTAGAGTTTGGATTGTAAGCTAATCCAATTGGTTCTGACTCAATAATTTGATGTCTAAGGTAAGTTTGGTAGATACGACCAACTGATTTTTAATTGGGAGCTATTCAACTCGAATGCATTCTTATCGAGTTAATGGCATATCCCTTCCACCAATCTCACCTACCTGGCCATATTTGTTGGCTCAGTCCTGATCTAAGGTGGCCAATAATTCAAGCTAACCCATGCCACTAGATTAGTCATAATGGTTATGACTATATCAAGTCTAGTTTAATGAGACCTAAATTAAATCTTCTTAAGAAAAGATTAAGTCTAAGGTCTTCCATCATTGTAGATGTGCGGGCCCTTTTTGAGGTTGATTGTTCTCGATTGATTACAGTAGTTCAGTGACACCGAAAAGATGCAACCATATCTATTAGGCATTGGATGCTACGGGCTGGAGGATGGATCAGGCTTAATATTTTGGATATGGTGAGAGACTCAATTAGGAATCTAATCCTTGCAAATGGTGGGTCTGACTTAACTAAGGAGCGGATCAATATTCCAAGCACGATGAGATTTATGAATTAAAGATCAAGTTTGGGTGCACCATGATTAAAGAATCATTAAACAAGAGTTGTTTGCTCATTAGCTAACCCATCACTAATAACTGTTAGATGAGGTGATAAGTCAGTTGGTGGGATTGCACCATCCACTAGAAATCATTAATTATGGAGATTTTTGCATCTCTACAAAGAGAATGTAAGGATCTAAGAAAATAATGAGAGCTAATTTATTTAAAAATAAAATCTCTAAACAAATTGGTGAAGTCTTAATTACAATAACTAACTAGAAACTTTGACTCTCTACAGGAAAATGTCAACGTCCAATCCACTAGCACGTATCCTGGACACCCATAGACAAACCGAACCTAATTACAAGGATTGGCTCTAAAACTTTAAAATCATTTTGGATTTTGAGAAGTTAACTCATGTATTGGACCAGGACCCCCCACCTTACCAGCTCGTCCATCTACTGAATGAAGAGCATCTCTTGACAAGTGGACGGATGAAGATAACAAGGCTAGATACTACATGTTGAGCTCGATGTTCGATGAGCTTTAGTGCTAACATGATGATATCTAGACTACCTGCCAAATGTTGGCTCACCTATAAGAGATGTTTAGTGAACAGAGTCGCACAGCCAAGTATCAAGTCACTAAATGATTGTTCAAGACTAAAATGCATGATGGATAGTCAGTCCAAGATCATTATCTGATGATGATCAAGGATTTAGAAGAGCTTGAGAAGCTCGATGTGAAGTTGGACCTGGATCTGTAGAATGATATAATTTTGCAATCCTTGACTGATGCATATGGGTAGTTCATCATGAACTACCATATGCATAAACTTCAAAATTATCTAATCGAGCTTATGAACATGCTGGTTACTGCTGAGCTTTCTATGAAAGGTTCCAAAGGCTCAGTGCTTGCTATGGGATGGACTTCTTCCAAGAGAAAGTCTTTTGAAAAGAAGAAGAAGTCTGTGAAAAGACAAAAGGTGGAAGAAGGAAAGAAGAAAAAGATAGAACTGAAGAAGAAGGCCGCTGACAAAGGAAAGTGTTTCCATTACAACACTAACGGCCATTGAAAGCAAAACTATCCTACTTACCTAGCCACCCTGAAGAATAAGAAGGAGGTAGGTTCTTCTAAAGGTATGCTCGTTATTGAGTCTAATCTTATGATTTCTTCTACATCCAATTGGGTGCTTGACTTTGATTCTAGTGCTCATTTGTGTACTTCCATGCAGGGTCTTGAGGATAGTAGGAGGCTGAGGGATGGTGAGATGATCCTACGCATCAAAAATGGTGCAAGAGTTGTTGCTGTGGCCGTGCGAACATACCCTCTTCGACTACCATCTGCTTTAGACTTAGTATTAAAAGGTTGTTATTTTGTGCATACAGCAAGCAGGAATTTGATTTCTATTTCATGTTTAGCATAAGAAAGCTATGTAATTAGTTTTCTTAAGGACCATTGTAACATTCTTTATGAAAGAAATAAAATTGCAAGTGGTTTCCTTATTAACAGTCTTAAATAGTTACATATTGATGTACCTATTTTAATATCAAGCAAAATATGAATGCCATAAAAATAAAATGATCTAGGGATAGTCTAAATGATAGGTATCTATGGCACCTAAGACTAGGTCATATAGCGGAAGATAAGTTAACAAATTAAAGAAAATTGGGCTATTGAGTCCATTGACTTTTGAGTCATATCCAATTTGTGAATCTTGTCTTCATGGCAAAATGACTAAGCTTCCTTTTGTAGGACATGGGGAAAGGGCCACGAATCTTCTTGCCCTAGTATATACTAATGTATGTGGCCCATTTGATGTGCCGGCTAGAGGCAACTTTATCTACTTCATAATCTTTACTGATGATTTATCTTGATATGGGTATGTGTATCTTATGAGACATAAGTCTGAAGCTTTTGAAAAGTTTAAGAAATTCAGATATGAAGTAAGAAAGCAAACTAAAAAACTCATTAAGGTTCTTCGATCAGATCGAGGAGGTGAATATCTTAGCCAAAAATTCTTGGACTATCTCAAGAAAAATGGCATAGTCTCTCAATGGACTCCATCTGGAATACCTCAACTCAACGAGATTTCAGAATGGAGGAATCGAACCCTATTAGATATGGTCCGATCCATGATGAGCTTCATAGACCTTTCTGATTTTCTTTGGGGACACAGTCTGTTAACTACAATATACTTACTGAATAGGGTTCCTTCTAAAATCATTCCTACCACACTGTATGAGATATGGCATGGTAAAAAATTAAGTCTGAGTCATCTCAGAATTTGAGGTTGTCCGGCTCATGTCAAAAGACAACAAGAGGACAAGTTAGACTATAGGTCCTTTAGAGCTCGATTTATAGGATATCCTAAAGAATCATTAGGATATTATTTCTATATTCTAGAAGATCATAATATGATTATGAGTTGACATACCATCTTTCTTGAAAAATAGTTTATTCAAGATAGCAGCATTGGAAAGCAGATCAAGCTCGAGGAGAAAGTCTCATAAGAGCAACGAGCTAAGGACCAAATGAAACCAAATTAGGTTGAGCCAATACAATCATTACCTCCACCTCATAGATCGGAAAGAGTTTTTCATCCCCCTGAGAGGTACTTAGATACTATTTCAGAGAAAGTAGAGAAAATATTCCTTGTAGGTAATGGGGTTCACGATGATGATCCCAAAACCTATGGTGAGGTGATTTCAGATATCGACTCCGAAAAATGATTAGAGGCAATGAAGTTAGAAATTGACTTGATACACTCAAACCAAGTCTGAACCTTGATAGATCTACCAGAAGATATAGTACCTATTGGGTGTAAATAGATCTACAAGAGAAAGATTGATGCAAATAAAAATGTAGAGACATTCAAAGCTAGATTAGTGGCAAAAGGGTATAGTCAATGCAAAGGCATTGACTATTAGGATACCTTTTCGCCAGTAGCTATGCTAAAATCCATCCGCACATTACTTGCTATTGCATCCTATTTTGATTATGAAATATGGAAAATAGATGTGAAAATGATATTCTTAAATGGATACCTTGAGGAAGATATTTATATGGAACAGCCGCTAGGTTTCACATCTAGTGATGCTGATCACAAGGTATGCAAATTGCAAAGGTCCATATATGGACTTAAGCAAGCATCTCAGAGCTGAAATACTCATTTTAATGATGTGATCAAAATATTTGGTTTCATCAAAAATGAGGAGGAATCATGTGTCTTCAAAAAAGTCAGTGGGAGTGATATTATCTTCCTCATATTATATGTGGATGATATCCTCCTTATTGCAAATGATATTCCCATGTTGACCATAGTTAAAATGTGGTTATCTAAAGAATTCTCCATGAAAGACCTAGTAGAAGCATCCTTTATTCTAGAAATTAAGGTCTATAGAGATAGACCGAATAGGATGCTAGGACTTTCACAGAAGATGTATATAGAGGAAGTGCTAAAGAGATTTAGCATGGAAAACTCTAAGAGGGGATTAGTACCCTTTAGACATGGCATTCATCTCTCCAAGAAGATGTGCCCTAGCACACCTGAGAAAATAGAACGCATGAGGAAGATCCCTTATGCTTCAGCAATAGGGAGCCTTATGTATGCCATGTTATGTACACATCCTGATATAGTCCATGCTGTGAGTGTCACGAGCAGATATCAGTCGAATTCAGATGAAGAACACTGGACTTCAATGAAATGTATCCTTAAGTACTTGAGAAGAACTAAGGATATGTTGTTGATTTTTGGTAATGGAGAACTCCAAGTCTAGGGGTATATAGACTTGAATTTTATATCCAATGTAGATGATCGAAAGTTGACATCTGGGAGTCTGTTTGCATGTAACGATGGTGCTGTTAGTTGGAAGAGTTTCAAGCACACAGTGATAGCAGATTCCACCATGGAAGCAAAATACATCGCTGCATCAAAAGCTGTGAAGAAGACATTCTGGTACAAGAAGTTTGCTGCAAAAATTGGAGTGATGCCATCAGATGCCATTCCTCTATACTACAACAATAATGATGCCATAGCCCTTGCTAAGGAGCTGAGCTCTCATCAGAAATCCAAGCACATCGAGCGGCGATACCACCTCATCTGTAATTACCTCAAGAAAGGTTACATCAAGGTCAAGAGAGTCGACTCTACAGACAATACGGTAGACCCACTCATAAAGCCATTGGGCCAGTAAAAGATTGAAGCCCACCTTGAGAAGATGGAACTTAGATTTATAATCAATTGGCTTTTGGTCAAGTGGGAATTTGATAGATATGTGTGCTCTAGAAGTCAGAATTGGCTGACACTTGTTACACTTTTAAGGGCAAAATTATAATTTTGATTATAAATAATAAAATGGATTATTTTCTATCACAATGTGTATTTAGTGTCTATAATACATCCCTTGAGTTAATGGCAAGGATAATTCTTATTTTCAAGAGTTGAAAATTTAAGACATGAATTTTTATTATTAACTCATAAAATGCTCCTAACTGTAGGATCATCATGAGGATGATGATTGATTCGGAAGGTTGGTGTACAATCGCTTCTTTACAATAGATGAGTCTTGAGTCTATGGTGTAGAGACATCGGAGTAAAAGTACAGGTACTTGTTAGAGAATGAGGGCACTGAGTGTGACCACCTCGAGCAGTCATAAGGAAGCCTACCTTCTCGTTAATGATTGGCTCAAAGCTACAGTGGTGTGTCTGATTCTTTGATCTGAGATGCATCGACAGTTCACCTTGAGGGTGTTATAGTTTGACTATACCATAACTCGGTCTTCTAGCCATCCAAAATCCTGAGGTGTATGTTGGCTATAGCATGTTCATTGTAGAAATTGGATTGCACTAAGAGGGAATCTATCTATCTCGATAGATGAGGAGAAGCCCTATGATGATCTTGAGAATCAAGTCCATAAGCCTATGGCCATGGCAGAGTGAAATGATAGAAAGAGTTTCTATTAAGGTTTTTACATCGGACTTGAATCGAATGATTAATTCATATGACGAAAATTAGGGTTTGACAAGTTCACCTTAATCCTAAATCAATCAGGACTCAAGATAGAAGAACTTAATCACACATATAACTGCATCGAGAGGTTCATTTTCAGTTCTAATGGGTTGCCACCATATGCTACTAGGTGTCACTGGTCGATTTTGGGAGCAATTAGAATGATTTGGATAATCGATCATTCTAGTTATCTGAATCAGAAAAGTTCTGATTCATCGAAAGATATTTCGATGATGTCGATGATAGAGATCGCAACATATCTCATTACAATATGAAATTGAACCTAACTAGGTCACACATATAAGGGTTTGGATTTGGATATCATCAATTGGACTAACCCAGTTCAATTGATTTGAATTAGATTCAATTAGGTTCAAAAAAATTGTACTAGCACATGATTGAGCCTAAAGTTCTCCTTCAACAATCATTAAATATTATCTCAACTGAGCCAAATATATTTGGGCTCACTCAGGTACCTTTACTTGGTCTAACTAGAGTTTGTCCAGATCAGAAAAGGATTGTCTTAATTTATAAGATAAATTTAAGATAACATCTACTATTTTCCATCACCTACTAATTCTTGTCTTTTGGCTTTGGTCAAACGTTGACCTTAAACCCTTGGACATCTGCCCATGTGTCATGCACCCATAGGAGAGTAGATAGGGGCTTATCCTCCTACTAGAAAGGGGAATGGAGGGGGTGCATGCCTAAGGAGGTGTGCACCTAAGAATGGTGATGCCTAGAGTCCCATACAGATGGGACTCCAGGTTGCTTCTTGGAATCAAACTAGGTGGCGCCAAAGACGCTGCTTTGACCAGTCTTGGTGCCACCTAAGGATGTTGGAGAGGGGCTCTCATCTGATTGGATCAGATGATATCATCCCACCAATTAGATTTAGATCTAATTGAATGAAGAAATGTGATTGGCCGGGATGATGTGGCACTGCATGGCGCAGCAAGGTCTATATAAACCTTGTTTGCGCCTAAGTTTAGAGTGGTTCTCCCCTTGCCCATGCCACATAGCCATCTCCCTCTCTCCTCCATGCCTACCTCTGATCCTCTCTCCTCTCCACACCCAAGGGGTTTTGGGCTTCAGTTTGGTGCGATCCAAATAAGAGAAAGGCGACAAGAAAGGAAGAAGGCAGCACTGCTGCAAGAGACGACATCGGATCTTCAAAAGTTATTTTGAACACCTTCAAGATCAGATCTAGATCTAATCTTTGGAGAAAATATTGAGAAGGAGGAGATGTCTAGATCCTGCTCGAGTGGATACCGATAGAGGCCAGGCGATTGAAGAAAAATCCTAATTTTTCGGTCCAGGTTCGTTCAGGTCTGATTAGATCAAGAGATATATTTGAAAAATTTTTCTATTGATCCCAATCAGATCTTGATATATTTCAGATCTGATTATTATTATTTTAGAAATCAAAATAAAATTAGATAAATTAAATTAGATTTAACTTACCTTGATATGGGTAATCCTATTACTCGTTGATGATCCTGTATGCAGCGGAAGGTTCTGGATCTTGCCACGCAAGTGCCTGGCCTCTATCGGTATCCACTCGGGTTGGATCTGGAGATTCTCTTCTTTTCTATCACGTCTCTAAAAATTAGATCTGGGTCTGATATGAAAAATCTTCAAAACTCCTTTTGAAGATCAGCAGTCGTCCTTTGCAGCAGCACAGCCTTCTAGCTTTTACTCGCCTTTCTCTTATCTAGATTGCACCAACCAAGGTCCAAAACCCTTTTGGACGTGGAGAGGAGAGGGAGAAGGTGGTTTGGCATGGAGGAAGAGGAGAGAGGCAGCCTTGGGGCGTGGGGAATTATGATTCAATCATCTATATATATGTTTGAGTTGGGCGCAGGGTCTTATTTATAGACTAAGCATGATCCAACTCCTCTTCTTCCCAACCAATCACAACTCTTTGTGAAATCAGATCTAAATCTGATTGGTGGGAATAGAGTCTCCTGGATTCCTCCTTAGAGAGTGCCTAAGACCAGTCAAAGTTGGTTCTTAGGAGAACTCTAATTGGAATCCAAAATGGAGATGGAGTCCCTGTCCAATAGGGACTCCTAGGCATCTCCAACTTGGGCACACGCCTAGGGTGGCGTGTGCCCTCCTCCTTGCCAGGTTCTGGTAGGGGGACAAGCCCCCACCAGCTCTCCAATAGGTGCGTGACATGTGGTCAAAAGTCAAAGTATCAATGGTCAACATTTGACCAGTCAAAGGTAGACTTTTGACCAAAGTCAAAGAACAAGAAATGGCAGGTGACCAAAAATGGTAGGTAATGTCTTACAAAATAAGACAACCTTTTCTGACTTGGACAACCTCCAGTCAGACCATATGAAGGCCTCTGATTGAGCACAAACTCCTTTGGCTCAGGCAGGACAACTTATTTATGATAGTAAAAGAAGAACGTTAGGTTCAATCGAGTGCTAGCACGATTTTCTTGAACCTAATTGAATCTCATTCAGATCAATTGAACTGGATCAGTTCAATTGATGATCACCAGATTCAAACTCTTGTTTGTATGACCCAGTTAGGTTCAGTTCTGTATGGTAATGGGATATGTCATGATCTCTATCATCGACATCATCGAAACTCCTTTCGATGGATCAGAACTCTTCTGATTCGAACAGCTAGAATGATCGATCATCTAAATCATTCTAATTGCTCCCAAAATCCATCCAGTGACACCTAGCAGTATATGGTGGCAACCCATCAGAGCTAAATGTGAACCTCTTGGTGCAGCTACCTGTGTGATTAAGTTCTTCTATCTTGAGCCCCGATCAGATTAGGGTTAAGGTGAACTCGTCAAACCCTAGTTTCTGTCATATGATGTAATCATTCGATTCAAGTCTGATGTGAAAATCTAAATAGAAACTCTTTCTATTATTTCATGCTGCCATGGCCATGGGCTTCTAGACTTGATTCTCATGATCATCATAGGGCTGCTCCTCTACCATCGAGGTAGATAGATTCCATCTTGATGCTATCCAGTTCCTACAATAAACATGCTATAGCCAACATACACCTCAGGGTTCCATATGGCTAGGAGATCGAGTAATGGTGTAGTCAAACTATAACACCCTCAAGGTGAACTGCCGATGCACCTTAGGTCAAAGAACCAGATACACTACTGCAGCATCGAGTCAGTCATTGACGAGAAGGTAGACTCCCTAATGACTACTCGAGGTGGTCACGCTCAGTGCCCTCATTCTCTAACGAGTACCTGTACTCTCACTCCAGTGTCTCCACACCATAGACTCAAAACTCATCTACTAAAGAGAAGCGATTGTACACCAACCTTCCGGATCAATCACCATCCTCATGATGATCCTATGGTCGAGAGCATTTTATGAGTTAACAATGATTATTCATGTCTTAAATTTTCAACTCTTGAAAATATGAATTATCATTACCATTAACTCAAAGGATGTATCACAGACACTTAATACACATATGTGATAAAGAATAACCTATTTTATTGATATTAGGAAAAATTACAATTTTGCCCTTAGAAGTGTATTACAAGTGTCAGCCAATTCTGGCTTCTAGGGCACATATATCTAACAATCTCCCACTTATCCTAAAGCCAATTGGCTACAAGTCTAAGTCCCATCTTCTCAAGGTGGGCTTCGAACTTCTGTTGGTCCAACGGCTTTATAAGTGGGTCTGCCACATTGTCTGTGGAGTTAACTCCCTTGACCTCGACATAACCCTTTTCGAGGTAATCGCGGATGAGGTGGTATCACCGTTTGCTTGAAACTCTTTCAGCTGACAGCACCACCATTGCACACAAACAGACTCCTAGATGTCGACTTTCGATCATCTATATCGGACATGAAATCCGAGTCTCTGTATCCCTGGACTTGGAGTTCTCCATTACCAAAGACCAACATCATATCCTTAGTTCTTCTTAAGTACTTAAGGATACATTTCACAGAAGTCCAGTGTTCTTCACCTGGATTTGACAGATATCTGCTTGTGACACTCACAGCATGGGATATATCAGGTCATGTACATAGCATGACATACATGAGGCTCCCTATTGCAGAAGCATAAGGGATCTTGCTCATGCGTTCTATTTCCTCAGGTGTGCTAGGGCACATCTTCTTGGAAAGATGAATACCATGTCTGAAGGGTATCAATCCCCTCTTTGAGTTTTCCATACTAAACCTCTTTAGTACTTCTCTATGTACATCTCTATGAAAATCTAGCATCCTATTCGGTCTATCCTTATAGACCTTAATTCCTAGAATAATGATGCTTCGCTAGGTCTTTCATGGAGAATTCCTTGGACAACCATATTTGACTGTTGTTAATATGGAAATATCATTCCGAATAAGGAGGATGTCATCCACGTACAATACGAGGAAGACAACAGCGCTCCCACTGACCCTTTTGAAAACATACGGTTCCTCTTCATTTTTGATGAAACCAAATATTTTGATCACATCATTGAAATGAGTGTTCCAGCTCCGAGATGCTTGCTTAAGTCCATATATGGACCTTTGCAGCTTGCAATCCTTGTGATCAGTATCACTGGATGTGAAACCTAGTGGCTATTCCATATAGATATCTTCCTCAAGATATCCGTTCAAGAATGCCATTTTCACGTCCATTTGCGATATTTCGTAATTGAAATAGGCTGCAATGGCAAGCAATGTACGGATGGATTTTAGCATAGCCACTAGGGAAAAGGTATCCTGATAGTCAATGCCTTCGCGTTGACTATAACCTTTTGCCACTAGTCTAGCCTTGAATGTCTCCACATTCCCATCTGCACCAATCTTTCTCTTGAAGATCCATTTACACCCAATAGGTACTATACCTTCTGGTGGATCTACCAAGGTCCAGACTTGGTTCGAGTGCATTGAGTCAATTTCTGACTGCATACCTCTAGCCATTTTTGGAGTCATATCTGATATCGCCTCATTGTAGGTTTTGGATTATCACATGATCACCTTATACGGGAACATTTTCTCTACTTCCTCTGAAATAATACCTAAGTATCTCTCAAGGGATGGAAAACTCTTTCCGATCTACGAGGTGGAGAAGGTAGTGTTCTTATTGGCCAACCTATTTGGTTCCAATTGGTCTTACCTCATTGTACTAGAGACTTTCTCATCAAGCTTGATCTACTTTCAATGCCCTATCTTGAATAAACTTTTTCAAGAAAAATAGCATGTCGACTCAAATCACATTATGGTCTTCTGAGAAAAGAATAGTATCTAATGACTCTTTAGGATATCCTATGAATCGAGCTTTAAAGGACCTAAACTCTAACTTGTCCGCTTGTTGTTTTGACATAAGCGGACAACCCCAAATTCTGAGATGATCAGACTTGGTTTCTTACCATGCCAATCTCTACAGTGTGGTAGGAATGGTTATAGAGAGACCCTATTCAATAGATAAATTGAAGTTAACAATGAGTGTCCCAAAGAAAATCAGGAAGTCTGTGAAGCTCATATGGATCGAACCATATCTAATAGAGTCTGATTCTCCATTCTGAAATCCCATTGAGTTGAGGTGTCCTGTGGAGTCCATTGAGAGACTATGCCATTTTCCTTAAGATAGTCTAGGAATTCTCGTAGGTATTCACCTCCTCGATCTGATCAAAGAACTTAATGGATTTTTCAGTTTGTTTTTCTATTCATGTCTGAATTTTTGAACTTTTCAAAAGCTATGACTAGTCTCATAAGATACACACCCATACCTAGACAGATTTGGTAAAGGTAATGAAGTAGACAAAATTGCTCTAGTCGGCACATCAAATGGGCCGCACACATCAGTATGTACTAGGGCAGGAGATCTGTGGCCCTCTCCCCATGTCCAACAAAAGGGAGTTTAGTCATTTTGCCTTGAAGACAGTTCCAAGTTGGATATGACTCGGAGTCAATGGCTCAATAGCCATTTTTCTCAATTTGTTGATCCTGTCTTCTACTATATGACTAATCTCAGGTGCCATAGATACCTATCATTTGACTATCCCTAAGTCATTTGGCATTCACGTTTTGCTCGATAGTTAGAATAGGTACATCAATATGTAGCTGATAAAGACCATTAATAAGGAAATAATTTGCAATTTTATTTCTTTCATAAAGAATGTTACAATGGTCCTTAAAGAAGGTAATCACATAGCCTTCTTGTGCTAAGCATGAAACAGAAATCAAATTCTGCTAGCAGCAGGCACATAATAACAGTCTTTCAAAACTAAGTCTAAACCAGATGGTAATCGAAGAGGGTATGTTTCCACAGCTACTGTAGCAACTCTTGCTCCATTATCGATGCGTAGGATCATGTCTCCATCCCTCAACCTCCTGCTATCCTCAAGATCCTGCATGGAAGTGCACAGATGAGCACTAGAACCAGAGTCAAGCACCCAACTGGATGCAGAAGAAACCATAAGGTTAGACTCAATAACGAGCATACCTCCAGAAGGACCTTCCTTCTTATTCTTCAGGGTGGCCAGGTAAGTAGGGCAGTTCGCTTCTAATGGCCGTCGCTGTTGCAATGGAAACACTTTCCTTTGCCAGCGGCTTTCATCTTCGGCTCTGCCTTCTTCTTCTTTGCTTCTTCCACCTTCTGCTTTTTCGCAGACTTCTTTTTCTTTCCATAAGACTTTCTTTTGGAAGAAGTCCATTCCATAGCAAGAACTGAGCCTTTAGAACCTTTCATAGAAAGCTTAGCGGTAACCAGCATATTCATTAATTCAACCAAGGAATTTTGAAGTTTATGCATGTGGTAATTCATGATGAATTGCCCATATGCATCAGTCAAGGATTGCAGAATAATATCGTTCTGTAGGTCCAAGTCTAACTTCACACCGAGCTTCTCAAGCTCTTCCAAGTCCTTGATCATCATCAGACAGTGATCTTGGACTGACTGCCATCACGCATCTTAGCCTTAAAAAGTTATTTCGTGACTTGATATTTGGCTGCGCGACTCTGTTCACCAAACATCTCCTATAGGTGAGCCAACATTTGGCGAGCAATTTCGATATCTTCATGTTGGCACTGGAGCTCATCAGACATCAAGCCCAACATGTAATATCTAGCCTTATTATCTTCGTCTATCCACTTTTCTAGAGACGCTCTCTGTTCAATGGATGGACGGGCTGGTAAGGTGGGAGGGTCCTGATCCAATACATGGGTTAACTTCTCGGAACCCAAAACTATTTTGTAGTTCCTGAGCCAATCTTTATAATTGGTCAGTCAGTCTATGTGTCAGATACGTGCCAATGGGTTGGATGCAGACATTTTCTATAGAGAGTCAAAGATTCTAGTTAGATATTGTATTTGACTTGACCAATTTGTTTAGAATTTTATTTTTAAACAAATTAGCTCCCACTATTTTCTTGAATCCCTACACTCCCTCTATAGAGATGCAAAAATCTCAACGATTAATGATTTCAATGGGTGGTGTGGTCTCACCAACTGACTCATCACCTCACCTAACAGTTATTGATGATGGGTTAGCCAACGAGTGAACAACTCTTGTTCAATGATTCTCTAATCATGGTGCACCCAAACATGGTCTCTAATTCATGAATCTCACCGTATCCGAAATATTGATCCACTCCTTAGTTAAGTCAGACCCACCATTTGCATAGACTGGGTCCTAATTGAGTCTCTACCGTATCCAAAATATTGAGCCCAACTCATCCTCCAGCCCATAGCATCTAATGCCTATAGATGATTGATCTTTCGTGCAACTGAGCCACTATATCAGCCAAGAACAATCAACCCCGGGAAGGGCCCGCACATCTACAATGGTGGAAGACTTAGACTTAATATTTTTTAGGGAGAATTGATTCGGGTCTCATTAAACTAGACTTGTCATAGTCATAACAATTATGACTAACTCTAGTGGTCATGGTTAGCTCGGATTATTGACCACCTCAGATCAGAACTGTGTCAATAGTAATATTGGCAGGTAAGGTGAGACCGGTGGAAGGAATATGCCATTAAACTCTACAAGAACGCATCTCAGGTGAGTAGCTTCCAATTCAAAAACCAGTCGGTTCGTATGTGCCAACTTACTTAGCACCAAATTGTTGAGCCAGAACCAATTGGGTTAGGCTACAATCAGAACTCTAACCTCTGAGCCTAATTAGGTCTTGCTTGGAATCGTGCTCGATCTTGACCCAACTTAATCCTATTTGCGCGTTCAATTTAAGCTTTTGTTGATCCCATCTAACCAACTCTTGATTCGGTTTGATCAACCGCTTAGACCTAATTGAGCTAACCCAAGCCGCAAACCCAATTATGAATATGTCTAAGATCTAAATTCTCATTTTAGATCTATTGATATTCCATAATCTTAATTTTTAATTAAGTAGGGTTCATAAAAAATACACATAAATCCTAGGATTTCAGGACTAGGGTTTTCAGAAAGTAAGTTTTGGGTTTCTGATTAAGGACGAACACGCGCACATCCCTACACATCATAAGAACCCCATCGAATGGAAGAGAGGGCCTTTAAATCTTCTTGTCTCTATGTACCGAGGCCAAGAGGAATGCCTTAATCAGGAACATGCATACCAACAAAATAGTTTTAGATCTTAATCATATATCTATATAAAATCAGATCTAATATGGCATATTTTGCATACATCTCATGTATCAAATCATGCATATTTTTAGATCTAAATTATCTCATAAAATCTAAAAAATTAGATTTAAATTGATCTATCAAAATAAATTCTAATCTAGAAAATTAGTAGAATTATTCTAACAACTAGTCTAGACATGCATCAATCATATCTCATATGATGTTTAAAATTAAATAATTTATTTTGCTATTTTTTAGATTTATTATAACCATTATAATATCAAAAAAAGTAAATAAATAGATCTAAAATATAATTTAATTAAATAAATAAAACATGCAAGACTATTCTATAGAACTATTCTATTTTAGAACTAGTTGCATATTTTCTAATCTTAGATCCTAAATCATTAATTTTAATTTTTTAATTTCAGATCTGATACATATCTATGTGACATCTAAAATCATTTAATTCTAATTAAAATAAATTTAAAATTAATCTAAATACTTTTGAAACCTTGGCTCTGATACCAGTTGAAGGAAAATCCTGATTTTTCGGTCCAGGTTCATTCAGTCTGATCAGATCAAGAGATATATTTCAAAAATTTTTTCTATTGATCAATCAGATCTTGATATATTTCAAATCTGATATTATTATTTTAGATAAAAATAAAATAGATAAATTAAATTAGATTTAACTTACCTTGATATGGGTAATCTATTACCATTGATGATCCTGTATGTAGGGAAGGTTTTGGATCTAGCCATGAAGTGCCTACCTCTCAGAGTCCACTCTGTGGCAGATCTGGAGATCCTCTTTTCTTATCACTCTCAAAAATCAAATCTGGATCTGAATCTGGAGGATCTTCAAAAACTCCTTTTGAAGATCAGCAGTCGTCCTTTGCAGCAGCGCACGCCTTCTAGCTTTTACTCGCCTTTCTCTTGTCTAGATTGCACCAACCAAGGTCCAAAACCTTTTGGATGTGGAAAGGAGAGGGAGAAGGTGGTTTGGCATGGAGGAAGAGGGGAGAGGCAGCCTTGGGGCGTGGGGAATTGTCATTCAATCATCTATATATATGTTTGAGTTGGGCGTAGGGTCTTATTTATAGACTAAGCGTGATCCAACTCCTCTTCTTCCCAACCAATCATAACTCTTTGTGAAATCAAATCTAAATCTGATTGATGGGAATAGAGTCCCCTGGATTCCTCCTTAGAGATGCCTAAGACCAGTCAAAGTTGGTTCTTAGGAGAACTCTAATTGGAATCCAAAAAGGAGATGGAGTCCCTATCCAACAGGACTCCTAGGCGTCTCCAACTTGGGCACACGCCTAGGGGTGGCGTGCGCCCTCTCCTTGCCAGGTTCTGGCAGGGGACAAGCCCACCAGCTCTCCAATAGGTGCATGACATGTGGTCAAAAGTCAAAGTATCATGGTCAATATTGGACCAGTCAAAGGTAGACTTTTGACCAAAGTCAAGAACAAGAAATGGCAGGTGACAAAATGGCAGGTAATGTCTTACAAATAAGACAACCTATTCTGACTTGACAACCTCCAGTCAGACCATATGAAGGCCTCTGATTGAGCACAAACTTCTTTTGGCTCAGGCAGGATAACTTATTTATGATAGTAAAGAAGAACGTTAGGTTCAATCGAGTGCTACACGATTTTCTTGAACTAATTGAATCTCATTCAGATCAATTGAACTGGACAGTTCAATTGATGATCACCAATTCAAACCTGTTTGTGTGACCCAGTTAGGTTCAGTTCTGTATGGTAATGGATATGTCATGATCTCTATCATCGACATCATCGAAACTCTTTCGATGGATCAGAACTCTTCTGATTCGAACAGCTAGAATGATCATCATATAAATCATTCTAATTGCTCCCAAAATTCACCAGTGACACCTAGCAGTATATGGTGGCAACCCATCAGAGCTGAATGTGAACTCTTGTGTAGCTACCTTGTGATTAAGTTCTTCTATCTTGAGCCCGTCAGATTAGGGTTAAGGTGAACTCGTCAAACCCTAGTTTCTGTCATATGATGTAATCATTTGATTCAGGTCCGATGGAAAATCTAAATAGAAACTCTTTCTATTATTTCACTCTCCATGGCCATGGGCTTCTGGACTTGATTCTTCATGATCATCATAGGGCTAGTCTCCTTAGCACGAGGTAGATAGATTCCATCTTGATGCTACTCAGTTCCTACAATGAACATGCTATAGCAACATACACCTCAGGGTTCCATATGGCTAGGAGACGAGTAATGGTGTAGTCAAACTATAACACCCTCAAGGTGAACTCGATGCACCTAGGTCAAAGAACCAGACACACTACTGCAGCATCGAGTCAGTCATTGATGGAGAAGGTAGACTCCCTAATGACTATCAAAGTGGTCACGCTCAGTGCCCCTTCTCTAACGAGTACCTGTACTCTCGCTCCGGTGTCTCCACACCATAGACTCAAGACTCATCTACTAAAAGAAGGATTGTACACCAACCTTCCGAATCAATCACAATCCTTGTGATGATCCTATGGTCGAGAGCATTTTATGAGTTAAAACAATGATTATTCATGTCTTAAATTTTCAAATCTTGAAAATATGAATTATCATTACCATTAACTCAAAGAATGTATCACAGACACTTAATACACATAGTGATAAAGAATAACCATTTTATTGATATTAAGTCAAAAATTACAATTTTGCCCTTAGAAGTGTATTACAAGTGTCAGCTAATTCTGGCTTCTAGGGCACATATATCTAACAGCGATTGCGTAGCTACATCCAGAACCTCAGGCAATCAGCAGGATCATCATAGGATAATTAGATTATCCAATAATAAGAATATAAATTAAATTTTGATTTATTTATTATTTATTTTTTTATTAAATTCATCAAATCAAAATCTGAAAAGTAATCACTCTTGATAGATCTAAGAAAAAAAATTTGAAATATTTTTCTGTAATCAATCAGATAATGACCTGCAGGTAGCGTGACCGAGATATAAGGGATTTCATCCTTTCATGACACTATGAGGTTACCTGGCCTAGATTTTCTACCGATTGAAACACAATGAACACTATCTTTTCTGAAGCTAATCAGGAGTGGTTAATCCATTCTTGACTCGTGACCGGACTTTACAAGTATTAAAATGTACCCACAAAATCTTTTGAACCTATATTAGAATACAGATAGTCCCCAGCATAAAGTTACAGTGAGTTGTTTAACAAGGTCCACATGATGATCTTCATGTCAGAGGGACACTTATACTCATTGACCATAAGCTTAACTACTCTTGACAATAGAGTTGCTCCATTGATCACATTTATGAATAGATGTACTCCTACATTCTCACCTGGATGCCATAACTAATATACTCCACACCACTTGGTTTACGAGGAACAACCAACACATATTGAACATACAGCAACTCACACTCGATAAAGTTATCATCCTTATTAATAACTTTATCATTTGGTCATGAATAATTTAAGAACCATAGATAAATCTGCCTTTATTGATTGATTGTGGTTCTAAGGACTTCATCATAATTTAGGAGCTCATTTAAGGAAGATAGAACTTTTATAATAAATCAGGCCAAATAACTATTAATTATTTGATAAATTTTATACTAATCTAACTTCTACACTTAGATGATTGGCTTTGAATATATTTCCAAACACATAGAAGTTCCAATCGAGTGAAACTCCTCACAACATCACCAATCAAGTAGGACCTCTAATGTGTGTGACTCCACAGGTGCGAACCACCTAAACCGATAGACAGAAACATACTACTACTAAAATGGCCTATGGCAGTGCTTACTTCATGGCAATAATTCAAAATTGCTGCCATAGCTCCTACGGCAGCGGTTTTCATTAACCCGTGCTATAGATCGAACCTATAGCAGCAGATTTTATATAACTACTGCTAATAGGTCAGATATATAACAGCGATTTATTAGAAAATCATTCGTAGGTCGGACCTATAGCAGTAGTTATAAAAAACTACTACCTAGGTGATCTATAGCAGCGGTTTCATCTATAACTGCTATCATAATTGGAAAAAAATTTTATAAGTCGCGGTTAGTAGAGAACCCGCTGCTATAAATCTGATTTATATGATAGTGGTTTAATTATAACCACCTGCCGATATATATTTTTTTAAATAATTATATAATTTTAAAATTTAAATATCCCATCTCATCATTCATTATCTAAATAATTATCATTAGAGTGTCATCGCAAAAGGTCACCTCGTTCGATGCCTTAGCTTCGATCGATCAAAAAATTTGATTTCGACGGACCACGAATGACAATATGATGATCTGATAGATTGAAGATCTTCGATGGATCCGAAAATCTGCAAATGATGAACTCAGGTTGCAATGTTTATAGCGTACTATCAAAGTTTCACTTTCAATCAGATATCGTTAATCTTTGATCAATTAGTATAGATTAGCTTCGATCGTTAACATGATAAATGAGTGATCAAAGGACTAACAGGTGTGTCCGATATGAGATAACTTTTTTATTAAAGATCTAGCAGCTAACTAACTTTAATTCAATTTTTTTGATTATGGTTGATTATAAATTCAACCTCATGAGATGAAGATAAGCTAACACTATTATGTCTCCTAATAAACCATTATGAAACTTCACTAGTGTTATGCATCTAGCTTTTGCAATATCTGCTAACATGAATAGTTTATATATAAAAATAATTTTAAAATTTTCATATCATTACTATATAAAATATTTAAAAATTATTAACAATATACACTTAATCTAAAAAATTATCTATAATCGAATTTCGTTTAATCCTTTGATCGCTTGTTTCTAATTTAAGCGATTCAACATCAATTCCATTACTAAATTAACCATTGATAACGATATCGATGAAGTAAATTTTTGATTAGTATGCTAACAAACATCATCGAGATCATCATTATAAGTTTTTGGATCCATTGGATGGGTCTACCTATCAGAATCCTGCGCATCATCATCATGATATAAACATCAAATTTTTTTGACTCGATGAAGCTAGGGCACATTGGGATCGAGGCAACTTTTTGTGATGACACTCTAATGATAATTATTTAGATAATGAATGATAAAGATGGGCATTAATTTTAAAATTATATAATATTTAGAAAAAAAAAATTATTTCTAACCTATGGCAACGGTTATCAAAAACTGCTACTATAGATCTACGATAGCAGTTATAGAACTCTTGCCGTAGATCTATGACAGCGATTTTGGATAACCACTGTCATAGATTTATGGCAGCGGTTCAATAACCACTGCTATAGATCTAGGACAGCAATTCGATAACCGCTGTCATAGGTTAGGTTAAAAATCTTCAATTTTTTCTTTCCTCCCGTGCGTGCTCGATCTCTCTCTCTCTCTCCCCCTCCTCTTCATCGTCGGTGAGGCTCCTTCCCCATCAACCGGCATTGCCACTCCTCCCCCTAGTCGGCATAACCCCTCCTTCCCCCTCGGTCGACATCGCCCTTCCTTCCCACCGACTGATCTACCCCCCTTCCACCCCCTCCACCCCCATCCCCGATCGCCCCTCCCCCCACCTACCACCCCCCATCCCTCCATCCAACCTCCCTCAGCACCCAGTAAACCCCCTCGGTGACCCCCATCCGACCCTCCTTGCCCCATAACCCCAGCGAACCCTCCACCATCGCTCGACCCCATGCAAACCCCCACCCCCCTGACCCCATCCGACCTCCTCAATCTGTGAACCCCCTACACGACCCCCATCCGACCCTCCTTGGCCTCTTGTGAAACCCCCCTTCGACGAACCCCTACGTACATCGGATCCCTCCTTTCCTCTCTTAAGAGGAAACACTTGTAAGAAAAAAAGATAATTTTCACAACCATCAGACTCTTCGTGCACACCCTTATTTATAATGTACGTAGGGGTGCCAACACATACTCTCGCACCCTTTCCAAATTATTATCTTATGTCCCTTCAGCTTATCTCATGCCTTACCAAAAATAACGACATGTAGACTTAGTCCAAGAGGTGCCTTAAAGCAAAAGGACTCTCAGACTAATTTTACGTAAGTTATTTACGAAGAGTCGTGAGCTTTCATTTTTGGCTCCAACATATACAACCATTAGATCAGATAAGTAGGCAATCTAATAGCCTTGATGTGGGATGCCCATTCAGCAAAAATGGCAGGGAGATAATCTTTGAATAGTCAAAGTCCAAAGAGGCATCAAGGAAGAGTGGGCGGTGGCAAGGAGTCCTAGGCGACAAGGAGTCCCTTCTCATACAAATATTAAATAGATAATGGAGTATTTAACCTGCAGAAGGACTCTTCTATGCCCCATATCTGATGTCCATGCCCATATGAAAAATTATGCGACATGGAGAAAGAGGAAAAGTCAAAGAAGGTAGGCGCCAAAGTCTCTTGCGCATGAAAGACTTCCCACGCGCAAGAGAGAGACTCTCTGGCACGTGGGATTCTAGTATGTGATGCCCCATCTGAAGTCCAATCAGTCTAGGTTAATCAAATTTAAGACCAAATCCAATTTGGCTCAAATCGGACCTTAATAAGCCCAAATTGGAAGCCGATTCGAATCCAATTCGAACCTAGGTGCTAGGATTTGCTACATGTGCTAGCATGTTCATCTTGCAAACATAGTCTAATTCAATTAGATCCTTAATCAATTCCCTTTATGTGTGACCCATTGGGTTCCACATCTAACCAACAGTGAGTCTGGGTGTGATTTGACCTAATCTAGTTAGAACTCAATCAAATCGATTTAGGTCAAAATTAGCCTACCCAATTTGACTTAATTAAAACACTTTCTAATTTAATGATCAAATTAAAATTTTAATTTGATCGAACCCATGAGACATGATTGACATCTAGCAACATATCGTGACAATTCAAAAGATGTAAAATTTTGACAAAAATATCAAAAATACCCTTTAGTGAAAAGTTACCATGCAACTAAATCTTTCGATCACCCTGCATCCTGAATATGACTCTGGGTATGAAAATATGTCAATCCCAATATCATATTCATTTTTCTCTCAATCTTATGATGATGATTTATTTAATGAAACATTAGAAACTATTTTTAATTTTTTTTATCATGCTTTGATCAAAGTCTTCCTGAATCATCATTTGTTTGAAGCAGGCAGGATGCAATTCTCTCTTACCAGGAGTGATCGATTCCATGTTAACCTACTCACAACCTTCATATATATAATTCACCATATCCAGATCATCCCGTACATGACTGAGTCATGAATGAGTATGAACCAAAATATGGATTCATATATATAAGGTTCTATGGTAGTTTCAGGTCAAAGGATTACATGCATAATTCCACTATGAGAACCATCTATTGACATGTGGATAAGACTCCATTAGATATTCTCGATTTAGATCAATTCAGTGAACTCATTCTCTAATGAACATCCACATTCTTGTATTAGTGTCATACATAGGTTATTATGAGATCAATCACCCTCTCAATCGAGCATACAAAGGATGTTCTAGTCTTACCAAAAAATATTGATCCCCAACTCAATGTCCCATCGACTAGGAATGTTATAAATTAGGTTTTAAGGTTTTAGGTCTCACTGGTATGGTCTCATCATGATCCTAAAATCATAGCCCTAATTTATGGGATTCATCATAATCTTAAATAAATAATAAGACACTACATATGATGAAATAAATGCCTTTATTTATTTTAAAATGTCATTACATGAGTTTGGAAGATAAAAAATAGCCCAAGAAATAAATAAATTTTGATTGGCTTGAGGGCATATTCCTTTCAATCTCCCACTTGCACTAAAGCCAATCGCCCTTATATTTTAATCCCATACAATCAAGGTGGCGATCAAACAGTTGCAGTGGTAAAGCCTTAGTGAATGGGTCTGCTATGTTGTTCTTTGTGTCAACTCGTTCTATGACTACATCTTGTCTTTCAATAATTTCACGAACGAGATGGAAGCATCTCAGAATGTGTTTGGATTTATGATGAGACCTTGGTTCCTTTGCTTGAGCAACAGCTCCAGTATTATCACAGTAAAGTGGTACTGGATTCTTAATTTCAGGAATAACACCCAATTCAGTGATGAACTTCTTCATCCAGACAGCTTTCTTGGTGGCTTCACTTACAGCTATGTATTCTGCTTCAGTGGTTGAGTCAGCTACAGTTGGCTGCTTAGTACTCTTCCAACTTCACTGCTCCATCATTCAGAGTAAAGACATATCCTAAAATGGATTTGCTATCATCTGGGTCTGATTGAAAACTAGAGTCAGAATATGCTTCTAAGTTTAAGATCAGAACCACCATATACTAGAAAAATATCTTTAGTCCTTCTCAAGTACTTAAGAATATTTTTCACAGCTTTCCAATGATCCTCTCCTGGATCAGCTTGAAATCTACTTGCAATGCCTAAAGCATAAGCAACATCAGGCCTTGTACATAACATGGCATACATTATTGATCCAACAGCCGAAGCATAAGGAATAGAACTCATTCTATTTCTCTCTTCAGGTGTCTTTGGAGACATCTTTTTAGAGAGATGTATGCCTTGACTCATGGGTAAATAACCTCTTTTACTCCCATCCATACTGAATCTTTTCAGTATTAAGTCAATGTACCTTAGATTGGGACAAGCCTAGCATCCTCTTAGATCTATCTCTATAGATCTTTATTCCTAGTATATAGGATGCTTCTCCCAAATCTTTCATGAAAAACTTATTTGATAGCCATAATTTGACTGATTGTAACATTGGGATATCATTTCCAATGAGGAGTATGTCATCTACATACAGAACCAAGAAGACTATGGTTCTCCCACTAGTTTTCTTGTACACACATGGTTCATCAACATTCTTGATAAAACCAAACTCTTTTACTGTTTCATCAAAATGGATGTTCCAACTCCTTGATGCTTGCTTTAATCCATAAATGGATCTCTTAAGCTTGCATACCTGATTTGGTCTCTCATTTGACTCAAATCCCTCTGGCTGTGACATATAGACCTCCTCCTCAAGGAAACCATTAAGGAAGGCAGTCTTTACATCCATTTGCCATATTTCATAGTCGTGGTATGCTGCTATGGCAAGCATAATCCGAATAGATTTGAGCATGGCAACAGGTGAAAATGTTTCATCATAATCAATCCCCTATTTTTGCCTAAAATCCTTAGCCACCAATCTGGCCTTATAGGTTTCAATTTGACCATCAGCTCCTAATCTTTTTCTTAAAAATCCATTTGCATCCAATAGGATTTATATCCTCTGGTGCATCCACCAAAGTCCATACTTTGTTGGTGTGCATGGATTCCATTTTCGGATTGCATGGACAGCCAGCCATTTGTAAGAGTCCTTACTTTTGACTGCTTCCGTATAGGTCAGAGGTTCGTCATTTTCAATGACTTGGGCTTCATTATTCTCAATAATGAAACCCATACCTCATAGGTGTATTTCGTACTCTTTTAGACCTATGGATAGGAGTTATGTGTTCTGGTTCTTTTATGTGATTATTTGGTTGAGAAATTTCTATTTATTTTTTCTTGAACTTCACTAAGTTCAATATTTCTGCCACTGCCCTTTTCTAGGATAAATTTCTTTTTCCATGAAAGTGGCATGCCTACTTACAAATACCTTTTGTTCAGTAGGATGGTAGAATAAATATCCTATACTATTTCTAGGATATCCTATAAATAGACATCTGTCTGATCTAGCATCAAGTTTATGTCCAAAATTTTCTTTTGACATATGCTGGACAACCCCATATCTTAAGATACTTAAGATTAGGTTTCTTACTTCTCCATATGTCATATGGAGTACTAGATACAGATTTAGAAGGTACTCTATTCAAGATGTAAATTGTAGTCTCCAGGAGCATGACCCCAGAAGAAAATAGGTAATTCAGTGAAGCACATCATGGACCGTACCATATCTAATAAGGTACGATTTTTTCTTTCGGCTACACCATTTAATTATGGTGTATAAGGAGGTGTCCATTCAGAGAGAATCCTCTTTAACTTTAAGATAGTCTAGAAACTCACTAGATAAGTATTCTCCTCTCTGATCAGATCGAAGGATTTTTATACATTGTCCAGTTTGTTTTTCGACCATACTTTGATACTCTTTAAATTTATCAAAGGCTTCTGATTTGTGTTTCATAAGATACACATATCCAAACCTAGATAAATCATCAGTGAATGTTATAAAATAAGAGTATCCTCCTCTAGCTTGAGTTGTCATAGGACCACATACATCCATATGTACAAGTCCTAATAACTCATTTGTCCTTTCTCCATGTCCACTAAATGGAAGTCTTGGTCATTTTACCCATGAGGACATGATTCACAAGTTCCTAATGATTCATAATCAAAAGGATCAAAGAACTTTTCTTTGTATAACTTGTTAATCCTAGCCTCACTAATATGACCTAATCGACAATGCCAAAGTAAAGTATTATTTATGTCATCTCTCTTACGTTTTCTATTTTCATCAATATGAAATATATTGTCATCCAAACATAGAGTCAACAAACTATTGCTAAATATGCCAAAATAAATATTTTCATTAGAATATTTAATCGAGCAACCTTCGCTCATTACATCAAGACTATAATCTTGTTTTAATAACAAGGGTATAGATATAATATTTCTAATGATCTTAGGTATATAATAATAATTTGTAAGCTCTAAGATCTTCTCAGAAGATAACTTCAATATATTTGTCCCTACAGCTTCTGCTTGAATAGATTCTCCTCCAGCGCCATAGAGCTTGAAGTCACCTTTCTTCAAACTCTTAATTTTCTGTAGCCCCTGCAAAGATTTATAGATATGAAAACCACAGTCGGTATATAATACCCAAGAGTTTGAAATGAAAGAATTTAATGATAATATAGTATGTATCTCATACATACCTTTTGGTACATTATTTGCACCAGACTTCATGGTTGTGAGGTAAACCTTGCAATTTCTCTTCCAATGATCTATTTTGTTGCAGTGAAAATAGGTCGTCTGTCTGAAGACCTTCTTCCCTTTTCTCTTCTTATTTATACCATCTTTAGGGTTCAACCTTCTCTTTGAACCCTTTTTTCCTGCCTTCTTCTTAAAGATTCCATCCATAAGAAGAAGAGGAGCCTTATCCTTCTTGATATGGCTTTTGGCTGTCTTGAGCATATTTAATAGCTCAGGCAAGAAAGAATTTAGTTTATTCATATGATAGTTTACGACAAACTGAGAAAATGATTCAGAGAGTGATTGCAGGATCAAATCCTGACTTAACTCTCCATCCATAACAAAACCTAATTGACTTAATGAGTGATTAGGTCAATTACCATCAAAACATGATTTTGTATGGATGTTCCTTCTATCATTCTTGCATAAAATAATTGCTTAGATATCTCATATCTAGCAGTTCTACTATGCTCTCCATAAAGCTCTTTTAGATTGAGCAATATGGACTGAGTGTCCATGCCATCATGCTGCCTCTATAATTTATTACTCATAAAGGCAAGTATGATGCATTTGACAGTAAGAAAATTATTTTGCTACATCTTGTATGTGGACTTATCTTCATCTATAGCATCTTTCTCTAATGGCTTAGGATCAGAGGCATCAAGAATATAGAAGAGTTTTTCTTGACTGAGTACTATTTTTAGGTTTCTCAGCCAGTCCACATAATTTTGATCAGTCAATTTATTTGAATCCAAAATTGAATGCAATGAAAGTGAAGAAGCCATTTAATCTACATAATAAAGAATAATACATAAGCAAATAACTCATGATGACAAACATAATTAAATTAGAATTTTAATTTGATTATGTCTCCCACTATTTAATCAAAAATCATAACCCTCAAATATGATAATTGAGAAAACCTAATCATTTTTCTTAGTGAGAATAAAATCCTAATTCCTTATAAAAGGTCTTGTGTTTGCACAACAAACCTGATTATAAGTTCAAAGATAGGAAACTCTTTCCAATTGCATTTTAAGCAACTCTCAAAAAAAATTTTGACCTCTAAAACATTAATAGCCTTGTGTTAGCACAACAAACTTTAATATTTTAGTTTAAGTAGAACCCTTTCATTTCTATACAGTCAAAATGAAATATAACTACTTTTGTGGTTACACAACAAAGTAGTATATTCAAAATGCCTGTAAGCATCTCAATGCACTAGATTAATATTACATCATTCCCCATGATAGATCTTATGGTTACACAACAAAACTAATATGGTTCTAGACATAATAAGAACCTAGTATGAAGGAAGGCCTTAATGTAGTGAATATAATACTAAGCATTTCAATCTAGCACCCAATTAAATTAATCGAATCGACCAGGTAAGTAGGAGAGAAGTGGGAGTCCCCCCATTGCTTTCCTTAGACACCAATAAATTGACCAGGTCAGACAAAAGAATCAATTAAAAAATTATATTCTCTTTACCAATCATGAACCATTTTTTCTAGACACTGATTAATTAATTAGACATCCCGATTGATTTAGCTATAGGTTAATTACACTACAACTTAATATAATTTTTATAGAGAGATTTAAACGGTCTCGATGCACATTCTGATTTAAATCAAACTAAGTGCCTAAAAGCATCAATTATGATAAAATTTATATATATATATATATATATATATATATATATATATATATATATATATATATATATATATATATCATATTAACATGTATAATTATTCTAGGACCGCCATCATTACATAGTGAATACTTTCCACTATGTCAGGGCAACCTTTAGAGAATAATATATACATTATAATCTCATTATGATAAATAAAAAAAGTGATCTCATCATATAAATAACATGCTAATAAAAAGATTATATCATATTTTTCATTTATGCTATTATATTATAAGCAAAGCATTATATGATTTAACCTAATAAGGCTTGCTCTAATACCACTGATAGGATTGATGTACAGGGTGGAAGCACAGATTTTAAAGCAAAATTATGAAATCATATAAACCAAACCCGAATCCTAGGACCATCTTATTAGCAATTTAAATCATATTATATGCACACATTTGTAACATAAATTAGAAAGTATTCAGAACATACCTCTAATCGCTTAAACTCTGAACTTGACCCTAATTCGCTGGCAGCAATCCATCAGGGGTTCCATCAGGTGCCCACGTGTTCACCCTTCAATGTTGATCCACACGGAGACTTGATCAAAACACCAGCACCTCTAATTTATATAATTAAAATTCTAGTAATAAGAATTTTAATTAAATGGGCAAGACCTTCCTTAATCTTTATGTCACCTTCCTTACCTCTCCTTATCTTTCTTTCTTTTTTCCTTGTCTTCTTAAAATTTCTTCCTAATCTCATAGTCTTAAGATGACTTTTTGTCCTTACAAGGACAAGGTCTGGATAACAGAAGGAAAGAAAGAAAATTGGATAATGAGGAAACACTTGTAAGAAAAAAAGATAATTTTCACAACCATCAGACTCTTGGTGCGCACCCTTATTTATAATGTACATAGGGGTGCCAACACATACTCTCGCACCCTTTCCAAATTATTATCTCATGTCCCTTCAGCCTATCTCACATCTTATCAAAAATAACGACATGTAGACTTAGTCCAAGAGGTGCCTTAAAGCAGGACTCTTGGACTAATTCTACATAAGTTATTTACGAAGAGTCGCGAGCTTTCATTTTTGGCGCCAACATATACAACCATTAGATTAGATAAGTAGGCCATCCAATGGCCTTGATGTGGGATGCCCATTCAGCAAAACTGGCATGGAGATAATCTTTGAATAGTCAAAGTCCTAAGGGGTGCCAAGGAAGAGTGGGCGGCAAGGAGTCCTAGGCGGCAAGGAGTCCCTTCTCATGCAAATATTAAATAGATACCGGAGTATTTAACTTGCAGAAGGACTTTTCTACATCCCATATCTGATGTCCACACCCATTTGAAAAATTACGTGACATTGAGAAAGAGGAAAAGTTAAAGAAGGTAGGTACCAAACTAATCCTATGTGCTAAAGTCTCTTGCACATGAAAGACTTCCCATGTGAAAGAGAGAGACTCTCTAGCTTGTGAGATTCTGGTATGTGATGCCCCATCTGAAGCCAAATCAGTCTAGGTTAATCCAATTCAAAATCAAATCCAATTTGGCTCAAATCGGACCTTAATTAGTTCAAATTGGAAGCCGATTTGAATCCAATTTGAATCTAGGTGCTAGGGTTTGCTACATGTGCTAGCATGTTCATCTTGCAAACATGGTCTAATCCAACTAGATCCTTAATCAATTCTCTTTGTATATGATCCATTGGGTTCCACATCTAACCAGCAGTGGGTCTGGGTGTGATTTGATCTAATCTGGTTAGAACTCAACCAAATCGATTTAGGTCAAAATTAGCCTACCCAATTTTACTTAATTAGAACACTTTCTAATTTAATGATCAAATTAAAAATTTTAATTTGATCAAATCGATGAGACATGATTGACATCTAGCAATATATCGTGACTACCCGAAAGATGTAAAATTTTGATGAAAATGTCAAAAATATCCTTCAGTGAAAAATTACCATGCAACTAGATCCTTCGATCATCCTACATCCCGAATATGACTCTGGGTATGGAAATATGCCAATCCCAATATCATATTCATTTCTCTTTTAATCTTATGATGATGATTTATTTAATGAAATATTAGAAACTATTTCTAATTTTTTTATCATGCTTTGATCAAAGTCTTCCTGAATCATCATTTGTTTGAAGTAGGCAGGATGCAATTCCCTCTTACCAGGAGTGATCGATTCCATGTTAACCTACTCACAACCTTCATATATATAATTCACCATATCCAGATCATCCCGTACATGACTGAGTCATGAATGAGTATGAACCAAAATATGGATTCGTACATATAAGGTTCTATGGTAGTTTCAGGTTAAAGGATTACATGCATAATTCCACTATGAGAACCATCGATTGACATGTAGATAAGACTCTATTAGATATTCTTGACTTGGATCAATTCAGTGAACTCATTCTCTATTGAGCACCCACATTCTTGTATTAGTGTCATACACAAGTTATTGTTAGATCAATCACCCTCTCAATCGAGCATACAAAGGATGTATCAGTCTTACTGAAAAGCATTGATCCCCAACTCAATGTCCCATCGACTAGAAATATTTTAAATTGGGTTTTAAGGTTTTAGGTCTCACTAGTATGATCTCATCATAATCCTAAAGTCATAGCCCTAATTAAGGGGTTCATCATAATCTTAAATAAATAATAAGACACTGCATATGATGAAATAAATGTCTTTATTTATTTTAAAATGTCATTATATGAGTTTGGAAGATAAAAAATAGCCCAAAAAATAAATAAATTTTGATTGGCTTGAGGGCATATTTCTTCCATGGCACACAATCGAGCCAACTCGGATACGCAGTCGAGCCAGCTCAGGCCGTGATCGAGCCAGCTAGGGGAGGACTCTAGTCGAATATCTCAGGCATGGAACCAGCTATCTCAGGCACGGAATCAGCTTGGCTTTCGAGCGAATAGAATTTGATATGTCTCTCTAAGGTTTCAACTTTAAGCCCTAAGATCCCACCATCATCTACTTTGTTCTTCTTTCAAATTTCTGGATTAATACGAAGGTTTGTGCAAAAGATCGGATTTATGACTATTGCTCATCCTTAATTATTTATGAATATAATTCATGTTGTAGAATTTATTGCATAACATTTTCTGGATATTTATATCATGTTGCTTTTGTTTATTGCATTGCATAACGATAGCCCCGTCAATTGATTAGCGTACATATTAGAGACTATTTATTGATGCTATACTAATATTATTATTCAACATGTTATATTGATTAATGTTCATTAACATTGCAGATCATGATGGCACCAAAATGCCATCTAGCATTCACCCCTGCCCCTCGATGGGATATGCGTAGTTCAGTATTCGAGGAGCAGTCGGAGCATACTCCATCCATCTCGCATTAGCTACTTAGGGACCTCCATCACCGGCATCTACTCCATCGATGGTATCTACTCCACCAGCAATTGAGTCTCTACCATCGTTCATATCTGAGGCACATGCTACTACGCAAGCATCTGAGTGTATATTTTTATTATATTAATACAACTTTATTTTTTATATAGTATTTGTACACTTATATATTTGCATAATATATTTACATTGTAGGTGCATCATTCAGTCGGACATTTCATGGTCCGACACGTATGGCACATGTGTGGAACTGCCAGCATCAGGTGATGATCTATTACGATGCGGAGGAGAGGTCGGTAGGGGAGACCATGTAGGAGATGCATTTCTTTTTTGGAGTGCTTGTGAGGCGGTCGGACATCATTCCTGTAGAGCCCAAAAATTGGCATTTAATGGATGCTGCCATTAGGGACCGGCTATGGGAGGAGATATGGGTAAGTATGCGTATCTTAGTTATATTTATGCATTTTATATGTTTACACCATATATGTTTGATTAGAATAATTTTGTAACTAATTTTTAATAAATTTGTGCAGAGGAGGTACGGCTTCCCTGATCATGAAAGGGCTCAAGATGCCCGACTAAAGAAGATCGGGGAGTGATACTAGGGTTACAAGATCAAGCTCCATAGAGGATGGCTCGAGCACCGATGAGACACTCTAGAGGAGCTTGTTCCCAGGATACAGGACTATCCTCCGAGTTAATGGAAGAGGATAGTTAGACATTGGAGGAAATAGAAGTTAGAGGTAAAATTTCTAACTTTTGAATTTTTTAATATACTAAAAGTTTTATTTAAATATTTTTTAAATATTTATTATTTATTTGAATACTTGTTAGGCTACCTTCCATCAAAATTGGAAGAACCGTGCAGCCAAGGAGTATACGCACACTCTAGGCTGTGAGTCTATGGTCAGTCATGTGCATAAAGAGATAATTAATTCTAAATCTTACTAGATAAATTAAATTCATATTTTTATCATCTTTTTGATAAATTTATTCTTTGTTATAGCTAATGAGAGATGAAGTGATTGTTAGATATGTGTGCCCTAGAAGATAGAATTGGCTGACACTTGTTATACACTTCTAAGGGCAAAATTATAATTTTGACTATAAATAATAAAATAAATTATTTTTTATTATAATATATATTTAGTATCTGTGATACATCCCTTAAGTTAATGATAATGATAGATCTTATTTTCAAGAGTTGAAAATTTAAGACATGAATTTTCATTATTAACTCATAAAATGCTCCTGACCGTAGGATCATCATGAGGATGGTGATTGATCCAATAGATTGGTGTACAATCGCTTCTTTATAGTAGATGAATTTTGAGTCTATGGTGTAGAGACACTAGAGCAAGAGTATAGATATTTGTTAGAGAATGACGGCACTGAGCGTGACCACCTCGAGCAGTCATTAGGAAGTCTACCTTCTCGTCGATGATTGGCTCGAAGCTGTAGTCTACCTTCTCGTCGATGATTGGCTCGAAGCTGTAGTTGTGTGTCTGATTCTTTGATCTGAGGTGCATCAGCAATTCACCTTGAGGGTATTATAGTTTGACTACATCATGACTCGGTCTCCTAGCCATTCAAAATTCTGAGGTGTATGTTGGCTATAGCATGTTCATTGTAGGAAATCTATCTACCTCAGTAGATGAAGAGAAGCCCTATGATGATCATGAGAATCAAGTCCATAAGCCCATGGCCATGGCAGAGTGAAATAATAGGAAAAGTTTCTATTAACATTTTCACATTGGACTTGAATCAAATGATTAATCATATGATGGATATTAGGGTTTGACGAGATTACCTTAACCCTAATCCAGTCGGGGCTCAAGATAGAAGAACTTAATCACATAGATAACTGCACCAAGAGATTCATTTTTAGTTTTGATGGATTACCACCATATGCTACTCGGTGTCACTGGTGGATTTTAAGAGCAATTAGAATGATTTAGATGATCAATCATACTAGTTATCTGAATCAAAAAAGTTTTGATCCATCGGAAGGTGTTTCGATGATGTCGATGATAGAGATCGCGACATATGTCATTACCATATGAAATTGAACCTAACTGGGTCACACAAAAATGGGTTTCAATCTAGATATCATCAATTGGACTAATCAAGTTCAATTGATTTGAATTAGATTCAATTAGGTTCAAGAAAATCATGCTAGCACACGATTGAGCCTAATGTTTTTCTTTAATTATCATTAAAGTTTGTCTCGATTGAGCTAAATGTGTCTTGGCTCACTCAGATACCTTTACTTGATCTGACTGGAGCTTGTCCAGGTCAAAAAAGGATTGTCTTAATTTATGAATGAATTTGAGACAACACCTGCCATTTTTCATCACCTACTAAATCCTGTTTCAAATATTTGGTCAAACGTTGACCTTTAACACTTAGACATCTGCCCATGTGTCATGCACCCATAGGAGAAATTTTTTGGACCAATCCACCTACTAAAAAGTAGATGGATAAGGATGCACACCTAGGGAGGCGTGCACCCATGGATAGAGCATCTGGAGCCCCATACAGATGGGACTCCAGTTGCTTCGGGGTTTCTACCTAGGTGGTGCCAAAGACTTGTCTTGGACCAGTCTTGGCACCATCTAAGGATGATTTAGAGGAGCTCTCATCTGATTGGATTAGATGATGTCATCCTATCAATCAGATTTAGATCTGATTGTATATAAGGCCGTGATTGGTCGGGATGATGTGGCACTATATGGTGCAACAGGGTCTATAAAAAACCTTGTCTGCACCAAGATCTAAAAATCTTGATCCATTGCCCATGCCATAAGGCTGCCCCTCTCCCTCCTCCATGCCATCTTCAGGTCTTCTCTCTCCTACCCACATCCAAGAATTTTTGGGCTTTAGTTTGGTGTGATCCAAGCAAGAGGAAGACGACAGGAAAAGCAAGAAGGCAGCACTGCTGCAAGAGACAACTCACATCTTTGAAAGGTATTTTGAATATTTTCAAAAGTAGATCCAGATCTAATTTTTGGAGAGGTTATAAAGAAGGAGAAGATCTCTAGATCCTATTCAAGTGGATACTAGTAGAGGTCAGACACTTGCGTGGCTAGATCAAGAACCTCAGGCAGATATCAGGATCATCACAGGATAATTAGATTACCCTCAACAAGATAAATTAAATTAGATTTAATTTATTATTTATTTTTTTTATTAGATCAATAATATTAGATTTAAAAATTATTAGATCTGATCTAGATCTAAGAGAAATTTTTTTTGAAATATCTCTCTTGATTCAATCAGATCTAAACGAACCTGATTTGAAAAAATAGTTTTTTCCTTCAACTGGTACAGAGCCAGGTTGCATTTTCTATTAGATCTGATTTTAATTTATTTTAATCTAATAATTAGATGATTTCAGATATCACACAAGATGTGATTAGATCTAAAATTAGAAAAATTAAAAATTAAATAATTTAGATCTAAGTTGTACAAGATGCATGACTAGTTGTAGAATAGAATTATTCTATATATAGTCTAGCATTATCATAATTTGATTTGATTAATTATAATTTTTAGATCTATTTATTTACTATTTTTTAATATTATAAATATTATAATAAGATCTAAAAAATAAAAAATAAAGTTATCTAATTTTTGTTCATATGAGATATGATGAATGCATGTTTAGACTAGTTGTAGAATAGTTCTACATAATTATCTAGATTAGATTTTAATTTGACATGATCAATTTAAATTTGATTTTTTTAGATGATTATGAGATAATTTAAATCTAAAAATATGCATGATATGATACATGAAGATGTATGCAAAATATGTTTATAGTTAGATCAATTTTTATATATGAGATACATGATGTAGATCTAACTAGTTTTGTAGTTTTCATATTACTGATTAAGGCATTCCCCTTGACCGTCCGATCATAATAACAAAGTAGGGTTTAAATGCCCTCTCCTTCCATTCGATGGGGTGTTCTTATGATGTGTAGGGGTGCTGCGCGTTCGTCCTTAATCAAAAATCTAAAACTTATTTTCTGCAAAATCCTAAATCCTGAAATCCTAGAATTTTATTTACATATTTTATTTGTGAATCCTAAACTTATTTAGAATTAAGATTATGAAATATGTTAAATCTAAAAATTAAAAATTTTTAGATTTAAGATACATTCATAAAATTGGGTTTGGTGTTGGGTAGCTCAATTAGGTCTAGCAGTTGATTAAACCGAATCAAGAGTTGGTTAGATGGAATCAAGAGTGCTTAAATTGACCAGCCTAATAGAATTAAGTCTGGGTCAAGATCGAATCACATGAGTGATCGATCAAGCTAAGATCTAATTAGGCTTAGTGGTTAGAGTCTAGATTGTAGGCTAACTTGATTGATTCTAGCACAATAATTTGGTGTCTAAGGTAAGTCTGGCAGATACGATCGATTGATTTTTAATTGGGAGCTACTCAACTCGAATATATTCTTATCGAGTTAATGGCATATCCCTTCCACCGGTCTCACTTTCTTGGTCATATTTGTCGACCCGATCCTAATCTAAGGTAGTTAACAATTCGAGCAAACCCATGCCACTAGGTTAGTCATAATTGTTATGGCTATTGTAAGTTAAGTTTAAAGAGACCTAAATCAAATCTCTCTAAGAAAAGATTAAGTTTAAGATCTTCCATCATTATGATATGCGGGCCCTTCCCACGGTTAATTATTCTCAGCTGGTCATAGTGGTTCAGTTGCATCGAGAAGATGCAACCATGTCTATAAGCCATTGGATGCTACAGGCTGGAGGATGGATTGGGCTCAATATTTTGGATATAATGAGAGATCCAATTAGAAATCCAATCTATGCAAATGGTGAGTCTGACTTAACTAAGGAGTGGATCAATATTTTGGACATGGTAAGATTCATGAATTAGAGACCAAGTTTGGGTGCACCATGATTAGAGAATCATTGCACAAGAGTTATCCACTCATTGGCTAATCCATCACCAATAACTATTAGGTGAGGTGATGAGTCAATTGGTGGGACTGCACCACCCATTAGAGATCCATGAAAATAGTGGGAGCTAATTTGTTAAATTCCTAAACAAATTGGTCAAGTCTTAATTACAATATTTAACAAGAAACTTTGAGACTCTATAGAAAAAGCAAAATGTCTACATCCAACCTACTAGTACGTATCCTGGATACCCATAGACTGATCAGATCCAATTACAAGGATTGGCTCCAGAACTTCAAAATCATTTTGGATTTTGAGAAGTTAACTCATGTATTGGATTAAGATCCCCCCACCTTATTAGCTCGTTAATCCACTAAACAAAGAGCCTCTCTTGACAAGTGGATGGATGAAGATAACAAGATCAGATACTATATGTTGGGCTCGATGTCTGATGAGCTTTAGTGCCAACATGAAGATGTCAAGACTACCCACCAAATGTTCACTCACCTACAAGAGATGTTTGGTGAACAGAGTCGTGCAGCCAAATATTAGATCACTAAATGACTATTCAAGGCTAAAATGTATGATGGGCAGTCAGTCCAAGATCATTGTCTGATGATGATCAAGAACTTGGAAGAGCTTGAGAAACTTGGAGTGAAGTTGGACCTAGATCTGCAGAATGATATAATTCTGCAATTCTTGACTGATGCATATGGGTAGTTCATCATGAACTACCATATGCATAAACTTCAAAATACTCTATCCGAGCTTATGAACATGCTGGTTACTGTTGAGTTTTCAATGAAAGATTCTAAAGGCTCAGTATTTGCTATAGAATAAACTTCTTCCAAGAGAAAGTCTTTTGGAAAGAAGAAGACGTCTATGAAAAGGCAGAAGGTGGAAGGAGGATACAAAAAGAAGGCAGAGCTGAAGAAGAAGGCCGCTGACAAAGAAAAATATTTTCATTGCAACACTGACGGCCACTGGAAGCGAAACTACCCTTCATACCTGGCCACCCTGAAGAATAAGGAGGCAGATCCTTCTGGAGGTATGCTCGTTATTGAATCTAATCTTACGATTTCTTCTGCATCCAGTTGGGTGCTTGACTCTAGTTCTAGTGCTCATTTGTGCACTTCCATGCAGGATCTTGAGGATAGCAGGAGGCTGAGGGATGGTGAGATGATTCTACGCGTTGGAAATGGAGCAAGGGTTGCAGTTGTGGCCATAGGAATCCACTCTCTTTGACTACCATCTGGTTTAGATTTAGTACTTAGGGATTGTTATTATGTGCTTGCAGCAAGCAGAAATTTGATTTCTATTTCATGTTTAGCATAAGAAGGCTATGTAATTAGTTTTCTTAAGGATCATTGTAACATTCTTTATGAAAAAAATAAAATTGCAAGTGGTTTCCTTATTAATGATCTTTACCAGTTACATATTGATGTATTTATTTTTAATATTGAGCAAAATGTGAATGCCATAAAATCAAAACGACCCAAGGATAGTCCAAATGATAGGAATATATAGCACCTTAGACTAGGTCATATACCATGAGATAGGATTAACAAATTAAAAAAAATTAGGCTATTGAGTCCATTGACTTCTGAGTCATATCCAATTTGTAAATCATGTCTTCATGGCAAAATAACTAAACTTTCTTTTATGGGACATGGGGAAAAGGCCATGGATTTACTTGCCTAAGTACATACTGATGTGTGCAGCCCATTTGATGTGCCGGCTAGAGGCAATTTTGTCTACTTCATAACCTTCATCGATGATTTATCTTGGTATGGGTATGTGTATCTTATGAGACTTTGAAAAGTTTAAAAAATTCAGACATGAAGTAGAAAAGTAAACTGAAAAATCCATTAAGGTTCTTCGATCAAATCAAGGAGGTGAATACCTTAGTCAGAAATTCCTAAACTATCTTAAGTAAAATGGCATAGTCTCTCAATGGACTCCATCTGGAATACCTCAACTCAACGAAATTTCAGAATGGAGGAACCGGACCCTATTAGATATGGTCTGATCCATGATGAGCTTCACAGACCTTCCTGATTTTTTTTGGGGACACAATTTATTAACTGCTATATATTTATTGAATAAGGTTCCTTCTAAAATCATTCCTACCACACCGTATGAGATATGGCATGGTAAGAAACCAAGTCTGAGTCATCTCAGAATTTGGGGTTGTTTGGCTCATGTTAAAAGGCAACAAGCAGACAAGTTAGACTATAGGTCCTTTAGAGCTCGATTCATCGGATATTCTAAAGAGTCAATAGGATATTATTTCTACATTCCAGAAGATCATAATGTGATTGTGAGTCGACATGCCATCTTTCTTGAAAAATAATTTATTCAAGATGGCAACATTGGAAAGTAGATCAAGCTAGAGGAGAAAGTCTCCCAAGAGCAAAGAGCTAAGGATCCTTTGGAACCAAATCAGGTTGAGCCAATACAATCACTACCTCCTCTACCTCGAAGATCAAAAAGGGTTTCTCATCCCCCTGAGAGGTACTTAGGTACTATTTCAGAGGAAGTAGAGAAAATATTTCTAATAGGTAATGAAGTTCATGGTGATGATCCCAAAACCTATAATGAGGCAATATCAGATATCGACTCCGAGAAATGGTTAGAGGCAATGAAGTCAGAAATTAACTCGAGACACTAAAACCAAGTCTGGACCATGGTAGATCCACCAGAAGGTATAGTACCTATTGGGTGTAAATGGATCTACAAGAGAAAGATTAGTGCAGATGAGAATATAGAGACATTCAAAGCTAGATTAGTGGCAAAAGGTTATAGTCAGCGTGAAGGCAATGACCATCAGGATACCTTTTCGCCAGTAGCCATGCTTAAATCCATTCGCACATTGCTTGCTATTATAGCCTATTTTAATTATAAAATATGACAAATGGATGTAAAAATGTTGTTCTTAAATGGATATCTTGAGGAAGATATCTATATGGAACAGCCATTAGGTTTCACATCCAGTGATACTGATCATAAAGTGTGCAAGCTGCAAAGGTCCATATATGGACTTAAGCAAGCATCTCAAAGTTGGAATACTTATTTTAATGATTTGATCAAATTATTTGGTTTCATCAAGAACAAGAAGGAAACATGTATTTTCAGAAAGATCAATAGGAGCACTATTATCTTCCTCGTACTGTACATGGATGATATCCTGCTTATTGGGAATGATATTCCCATATTGACCATAGTTAAAATGTGGTTATCTAAAGAATTTTCCATGAAAGACCTAGGAGAAGCATCCTTCATTCTTGGAATCAAAGTCTATAGAGATAGACCGAATAGGATGCTAGGTCTTTCACAGAAGATGTACATAGAGGAAGTGCTAAAGAGGTTTAGCATGGAAAACTCCAAGAGGGGTTTAGTACCCTTTAGACATGGCATTCATCTCTCCAAGAAAATATGTCCCAACACACCAAAGGAGATTGAACGCATGAGCAAGATCCCTTATGCTTCTACAATAGGGAGCCTCATGTATGCCATGTTATGTACACGACCTGGTATAGCCCATGCTGTGAGTGTCACAAGCAAATATCAGTCAAATCCAGGAGAAGAACATTGGACTTCTATGAAATGTATTCTTAAGTACTTAAGAAGAACTAAGGATATGTTCTTGATTTTTGGTAATGGAGAACTCAAAGTCCAAGGGTATACAGACTCAGATTTTATGTCCGATATAGATGATCGAAAGTCGACATCTGAAAATTTATTTGTGGGTAATGGTGGTGCTGTCAGTTGAAAGAGTTCCAAACAGACAGTAATAGCAGATTCCACCATGGAAGTAGAATACATCACTATGTCAGAAGCTGCGAAGAAGGCATTCTGGTATAAGAAGTTCACCGCAGAGATCAAAGTAATGCCATCAGATGACATTCCTCTGTACTACGATAATAATGGTGCCATAGCCCTTGCTAAGGAGCCAAGGACTCACCAGAAATCTAAACACATCGAGCAGAGATACCACCTCATCCACGATTACCTCGAGAAAGGATACATCAAGATTAAGAGAGTTGGCTCTACAGACAATGCGGCGGACCCACTTATAAAGCCATTAAAAAAATAGAAGATCGAAACTCACCTTGAGAAGATGGGATATAGATTTGTAGCCAATTGGCTTTAGATCAAGTGAGAGTTTGTTAGATATATGTACCCTAGAAGCTAGAATTGGCTGACACTTGTTATACACTTCTAAGGGCAAAATTATAATTTTGATTATAAATAATAAAATGAGTTGTTTTCTATCATAATGTGTATTTACTATCTGTGATACATCCCTTGAGTTAATGGCAATGATAGTTCTTATTTTCAAGAGTTGAAAATTTAAGACATGAATTTTCATTATTAACTCATAAAATATTCCTAACCGTAGGATCATCATGAGGATGGTGATTGATCTAGAAGATTGGTATACAATCACTTCTTTATAGTAGATGAGTCTTGAGTCTATGGTATAGAGACATCAAAGTGAGAGTACAAGTACTCATTAGAGAATGAGGGCACTGAGCGTGACCACCTCGAGCAGTCATTAGGAAGTCTACCTTTTCGTCGATGACTAGCTCGAAGCTGCAGTTGTGTATCTGATTCTTTGATTTGAGGTACATCGATAGTTCACCTTGAGGGTGTTATAGTTTGACTACACCATGACTTAATCTTCTAGCCATTCAGAACCCTAAGGTGTATGTTGGCTATAGCATGTTCATTGTAGGAATTGGATTGCACCAATAGGGAATCTATCTACCTCGATAGATAAGGAGAAGCCCTATGAGAATCAAGTCCATAAGCCCATGACCATGGTAGAGTAAAATAATAGAAAGAGTTTCTATTAAGATTTTCATATTCTACTTGAATCAAATGATTAATCATATGACAAATATTAGGGTTTAATGAGATTATCTTAATCCTAATCCAATCGGGGCTTAAGATAGAAGAACTTAATCACATAGGTAACTGCACTGAGAGGGTCATTTTTAGTTCTGATGGATTGCCATCATATGCTGCTAGATGTCACTAGTGGATTTTGAGAGCAATTAGAATGATCTTGATGATCAATCATACTAGTTGTCTGAATCAGAAAAGTTTTGATCCATCGAAAGGTGTTTCGATGATGTCGATCATAGAGATCCCGACATATTTCATTACCATACGAAATTGAACCTAACTGGATCACACAAACAAGGATTTCAATTTGGATATCATCAATTGGACTAATCCAGTTCAATTGATTTGAATTAGATTCAATTAGGTTCAAGGAAATCGTGCTAGCACACGATTGAGCCTAATGTTCTCCTTTAATTATCATTAAAGTTTGTCTTGACTGAGCCAAATGTATCTTGGCTCACTCAAGTACCTTTACTTGATCTAACTGGAGCTTGTCCAACACCTGCCATTTTTCGTCAGCTGCTAAATCCTATTTCGAACATTTGGTCAAACATTGACCTTTGACACTTAGACATCTGCCCATGTGTCATGCACCCATAGGAGAGAATTTTTGGACCAGTCCACCTGCTCAAAAGTAGATGGATAAGGGGGCATGCCTAGGGAGGCGTGCGCCCATGGATAGAGCATCTAGAGCCCCATATAGATGGGACTCCAATTGCTTCGAGGTTTCTACCTAGGTAGCACTAAAGAATTATCTTTGTTCAGTCTTGGCACCATCTAAGGATGATTTAGAGGGGCTCTCATTTGATTGGATCAGATGATGTCATCCCACCAATCAGATTTAGATCTGATTGCACAAAAGGCCATGATTGGTCGGGATGATGTGGTACTGCATGGCGCTACAGGATCTATAAAAAACCCTGTCTGTGCCAAGATCTAAAAAGCTTGATCCATTGCCCATGCCACAAGACTGCCCCTCTCCCTCCTCCATGCCATCTTTAGGTCTTCTCTCTCCTACCCATGACCAAAAATTTTTGGGCTTCAGTTTGGTGCGATCTAAGCAAGAGAAAGGCTACAGGAAAAGGAAGAAGGCAACACTACTGCAAGAGACAACTCACATCTTCGAAAGGAGTTTTGAAGATCTTCAAAAATAGATCCAAATCTCATTTTTGGAGAGGTGATAAAGATGGAGAAGATCTCCAGATCTTATCCGAGTGGATATTGGTAGAGGTCAGGCACTTGCATGGCTAGATCCAAAACCTCAAATAAATATTAGGATCATCATAGGATAATCAAATTACCCTCAACAAGATAAACTAAATTAGATTTAATTTATTCTATATTTTATTTTATTTTTTTATTAGATCAATAATATCAGATCTGGAAAGTCTCAAATCTAATTTGGATCTAAGAGAAAATTTTTTTGAAATATCTCTCTTGATCCAATCAGATCTGAATGAACTTAATTCGAAAAAATAGTTTTTTCCTTCAGTGATATCCAGCCATAGCGAGATCTTCTGATCTAGCCGCATGGACAAGATGGGCAGACCGATGAACACCACGATCGGGCATGTTTTTGTAAGTATTAAATATATTAGTATATATGATTAGTATTATAGCATTTTTTATAAAATTTTATTTTAATTTATAATTACAGGATCAGTTAGATGCGCTCACAAGCGAGGGCCCGGATACCTTTGAGCCCCACGACCATCTATCTTAGGTCTTGGGGCCTGAGCACTTTGGGAGGATCCGATGCAAGCTCGGATACATACCGATGAGCTACTGGTCTGAGGCGAGCATCTCCTCATAGACTTTCGATATCGTCAATCGAGAGGAGCTTGAGGAGGCGTTGGCATGGGCAGATCATGCTACGACACGGGCAGATCGGGCTGAGGAGCACGCATCTCATCTGAAGGACATCATGAGAGACATGATGTCGATGCTCAGTGTGCATTTTGGAGTCACAAGCTTAGAGGATATGTTGGCCCGCATTCTAGCTTCAGCTCCAACTCTAGCTCCAGCTCTAGCTCCGGCTCGGGCTCGGGCTTCGGCTCTGACTCCTAGTGACGATGACGATGATGTAGATTTAGAAAACTTTTGATGTATTTTATTCTTTTAAAAAATATTATAATAAATTTATTCGATAATAAAATTTTAGCATTTTAGAATAATTTTTATGTTTATTATACTTTCTTGTGTTATATATCTATATTTATCAAGTAAAATATATAAAAAATAAAAATTTTATTTTTTAATTATTTAAGATTTATGGCAGCGATTTTATAACCGCTGTCATATCCATGCCAACTGCTGCCATAGGTTTCTAATGTAAATGGTGCCAACCACTGCATTAGACCTATGATAGCGATTAAGAAACTGTTGCTATAGATTAACTATGGTAGCAGTTACATAACCGCTGCTATAGATTAACTATGGCAACGGTTACATAACCGCTGCTATAGGTCGATCTATTATAGCAGTTTATAAACCACTACAATAGACTATCTATGATAGCAGTTCAAACAACCACTGCAACAACCGCTGCCATAGAGCTACGACGATGGTTGCAGTAGCAGCGGTTAGAAAATCACTGTCATAGCCTGTGGCAGCGGTTTTTTGGGCTATGACAGTGGTTACGAACCGCTGCCATAGCCCATTTTTGTAGTAGTGCTAATTTTTGTACTAATCAAAGTGACCATCTAGTAATAATACTCGACATCCAGATAGGTCGAATAGTCGCAATCACAATATTCAGAACCAACGCGAATATGGTTACCGTATAATTCATCCCTTTGACCTCTATGCATAGAATAACTTTAGGGTTTGACCGTCAATCCTAGAAAATACATTCAAATCGTGTCTCAAAGTAATTAGTCCTATGACCTCTCATAAGGACTATCCTGGCTAAGGCTTTGCTAAATTGAAACACTATTTAACACAACTCCTAAATCCAGAAGTGGTCAATCTCATCTTGATACATACACTGACTCCCTAAGTACTTGACTGTGCTCAGAAATCTTTCATCACTGAATTAGAAATTCAGATAGTCCAGCACCAAAGCATAGTGAGTTGCTTGGAAGTCACCGTGGTGATCTCAGGTCAGAGGGACACTTATACCCATATTCCATCGGAGCTAATCTTGATAGGAGAAAAGCTTCGAAATTGGTCACATTCAGTGTAGATGTACCATACATCTCACTTGCATGCCATACCAGTCTCTCAACACTCCTTGGTTATAAGGACAATCAACCTATATGATATACAATGATCTATACTTAATTAACGTTGTCGTCCTCAACAACAACGTATTATTTGATCGCGAATAATTTAAGGACTAAACGACAAATCCTCTTTTATCAAATCTAGATAATCCTAAGGACTTCATCACAACATATGAGTTCATTAGAAGATAACAAAATTTATGATGAAAAATGCTAAAATAATTTTTATTAATTTATAAATCATATACAATTACAAATGTATAGTCCAACCATCAACAGGCTGATGATTGGCTTTGGGACATATTTCCAACAATTCATCCTCTTGACCATAAATGCTCATTGGACGACTCAGGATTTAACTATTAACTCTAAATAAGTCAACCACATTATATTTCAAAATATCAAATTCATCTCATATATTATCCTGGCTAAGATTTTGCTAAATTGAATTACAATGATGCATTATCTCCAAACTCTTTAGAGTGGTTAATCCCATCTTTATCACTCACCAACTTCATAAGTACTTCATTATGTCTAGAAATCTTCCATCATTGAATTAGAAATTTAGGTAATGCAGCACCAAAGCATAGTGAGTTGCTTAAAAGCCACCATGATGATCTCAGGTCTAAGGAATACTTATACTCATATTCTATCAGAGCAATTCTTGATAGCAGAATACTCTAAACTTGGTCATGTTCAGTGATGATGTATCCTTATATCTCACCTGTATGCCATACTAATATCTCCATACTCCTTGATTAAGAGGACAACCAACATATATAGCACACAATGACCAACACTCGATATACGTTATTATCCTGATTAATAATGTATCATTTGCTCGCGAGTAATTTTAAAGACTAATCGATAAATCCTCTCTTTATCGAATCCAAATAGTCCTAAGAACTTCTTCATAGCATAGGAGTTCATTAGAAGATGTAGACATATGATGAAAATACCAAAATAAATACTTATTCATTAATAAATTATTTATATTTATAAAATAGCATAATCATCAATCAGCTATTGATTAGTTTTGGGATACATTTTGAAGAAAAAATCCTATTTTTCTAACACAAGATCGTTCAGATCTGATTGGATCTGAAGAAATATTTTTAAAAAAATATTCTATGATCCTAATTAGATATGAGACATCTCATATCTGATCTTAAAGATCTAATATTAAAAATTAAAAATAAAATTAAATCTAATTTAATTTCATACCTTTGTTTTAGATAATCAGATTATCCATCGATGATCCTAATTGATCCTGAGGTTCTGGAAGGAGCCACACACGTGCGTGACCTCTATCGATGTCCACTCGAGTAGGATTTAGAGATATTCTTCTTCTAAATCACCTCTTCAAAAATTAGATCTAGATCGGATCTTGAAGTTCTTCAAAACTACTTTGAAGAAGCAGCGGTCGTCTCTTTTAGCAGTGCTGCCTTCTTCCTAATTTGGGCACCTTTCTTCCTTGGATTGCACTTGAACTCATGCCCAACTCCTTTGGACATGGAGAGGAGAGAGAGAGGATCAGAGAGAGGCATGGAATAGAGGAGGGAAACCTTGCGGCATGGTGAAAGGATGAAACTCTCTAACTCTAGGCACAGACAAGATTTAAACAGACCCTGTTGCGCCATGCAGTGCCACATCATCCCAGCCAATCAGAGGTCTTCAATCAATCAGATCTAAATTTTATTGGTGGGATGATGTCATCTGATCCAATCAAATGAGGGTCCCTCAAAAATCCACATAGGTGGTGCCAAGACTGGATAAAGCAAAAGTCTTTGGCGCCTAGGTGTTTGAACCCATCAAGAAATCCTGGAGTCCCATCTGTATGGGACTCCATCTCTTATCCATATGGGGTGCATGCCTAGGGTGGCATACACCCTCTCTCTTGTCTTTTTTATCAGGAGGACAAGAGCCTCAGGTGCTCTCCTATTGGTGCATGACACATGGCCCTATGTCTAAGTGTCCAAGGTCAATTGTTGACCTATGTTCAAAAACAGGAATTAGCAGGTGACAGAAATTGGCAGGTATTATCTTAAATCCATCTAATGAATTAAGATAATTCTTTTCTGATCTGGACAAGCTTCAGTCAGACTAAGACAAGGTTCTTGAGTGAGCGCAAATAAATTTGGCTCAGCCGAGATGAATCAAAATGATTACAAAAGGAGAATGTTAGGCTCAATCGTGTGCTAGCACGATTTCCTTGAACTTAATTGAATCTAATCCAAATCAATTGAATTAGGTTAGTCTAATTGATGACATCTAGAGCCAAAACCCTTATTTTTGTGACCTAGTTAGGTTTAGTTTCATATGGTAATGAGATATATCACGATCTCTATCATCGACATCATCAAAACACCTTTCGATGGACCAAAACTTTTCTGATTCATACAATTAGAATGATCGATCATCTAAATCATTCTAATTGCTTCCAAAATCCACCAGTGATACCTAGCTGTATATGGTGGCAATCCATCAGAACCAAAAGCAAACCTCTCGATGCAGCTACCTGTGTGATTGGGTTCTTCTATCTTTAGCCCTGACAGGATTAGGGTTAAGGTGAACTCGTCAAACCCAATATCCGTCATATGAATTAATCATTCGATTCGAGTCCAATATGAAACCCTAATAGAAACTCTTTCTATCATCTTCACTCTACCATGGCCATGGGCTTAAGGACTCAATCTCATGATTATCATAGGACTGCTCCTCATCTACCGAGGTAGATAGATCCCCTATCGGTGCAATCCAATTCCTACTATAAACATGCTATAGCCAACACACACGTCAGGGTTCCAAATGGCTAGGAGACCGAATTATGATGTAGTCAAACTATAACACCCTTAAGGTGAACTGTCGATGCACCTCAGATTAAAGAACCAGATACACCACTATAGCAACGAGTCAGTCATTGATGAGAAGGTAGACTTTCTTATGACTGCTCGAGGTGATCATGCTTAGTGCCCTCGTTCTCTAACAAGTATCTATACTCTCACTCCGGTGTCTCCATACCATAGACTCAAGATACATCTATCGTAAAAAGCGATCATACACCAACCTTTCTGATCTATCACCATCCTTATGATGATCCTACAGTCGGAAGCAGTTTATGAGTTAATTATGAAAATTCATGTCTTAAATTTTCAACTCTTGAAAATATGAATTATCATTACCATTAACTCAAAGAATGTATCACAGATAATTTAAATACACATTATGATAGAAAAAATAATTTATTTATTAATTTATAGTCAAAATTATAAAAGTATCCTTAGAAGTATATTACAAGTGTCAGCCAATCTGACTTCTAGGGCACACATCTAACAAACTCCCACTTGACCTAAAGCCAATTGGCTATAAATCTAAGTCCCATCTTCTCAAGGTGGGCTTCAATCTTCTACTGGCTTAATGACTTTGTCAGTGGGTCAGCCGCATTGTCTGCAGCGTCAACTCTCTTGACCTCGACATATCCCTTCTTGAGGTAATCATGGATGAGATGGTATCGCCACTTGATGTGCTTGGATTTTTGGTGAGACCTTAGCTCCTTAGCTAGGGCTATGGTACCATTATTATCGCAGTACAGAGGAACGGCATCTGATGGCATCACTTCAAGCTCTGCGGTAAACTTCTTATATCAGAATGCCTTCTTTGCAGCCTCGGATGTAGTGATGTACTCTGCTTCCATAGTGGAGTCTACTATCACAGTCTGCTTGGAACTTTTCTAACTGACAGCTCCACCATTACAAATAAACAATCTTCCAGATGTCGACTTTCAATCATCTATGTTGGACATGAAATCCGAGTTTGTAAACCCCTGGACCTGGAGTTCTTCATTACCAAAGACTAGAAACATATCCTTAGTCCTTCTCAAGTACTTAAGGATACATTTCATAGAAGTCTAGTGCTCTTCGTCTGGATTTGACTGATACATGCTCGTGACCCTTATAGCATGGGCAATATCAGGTCGTGTACATAGCATGACATACATGAGGTTCTCTATTGCTGAAGCATAAGGGATCTTGCTCATACATTCAATTTTCTCAGGTGTGCTATGGCACATCTTCTTGGAGAGATGAATGCCATATTTGAAGGATACTAAATTCCTCTTGGAGTTTTCCATGCTAAACCTCTTCAGTACCTCCTCCATGTACATTTTTTGTGAGAGACCCAGCATCCTATTCGGCTATCCCTATAGATCTTAATTTTCAAAATAAAGGATGCCTCTCCTAGATCTTTCATAGAGAACTCCTTAGACAACCACATTTTGACTATAGTCAATGTGAAAATATCATTCATAATTAGGAGGATGTCATCCATGTACAGTATGAGGAAGACAACAGCATTTCTACTGATCTTTTTGAAAATACAGAACTCCTCATTTTTGATGAATCCAAACGATTTGATTATATCATTGAAATGAGCATTCCAGCTCCGAGATGCTTGCTTAACTCCATATATGAACCTTTGCCGCTTACATACCTTATGATCATTATCACTAGATGTGAAACCTAGCGGCTGTTCCATATCCTCAAGATATCCATTTAAGAATACCGTTTTCATGTCTATCTACCATATTTCATAATTGAAATAGATTACAACAACAAACAATGTGTGGATGGATTTGAGCATGGCTACTGGCGAAAAAGTATCCGATAGTCAATGCCTTCATGCTGACTATACCCTTTCGCTACAAGCCTTACTTTGAATGTCTCTACATTTCCATCGATACCTATCTTTCTCTTGAAGACCTATTTACACCCAATAGGTACTATACCTTCAAGTGGATCTACCAAGATCCAGACTTGGTTTGAATGCATTGAGTCAATCTCTGACCTCATTGCCTCTAACCATTTCTCAGAGTCGATATCTGATATCATCTCGTCATAGTTTTTAGGATCATCATCATGAATCCCATTTTTTATGAGGAACATTTCCTCTATATCTTCTGATATAGTACCTAAGTACATTTCAGAAGGATGAAAAATTCTACTTGATCTACGAGGTGGAAGAGGTAGTATTTGGGTTGTCTCAATCTAATTGAGTTCCATAAGTTTCTTAGCTCGTTTCTCATCGGAGACTTTCTCCTTGAGTCTAACCTACCTTTCAATGCCACCATCTTAAATAAATTATTTTTCAAGGAAGATGACATGTCGACTCATAATCACATTATGATCTTTCAGGAGATAGAAATAATATCCTAATGACTCTTTAAGATATCCAATAAACCAAGCTCTTAAGAACCTAACTCTAATTTGTCTACCTGTTATCTTTTGACATGGGCCAGACAATCCCAAATTTTGAGATAACTTAGACTTGATTTCTTACAATGTCATATCTCATATGGTGTGGTAGAAACGGTCTTAAAGAAAATCCTATTCAGTAAATATATAGCGGTCATTAAACTATATCCCCAAAGAAACTTAGGAAGGTCCATGAAGCTCATCATGGATCGAACCATATCTAATAGGGTCTGATTTCTCCATTCTAAAATTTCATTAAGTTGAGGCATTTTAGGTGGAGTCTATTGAGAGACTATGCCATTGTCCTTAAGATAGTCTAGAAATTTTTGACTAAGGTATTCGCCTCCTCGATCTAATCGAAGAACCTTAATGAATTTTTTTATTTATTTTTTTATTTTGAGTTTGAATTTCTTGAACTTTTCAAAAGCTTCATACTTATGTCGCATCAATACACATACCCATAACGAGATAAATCATCGATAAAGATGATGAAGTAGACATAATTGCCCTTGGCTAGCACATCAAATGGGCCGCATACATTAGTATGTACTAGGACAAAAAGGTCTGTGGCCCTTTCCCCATGTCCTACAAAAGAGAGCTTGGTCATTTTGTCATGAAGGTATGATTCACAAATCGGATGTGACTCGAAAGTTAACGAACTCAATAGCCCAAATTTCTTCAATTTGTTAATCCTGTTTTTGGCTATATGACATAGCCTAAGGTGCCATAGATACCTATCATTTAGACTATCCCTAGGTCGCTTTGATCCTATGACATTCACATTTTGCTTGATATTAAAAATAGAAATATTAATATGTAACTGATAGAGATCATTTATAAAAAAATCATTTGCAATTTTATTTCTTTCATAAAGAATATTATAATGGTCCTTAAGAAAACTAATTACATAGCCTTCTTATGCTAAACATGAAATAGAAATCAAATTCCAGCTTATTGCAAGTACATAAAGACAATCCGTAAGAACTAAATCTTTTCTTGATGGTAATCGCAGAGGGTAGGTTTCCATGGCTACAGCAACAACTCTTGCTCTGTTTCCGAAACGTAGGATCATCTCACCATCCCTCAACCTCCTGCTCTCCTCAAGACCCTACATAGAAGTACACAAGTAAGCACTAGAGCTAGAGTCAAGCATCCAACTAGATGTAGAAGAAATCGTAAGATTAGACTCTATAATGAGCATATCTTCAGAAGGACTTGCCTCCTTCTTGTTCTTCAGGCTGGCCAGGTACAAAGGATAGTTTCACTTTTAATGTTTGTTAGTATTATAATGAAGATATTTTTCTTTGTGAGAGGCCTTCTTTTTCAGCTCTGCCTTCTTTTTCTTCCCATCATCCACCTTCTCCTTCTTTATGGGCTTCTTCTTCTTTCCAAAAGATTTTCTCTTAGAGGAAGTCCACTCCACAGCAAGTACTGAGCCTTTAGAATCTTTTATAGAAAGCTCAGCAATAACCAGCATATTCATGAGCTCAGCCAAGGTATTCTAAAGTTTATGCATATGATAATTCATGATGAACTGTCCATACGCATCAGTTAAGGACTGCAAAATTATATCAATCTATAGATCTTGATCTAACTTGACATCAAGCTTCTTAAGCTTTTCTAAGTCTTTAATCATCATCAGATAATGATTTTGGACTGACTGCCCATCACACATTTGAGCTTTAAATAGTTTCTTAGTGACTTAATATTTGGCTGCGCGACTCTGTTCACCAAACAACTCTTGCAAGTGAGCCAACATTTAGTGGCTAGTCTCAATATCTTCATATTGGTGCTGGAGCTCATCAGACATTGAGCCCAACATGTAATACCTAGCTTTATTATCTTCATTCATCCACTTCTTAAGAAACGCTCTCTGATCAACGGATGGATGGACTGGGAATGTGAGAGGATCCTGTTCCAACACATGAGTCAACTTCCCAAAATCCAAAATAATTTTGAAGTTTCGGAGCTAATCCTTGTAGTTGGATCCAGTCAGTCTATGGGTGTCCAGGATTCGGGCTAGTGGATTTGATGCAGACACTTCCTATAGAGAGTCAAAGTTTCGGAGCTTGGATTTTTGTAGATTTTTGTCCTCTAAGGTCAAATTTCTGTAAATATTAATATTTGGAGCTCGGATTTCTACAGATCTTTGCCTTCTAAGATCGAATTTCTGTAAATATTGATATTTTGAGTTTAGATTTCTATACATCTTTGTCATCTAAGATTGAATTTCTGTAAATATTGATATTCAGAGCTTGGATTTCTATAGATTTTTATCTTCTAAGGTTGGATTTCCATAAATATTGATATTCGAAGCTCAAATTTTTATAGATTTTTACCTTCTAAGATTGGATTTCTGCAAATATTGATATTTGGAGCTCAGATTTTTGTAGATCTTTGCCTTCTAAGGTCGGACTTCTGCAAATATTAATATTTGGAGCTCGAATTTTTGGAGATCTTTGTCTCGTATTTAGAAATCAGCGATTTTCACTCTTGCTAGAATGAGGTTATCCTCCTATCTTAAATAATCAGAGGATTTCTCTCTATGTTAGGATGAGGTCCTTCTCTTGTCCTTGACATAGCTGTAGGAGAATATCTGGGCTATTGACAGGGCCTCTCCCTACCTTCTATCCTAAGTTAACGGGATCTTTATTTTGCTCATATTAGGATAAGGTTCTCCTCCTATTCCTAATGAAACTGTAGGAGCATGCAAGGGCCATTGAAAGGACCTCTCTCCTCATCTCGCTTAGATCAATGAGATCTTTACTTTGCTCATGTTAGGACAAGATTCTCCTCCTATTCCTAATAGGGCTATAGGGGCATGCAAGGCCCGTTGAAAGAGCCTCTCCTCTCATCTCATCTTATATCAATGAGGTCTTCGCTTTGCTCATGTTAGGACAAGGTTCTCCTTCTATTCCTAACAGGACTGTAGAGGAATGCAAGGGCCATTGAAAGGGCCACTTTCCTCATCTCATCTTAGATCAATGAGGTCTTCGATTTGCTCATGCTAGAACGAGGTTCTCCTCCTATTCCTAGCAGGACTGTGAGGGCATGCAAGGGTCATTGAAAGAAACTCTCCCCTCATCTCATCTTAGATCAACGAGGTCTTCACTTTACTCATGTTAGGATGAGATTCTCCTCATGTTCCTAACAAGACTGTAGGGGCGTATAAGAGCCATTGAAAGAGCCTCTCCCCTCATCTCATCTTAAATCAACAAGGTCTTCACTTTACTCATGTTAGGATGAGGTTCTCCTTCGATTTCTAATAGGGCTGTAGGGAAGTATAAGGGCCATTGAAAGGGCTTCTCCCCTCATCCCGCCTCAAGTTAATGGGTTCTTCGTTTGGTTGATGTTCTTGTTAAGTCTACTTTCTTGGCCTTGATTTTTTCTTGGCTTAAATTTAGGCTTGGTAGTTCAGCTTTGGTCATGATTTTGACTCTAGCCCGGCTGTGATTTTAACTTCAACTTGGTTGTGATTTTAACTTCAGCTTGATTATGATTTTAGCTTCAGCTTATCCTTGATTCAGATCTTGGCTTAGTCTTGAATCTGACCTTAGCTTGGCTTAGGCTTTAACCATGGATTATTATTATTATTATTTTGATAAGCTTAGCTTACTGAGGTTGAACTTCTGTTGGCCTCAGTCTTTTGAGCTTGAACCTATGCAGGCCTCAGACTGGTATGATCTTTGCCTCAGATATATCTTGCTTTTACTTTGGGTAGATCTTGAACTTGACCTTAGATTTGTTTGAGATCTGACTTCAGCTAAGCTTAGATTTTGACCTTGGATTGATCTTTTAATGTGCTCAGCTTAATGGGGTTGAACTTTTGTTGGCCTTGGATTTGTATGATTTTTACCATGGATTTGTTTTGCTTGCACCTGAAGGAAAAAACCTATTTTTCGGGTTAGGTTCATTCAGATTTGATTGGATCAAGAGATATATTTCAAAAATTTTTTCTCTAAGATTCTAATCAGATCTAAGACTCCTCAGATCTAAACTTATTAATCTAATAATAAAAATAAAAATAAAAATAAAATTTAATTTAATTATATCTTTGTTTTGGGTAATCTAATTATCCTGTGATGATCTCGATGTTTACCTGAGGTTCTGGATGTGGCCATGCAAATGCCTAGCCTCTACCGATATCCACTCAGGTAGGATCTAAAGATCTTCTCCTTCTCAATCAATTCTCAAAAAATTAGATCTAGATCTGATCTTGAAGGTCTTCAAAATGGCTTTTGAAGAACAGTTGTTGTCTCTTGCAGCAATGCTGCCTTCTTCCTTTTCTGGCGCCTGTCACTTGCTTGGATCGCACCTTCTTCATGCCTAAAGTCCCTTGGGCGTGGAGAGGAGAGAGAGGACCAGAGGGTGGCATGGAGAAGGAGGGAGAGGGGCTATGTGGCATGGGCTAAAGATAGAAGAATTGAATTCTAGATGCAGACAGGGTTTATATAGACCCTGCTGCACCATGCAGTGCCACATCATCCAGGCCAATCACGGCCTTTTGTGCAAACAGATCTAAATCTGATTGATGGAATGACATCATCTGATCCAATCATATTAGAGACCCTCAAAACCCTTCTTAGTTGGTGCCAAGACTGGGTCAAACAAGTCTTCTTGGTGCCACATAATTTAATCCCTTGAAGCAACTGGAGTCCCATCTGTATAGGACTCCATCTTTTATCCTCATGGGGCGCATGCCTCCCTAGGTGTGCACCCTCTTCTTTTTTACTTTTTACCAGGGGAACAAGTCCTCAAGTACTCTCCTATGGGTGCATGATACATGGGTAGATGTCTAAGTATCCAGGGTTGACATTTGACCAATGTCCAAAGACAAGATTTAGCAGGTGATGAAAAATGGCAAATGTTGTCTCAAATTTATCTCATAAATTAAAATAATCCTTTTCTAACCTGGACAAGCTTCAATCAGACTAAGTAAAGGTTTCTAAGTGAGTTCAAACATATTTGGCTCAGTCGAGTCAAGCTTTAATGATTGTTAAAGGAGAATATTAGGCTCAATCGTGTGCTAGCATAATTTTCTTGAACCTAATTAAATCTTATTCAAATCAATTGAACTGAATTAATCCAATTGATGATATCCAGATCCAAACTCTTATTTGTGTGATCTAGTTAGATTTAGTTTCGTATGGTAATAGAATATATCACGATCTCTATCATCGACATCATTGAAACACCTTCCGATGGATCAAAACTTTTTTGATTCAGACAACTAGTATAATCGATCATCTAAATCATTCTAATTGCTTCCAAAATCAATCAGTAACACCTAGCAGCATATATTGGCAACCCATCATAATTGAAAGTGAACCTCTCCATGCAGTTATCTGTGTGATTAAGTTCCTCTATCTTGAGCCCTAATCGGATTAAGGTTAAGGAGATCGCATCAAACCCTAATTTCCATCATATGAATTAATCATTCGATTTAAGTCCAATGTGAAAATCCTAATAGAAACTCTTTCTATTATTTCACTCTACCATGAACATGGGCTTATGGACTTGATTCTCATGATCATCATAGGGCTACTCCTCATCTACTGAGGTAGATAGATCCCCTATTGGTGCAATCCAATTCCTATAATGAACATGCTATAGCCAACATATACCTTAGGATTCCGAATGGCTAGGAGACTGAGTTATGGTGTAGTCAAACTATAACACCCTCAAGTTGAACAATCGATGCACCTCAGGTCAAAGAACTAGATACACCACTTCAGCTTTGAGCCAATCATCGATGAGAAGGTAGACTTTCTTATGACTGCTCGAGGTGGTCACGCTCAGTGCCCTCATTCTCTAATGAGTACCTATACTCTCGCTCGGATGTCTCTACACCATAGACTCAAGACTAATCTATCCAAAAGAAGCGATCGTACAGCAATCTTTTGGATCAATCACCATTCTCATGATGATCCTACGGTCGGAAGCATTTTATGAGTTAATAATGAAAATTCATGTCTTAAATTTTCAACTCTTGAAAATATGAACTATCATTATCATTAACTCAAGGGATATATCATAGACACTTTCAAATACACATTATGATAGAAAATAACCTATTTTATTATTTATAGTCAAAATTATAATTTTGCTCTTAGAAGTGTATTATAAGTGTCAGCCAATCTGGCTTCTAGGGCACACATATTTAACAATCTTCCACTTGACCTAAAGCCAATTGGCTACAAATCTAAGTCCCATCTTCTCAAGGTGGGCTTTGATCTTTTGCTGGCCCAACGGCATTGTAAGTGGATCTACCATATTATCTATGGAGTCGACTCTCTTGATCTTGACGTAACCTTTCTCAAGGTAATCGCGGATGAGGTGGTATCGCCGCTTGATGTACTTGAATTTCTGATGAGATCTCGGCTCCTTAGCAAGGGCTATGGCACCATTATTATTGTAGTATAAAGGAATGGCATCCGATGGCATCACTCCGATCTCTATGGCAAACTTCTTATGCCAAAATGCCTCCTTCGCAGCTTCTAATGCAGTGATGTACTCTACTTCCATGGTGAAATCTACTATCACTATCTGCTTGAAACTCTTCCAACTGACAGCACCACCATTACACATAAATAGACTCTCAGATGTCGAGTCTATATATCGGACATAAAATTCAAGTCTATATATTCCTGAACTTGGAGTTCTCCATTACCAAAAACCAACGTCATATCCTTAGTTCTTCTCAAGTACTTATGGATATATTTCATAGAAGTCTAGTGTTCTTCTCCTGAATTCGACAGATATCTACTCGTGACACTCATAGCATGGGCTATATTAGGTCATGTACATAACATGGCATACATGAGGCTCCCTATTGCTGAAGCATAAGGGATCTTACTCATGCGTTCAATCTCCTCAGGTATGTTGGGATACATTTTCTTGGAGAGATGAATGCCATGTCTAAAGGATACCAATCCCCTCTTGGAGTTTTCTATGCTAAACCTTTTTAGCACTTCCTTTATGTACATCTTCTATGAAAGACCTATCATCCTATTTGGTCTATCTCTATAGACCTTAATTTCTAGAATAAAGAATGCTTCTCCTAGGTCTTTCATTGAGAATTCTTTAGATAACCATATTTTAACTATGGTCAACATGAAAATATCATTTCCAATAAGAAGGATATCATCTACATACAATACGAGGAAGACAATAACGCTCCCACTGATCTTTTTCAAAATACAAGGTTCCTCCTCATTCTTAAAGAAATCAAACAATTTGATCACATTATTAAAACAAGTATTCCAGCTCCGAGATGCTTGCTTAAGTCCATATATAGATCTTTGTAGCTTGCATACTTTGTGATCAACATCACTAGATGTGAAACCTAGTGAATATTCCATATAGATATCTTCCTCAAGGTATCCATTTTAGAACATTGTTTTCACATCCATTTGCCATATTTCATAATCGAAATAGGCTGCAATAGCAAGCAATATGCGGATGGATTTTAGCATGACTACTGATGAAAATGTATCCTAATAGTCAATCCTTCGCACTGACTATATTCTTTTGCCACTAATCTAGCTTTGAATGTCTCCACGTTTCCATCTACACCAATCTTTCTCTTGTAGATCCATTTACACCCAATAGGTACTATACCTTTCGGTGGATCTACCAAGGTTCAGACTTGGTTTGAGTGCATCAAGTCAATTTCTAACTTCATTGCCTCTAACTATTTCTCGAAGTCGATATCCGATATCATCTCATCATAGGTTTTGGGATCATCACCATGAACCCCATTACCTACGAGGAACATTTTCTCTACTTCCTCTAAAATAGTACCTAAGTACCTCTCAGGAGGATAGAAAATCCTTTTCGATCTACAAGGTGGAGGAGGTAGTGATTGTATTGGCTCAACCTGATTTGGTTCCATAGGGTCCTTAGCTCGTTGCTCTTGTGAGATTTTTTTCTCAAGCTTGATCTGCTTTCCAATGCCACCATCTTGAATAAACTATTTTTCAAGAAAAATGGCATGCTGACTCACAATCACATTATGGTTTTCTGAAATGTAGAAATAATATCCTAATGACTTTTTAGGATATCCTATGAATCGAGCTCTAAAGGATCTATAGTCTAACTTATTTGCTTCTTGTCTTTTGACATGAGCTGGACAATCCCAAATTCTGAGATGACTCAGACTTGGTTTCTTACCATACCATATCTCATATGGTGTGGTAGGAATGGTTTTAGAGGGAATCCTATTCAATAAATATATAGCAGTTAATAGACTATGTCTCCATAGAAAATTAGGAAGGTCTGTGAAGTTCATCATAGATCAAACTATATCTAATAGGGTCCGGTTCCTCCGTTCTGAAATCCCATTGAGTTGAGGTGTTCTAGGTGGAGTCCATTGAGAGACTATGCCATTTTGCTTAAGATAGTCAAGAAATTTTCAATTAAGGTATTCACCTCCTCGATCTGATCGAAGAACCTTAATGAATTTTCTAGTTTGCTTTTCAACTTCATGTCTGAATTTTTTAAATTTTTTAAAGGCTTTAGACTTGTGTCTCATAAGATACACAAACCCATACCGAGATAAATCATCGATAAAGATTATGAAGTAGTAAAAATTACCTTTAGCCGGCACATCAAATGGGCCGCACACATCAGTATATACTAGGGCAAGTAGTTCTGTGGTCCTTTCTCCATGTCCTTCAAAAGGAAGCTTAGTCATTTTGCCATGAAGACATGATTCACAAATTGGATATGACTCGAAAGTCAATGGACTCAATAGTCCAATTTTCTCCAATTTGTTAATCCTATCTTCTGCTATATGACCTAGCCTTAGGTGCCATAGATACCTATCATTTGGACTATCCCTGGGTCATTTTGATCTTATGGCATTCACATTTTGCTCAATATTAAAGATAGATACATCAATATGTAACTGGTAGAGATTGTTAATAAGAAAATCACTTGCAATTTTATTTCTTTCATAAAGAATATTATAATGGTCCTTAAGAAAACTAATTACATAGCCTTCTTATGCTAAATATGAAATAGAAATCAAATTTCTGCTTGCAGTAGGCACATAATAACAATCCCTAAGTACTAAATCTAATCTAGATGGTAGTCGAAGAGGATAGATTTTCATGGCCACAACAACAATCCTTGCTTCATTTCTGATGTATAAGATCATCTCACCATCTCTCAGCCTCCTGCATCCTCAAGACCCTGCATAGAAGTGCATAAATGAGCACTAAAATCAGAGTCAAGCACCCAACTGGATGTAGAAAAAATTATAACGTTAGATTCAATAAGAGCATACCTTCAGAAGGACCTGTCTCCTTTTTATTCTTTAGGGTGGCCAAGTATGTAGGGCAGTTCCGCTTTTAGTGGTCGTCAGTATTACAATGGAAACATTTTTCTTTATCAGTGGCTTTCTTCTTCAGCTCTGTCTTCTTTTTCTTTTCACCTTCCACCTATTTTTTCACAAACTTCTTCTTCTTTCCAAAAAACTTTCTCTTGGAAGAAGTCCATTTTATAGCAAGTACTGAGCCTTTAGAACCTTTCATAGAAAGCTCAGAAGTAACCAGCATATTCATAAGCTCGGCTAGAGTATTCTAAAGTTTATGCATATAGTAGTTCATGATGAACTGCCCATATGCATCAATCAAAATTGCAGAATTATATCATTCTGCAGATCCTGATCTAACTTCACTCTGAGCTTCTCAAGCTCTTCTAAGTCTTTGATCATCATCAGATAATGATCTTGGACTGACTGCCCATCATGCTTTTTAGCCTTAAATAGTCATTTAATGACCTAATATTTGGCTGCGTGACTCTGTTCACCAAACAACTCTTGTAGGTGGGCCAATATTTGGTGGGTACTCTTGATATCTTCATATTAGTGCTGAAGCTCATTAGACATCGAGCCCAACATGTAGTATCTAGCCTTATTATCTTCATCCATCTATTTATTAAGAGATGCTCTATGTTCAATGAATGGATGAGCTGGTAAGGTGGGGGGATCCTAATCCAATACATGAGTCAACTTCTCGGAATCCAAAATAATTTTGAAGTTTCGAAGCTAATCCTTGAAATTGGGTCCGGTCAGTCTATGGATCTCCAGGATATGGGCTAGTGGGTTAGACGCAGATATTTTTCTTTTTCCTATAGAGAGTCAAAGTTTTTAGTTAGATTTTATAATTAAGACTTGATCAATTTATTTAGGAATTTGATTTTTAAACAAATTAGCTTTCATTATTTTCTTGGATCCCTACACTTTCTTTGTAGAGATGCGAAAATCTTCATGATTACTAATTTCTAATGGATGGTGCAGTCCCACCAACTGACTCATCACCTCACCTAATAGTTATTGGTGATGGATTAGCCAATGAGTGAACAACTCTTATCCAATGATTCTGTAATCATAATGCATCCAGACTTGATCTCTAATTTATGAATTTCACCGTATCCAAAATATTGATCCACTCCTTAGTTAAGTAAGACCCACCATTTGCACAGATTGAATTTCTAATTGGATCTCTTACCGTATCTAGAATATTGAGCCTAATCCATTCTCCAGCCCATAGCATCCAATACCTAATAGACATGGTTGCATCTTTTCGGTGCAACTGAACCACTGTGACCAGCCAAGAATAATGAACCCCAAGAAGGGCCCGCACATCTACAATGGTGGAAGACCTTAGACTTAATCTTTTCTTAGGAAGATTTGATTTAGATCTCTTTAAACTTGACTTGACATAGCCATAACCATTATGACTAACCTAGTGGCATGGGTTAGCTCGGATTGTTAGCTACCTTAAATCAGGACTGGACTAACAAATATGGTCAGGTAAGTGAGACCAATGGAAGGGATATGCCATTAACTCGATAAGAACGCATTCAAGTCGAGTAGCTTCTAATTAAAAATTAGTTGGTCGTATCTATCAAACTTATCTTAGACACCGAAATGTTGAGTTAGAACCAATCAGATTAGCCTACAAACCAAACTCTAACCACTGAGCCTAATTAGGTCTTAACTTGATCGATCACTCATGTGACTTGATCTTGATCCAGACTTAATCCTATTAGGCTGGTCAATTTAAGTACTCCTGATCCTACCTAACCAACTCTTGATTTAGTTTGATCAATCGCTAGACCTAATTGAGCTATCCAAGTCTGAATCCAATTTTATGAATATATCTTGGATCTGAAAATTCTCAATTTTAGACCTAATATATTTCATAATCTTAATTCTTAATTAAGTTTAGGGTTCATAAATAGAACATGTATATAAAATTCTAGGATTTCAGGATCTAGGATTTTGTGGAAAATAAGTTTTGATTTCTGATTAAGGTCGAATGCGCAGCATCCTTACACACCATAAGAACACCCCATCGAATGAAAGAAGAGGGCTTTTAAATACTACTTCATTCTTATAACCAGACGGCCAAGGAGAATGCCTTAATCAAAAATATGATAAATCTACAAAACTTATTACATCTGCATAATATATCACACATCTAAAAATTAATCTAACTAAAAACATATTTTGCATACATCTCATGTATCATATCATGCATATTTTTAGATCTAAATTATCTCATAAACATCTAAAAAGTAAGATTTAAATTTGATCATATCAAATTAAAATTTATTCTAAAAAGTTTTGTAGAACTATTCTACAACTAGTCTAAACATGCATCTATCATATCTCATATGAACAAATTAAATAAATTTATTTTTTATTTTTCATATCTAATTATAATATTTATAATATTAAAAAATAATAAATAAATAGATCTAAAAATTATAATTAATTAAATTAGAATTATGATCATGCTAGACTATACATAGAATAATTCTATTCCTAGTCTAGTCATGCATCTCATACATCTTAAATCTAGATTATTTAATTTTCTAATTTTTTAATTTTAGATCTAATCATATCTAATGTGATATCTAAAATTATCTAATTATTAGACTAAAAATAAATTAAAATTAGATCTAATAAATTATGGAACCTGGCTCTGATACCAATTGAAGGAAAAAATTTATTTTTTGGATCAGGTTCGTTCAGATCTGATTGGATCAGAAGGTATATTTTTAAAAAAAAAAATTTAAAATCTTAATCAAATCTAAGACCTCTCAGATATAATCTTATTAATCTAATAATAAAAATAAAAATAAAAATTAAATCTAATTTAATTATATCTTTATTTTAGATAATTCAATTATCCTGTGATGATCTCGATGTTTGCCTGAGGATCTGGATGTAGCCATGCAAGTGCCTGGCCTCTACCAATATCCACTCAAGCAGGATCTAAAGATCTTCTTTTTCTCAATCAATTCTCCAAAAAATTAGATCTAGATCTGATCTTGAAGGTCTTCAAAATAGCTTTTAAAGAACAATCATTATCTCTTGCAGCAGTGCTGTCTTCTTCCTTTCCTAGCACCTTTCACCTGCTTGGATCACACCTTCTTCATGCCCAAAGTCCCTTGGGCATGGAGAGGAGAGAGAGGACCAGAGGATGGCATGGAGAAGGAGGGAGAGGGGCTATGTGGCATGGGCTAAAGGCAGAAGAATTGAATTATAGGCGCAGACAGGATTTATATAGACCCTGCTGCGCCATGTAGTGCCACATCATCCTAGCCAATCACGATCCTTTATGCAATCAGATCTAAATCTGATTGATAGAATGATATCATCTGATCAGATTAGAGACCCTCAAAACTCTACTTAGGTGGCACCAAGACTGGGTCAAATAAGTCTTCTTGGTGCCACATAATTTAATCCCCTGAAACACCTAGGCATGCACCCTCTTTCTATCTATTTTTTAGTAGGGGATAACTCCCCAGGTACTCTCCTATGGGTGCATAACATATGGGCAGATGTCTAAGTGTCCAAGGTCAACATTTGACCAATATCCGAAGATAAGATTTAGCAGGTGACGAAAAATGGCAGGTATTATCTCAAATTTATCTTATAAATTAAGACAACCCATTTTTGACCTGGACAAGCTCTAGTCAGACTAACTAAAGATTTCTGAGTGAGCCAAAATATATTTGGCTCAGTCGAGACAAGCTTTAATGATTGTTAAAAGAGAACATTAGGCTCAATCGTGTGCTAGCACGATCTTCTTGAATGTAATTGAATCTTATTTAAATCAATTAAACTAGGTTAATCCAATTGATGATATCCAGATCTAAATCCTTATTTGCATGATCTAGTTAGGTTCAGTTCTATATGGTAATGGGATATGTCGTAATCTCTATGATCAACATCATCGAAACACCTTCCAATGGATCAGAATTTTTTTGATTCAGACAACTAGTATGATCGATCATCTAAATTATTCTAATTGCTCTCAAAATCCACCAGTGACACCTAGCAGCATATAGTGGCAATCTATCAGAACTAAAAGCGAACCTCTCGGTGCAGTTACCTATGTGATTAAGTTTCTCTATCTTGAGCCCTGATCGAATTAGGATTAAGGTGATCTCGTCAAATCCTATTTTCTATCATATAAATTAATTATTCAATTCAAGTCTAGTATGAAAATTCTAATAGAAACTCTTTCTATTATTTCACTCTACCATGGCCATGGGCTTATGGACTTGATTCTCATGATCATCATAGGGCTACTCCTCATCTACCGAGTAGATAGATCTTCTATTGGTGCAATCTAATTCCTACAATGAATATGCTATAGCCAGCATACACCTTAGGATTCTGAATGGCTAGGAGATCGAGTTATGGTGTAGTCAAACTATAACACCCTCAAGATGAACTGTCGATGCATCTTAGGTCAAAGAACTAGACACATCACTACAGCTTCAAGCCAGTCATCGATGAGAAGGTATACTTTCTTATAACTGCTCGAGGTGGTCACGCTCAATGCCCTCGTTCTCTAAGGAGTACCTGTACTCTCGCTCCGATGTCTCGATATGGTAGACTCAAGACTCATCTATCCAAAAGAAGCAATCATACACCAACCTTTTGGATTAATCACCATTCTCATGATGATCCTACGATCGGGAGCATTTTATGAGTTAGTAATAAAAATTCATGTCTTAAATTTTTAACTTTTGAAAATATGAACTATCATTACCATTATCTCAAGGGATGTATCACCGGCACTTTCAAATACACATTATGATAGAAAATAATTTATTTTATTATTTATAGTTAAAATTATAATTTTGCCCTTAGAAGTGTATTATAAGTGTCAGCCAATCTGGCTTCTAGGGCACACATATCTAATAACACCTTGGATGAGTTTTGAACTTGACCTTAGATGGGTCTAGATTTCAACTTCAACTTCAGCATTTATTTTCACTTCAACTTTAACCTTGGTTTCTTGAACTTAAGTCTTAATTAGCTTTGGATTCGGCCATGGTTTTGGTATCCTATAGCCCTGCAAGAAAGAAAGGAGGAAAAGAAAATTAATAAAATAATAATGGATAGAAGTTTGGAAGTTTTTCACCATGAGTTCTCTGTTTAGGAGATCTTGGTTTCTGTTTGATCCTTGGTTTAGATCAGACTTTACCTTCTTCTTCTTTCTCTTCTTCTTCTTCTTTTCCCTTTCTTTCTGCACTAACTTGGCTTTGGGTGAAATTCATGGGGCACTTGAGTGGTTCTAAGGTTATTCCAAGTTAGCTTCGGTTGTTTAATGTGCATGGGAGGACTTCAGAAAAAGTTGAATGTATGCATAGAACTTCAGCCTATTGGGAGTGCACCGACTTCGGCGCCCATGTACGAGGACTTCAGGTGGCATGCTTTGATGCACAGAAGGGAGGAGATCAGAGTGGTCACCGCATTGTGCCTGGGAGTGTAGGAAGGAGCTTGGCCGAATGGGCAAGATCAACTAGAAGGGTGTCGGACAGGTGAGACCAATCGCACCCGGGTGCATGAGAGAGAAGACCGGCCAGAGGTGCGTCAGGTGCGGGCGAGAGAGGAGATCTGTGGGTGGAGGGGAGATCGACCGAAGGTGTGATGGGCACGGGCGAGAGAGGAGACGAGACGTGCGGGAGAGAAGCTCGACCGTAGGTGTGTCGGCTTCTCCTTCTTCTTCTACTTTTTTTTCTTTTTAAAGAGGTTGGCATCACCTGAGCTCGTAGTGGAGGACCTTATCATGAGTTGGAGAGAGAAATCAGCTAGATATCGACCAGAAGAGTGATGGGTGTGAATGAGAGACCTTGCCATTGTGGGCCGCACCTAGGAGCATGGGGGAGAAAGTCGGTCGGATGTCAATGGGCATGTGGGGGTTTCACTTGGGAGTGTAGGGGAAATATGTCGGAAGAGCTTGAACACGTGGAGGTCAGCCAGGGTTGCGAGAGAGGGTCGAGCACGAGAGGGGAAGTCGTCGACCCCGGCTCGCTTTCCATTTTTCTTGCTTTTGATCACAAAGCACATTGGATTAGCGTGTTCGAGAGGAAGTGATCAAAGGGGTCCTGTGGGTTCGAAGGAGGTCGGAGGGATGCCGCGGGTCGGATGGCTATGATGGACATGGAGAATACTAGATGGTCGCACGACAGGTGCGAGGGAGGCTAGCCAAAGTCGCAGGGGCTAGGGAGAGGCCTTGCCATCGTGGGATGCGCCTAGAAGCGAGGGGGAGGAGGTCATCAACATCCAAAATTGAGGGAAGGTCGTCACACGGGAACGGGATCCACTGGAGCCATCGCATGGGGAAGAATGAAGATCAGTCGGAGGTTGCTGGCGCTATCATGGCCACACCTAGAGCATGGGGGAGGTCAGCTGGATGCTCATGAATGCATGAAAGAGGGGAGATCAGCGGAAGAGGCGTCGGCTGCTTCTTTCCCCCTCCTTCTTCTTCTTCTTCTTTTGTGGGAGGAGGTCGGCGCCATCTAAGATCACGATGGGAGACTCCAGCACCACTAGGATCATGAGGGAGAAGGAGGTCATAGCTGTCGGGATCGCGAGAGAGAAGGTCGGATGTGGGGAGGTCGTAAGAGGGAAGGTCGCTGACCCCACCCCTCCTTCTATTTCCTCTGATTCTTTTTTTTTCTTTTTTTTTTTAAATAGGGAACTGAACTTCCTTCTTCTTCTTTTTTCTTTTATTTTATGGAAATAGAAAACTGAACTCCCTTCTTCTTCTTCTTCTCTTTTTTTTCTTTTTTTTTTGAAGTCGGTGCATCCTGGGATCGTGAGGGAGATTGGCGAAATGCATGCACGAGAAAGACATCGGCTAGTTAGATTGCCTAGTCTAGGGAGAGGCCTGCGGACATCATTCCCTCCCCTCTTTCTTCCTTCTAAAAGTCAAAATCGAGAAGAGCCAAATGCGATTGCATATACTAAGAATTGGAGTAACATTAAAAGCATATAGGATTCTGGTGTTAAATATGACTAAGTGGAAACCACTTGAGGTAATAAGAGATCAAACAAAATTAATAGCATGTAGAGTTTCGATAATAAATCCAACTTGTGAGTAGTATATAGCAAATCCAAATATGAATATATGATATTTGAAGAAGAGCCATAAAACTTCTAGTTAGTTGATGAGGATGATCCATTATCCAGATGGTGCACGATAGTAGCTGAGTTTTTGGATCTACATATCCCATTTAATAGAGCAATGTATGAAAAATAATAAATAGTTGCAATAGTATTTAAGAAAATGGCACATCCCTTATCTTGGAAAATATAGTTCTGATTTGATCCAAATAGGTAAAATTTGTGATCCATGGGAGTAACGAATAGAAATGATATCATAGTCTTGAATGAAGATGTAATAAGTATAACAGTAGGATGCCAAAGTGACCGCCAATCCAGGAAAGTCTCTCTTCATTCTCCTCTATTTTTTATAATACCACTTCATTTTTTCTCTCTCTCAGGACCTCAGTCTCTCCATTTTATTTTAGATTTCAGAGGTTGCTTTTATTTTGCCCAGTATATTATAGTGCAAATAAAGATCTCTCCTTTCTAATATTCGATTCTATCTAGAACTTAAGAGAATAGATGAAAAATCAAGAATATAATATGACTAAAAAGAGATTTCCATAATTATATTTTTTATCTGGATCATTGGCATTTTTGCTGGTTCAGATCATCCTTGTCATGGTTTCCTTCCTTACTTGGATCTTTCTCTCTGATTAAAATTTCTTCCTCATTCGAAGCCCCCTAGTTTAGGCTTGGGTTGGAGAGTTTGAAGATGGATGCTAAATTCCATTATTATTATCGTTGTTGGAGCAGCATGATGGAGCTTCTCTCATTGGATGCTCATTTTCTCCCAAAATGGACTCAAAGTGTCCTTCCTCTAGCGCCATCTATGAATGCAGAAATTTATCTCGAGGTCAGATCACTAGAGTTGCACGACGATGGTAAGTTGGCAGCGATGGGATGGAGGTGGTCATACTTGCAAGAGAAGTCCTCAATCAAAGTTGGCTCCAACGGGGATTCTTCGATGCCTAAGTTAGTTTTCCATTCAACAGAGAAAAGAAGATGAGCATTTGGGAGTGAAGAGTTGCGTACCTTGAGGTTCCTCTTTTTTCTCTTTTATAGAAGGGTTTGGAGTTTGTTAGGATGGGTTATAGGTTGTTAGTTATGGGAGAGCAGTGGATTGTCAGAGATATTTTATTTGCCCACTAGAATATTCTCAGAAATCATGTCAGATATTGTCCTCTCATGACATGTGGGGAGAGTGAGTTGACAACCTAAAGCCAAGAGTGGAGACTTCAGCCTCTTGATGAGCTCAAGTTTGGCCTAACTCAGGATCTCGTCCTCAACCCTTTAAAAACCCTCAATTCAGCCTACATTGTGACTGGATTCCATCTCTTAATGAACTCAAATTCGACTTGAGATAGGACCTCGGCCTCAGCCTTCAATGACCTTCAATTTAGCCTACATTGTGACTGGCTTCATCTCTTGATGAACTCAAGTTTGGCCTTAAATAGGACCTCAGCCACAGCCTTCCAAAGACCTTCATTCAACCTTCATTATGACTTTGGCTTCTATCTCTTGATGAACTCAAGTTTGGCTGAAAATAGAACCTCAACCATAGCCATACGAAGGCCTTCAATCAGCCTTCATCATGACTTTGGCTTCCATCTCTTGATGAACTCAAGTTCAGCCTTAAATAAGACCTCGCTCATGACCTTCCAAAGACTTTCATTCAGTCTTTATAGTGACTTTGGCTTCTATCTCTTGATGAACTCAAGTTCGGCCGAAAATAGGACCTCAGCCACAGCCTTCTGAAGACCTTCAATTAGCCTTCATCATGACTTTGGCTTTCATCTCTTGATGAACTCAAGTTTGGCCTAAAATAGAACCTTGGCCATAGCCTTCCGAAGACCTTCATTTAGTCTTCATTGTGACTTTGGCTTCTATCTCTTGATGAACTCAAGTTCGACCGAAAATAGGACCTTGGCCACAGCCTTCCGAAGGCCTTCAATCAGCCTTCATCATGACTTTGGCTTTCATCTCTTGATGAACTCAAGCTCGGCCTAACTTAGGACCTCGACCACAGCCTTTTAAAGATCTTCAATCAGTCTATATTATCATGTCTTCGGCTGGCACAAAAATCCCTCAACAGATAATAGAGATCGTGATATATCTCAGTACCATACGAAACTGAACCTAACTAAATCACACAAACAAGGATTTTGATCTAGATGTGATTAGTTGGACTAACTCAATTTGATTGATTTGGATTAAATTCAATTAGGTTCAAGAAAATCATACTAGCATACGAGTGAGCCTAACATTCTCCTTATGTAGTCTTTCTAGTTCATCTCGACTAAGCCAAATTAGTTTGGACTTATCCGAGAACCCTAAGGGTTTGTTTTAGCTTGACTGAAGCTTGTTCGGATCAAAAAAGGATTGTCTTAATCTATCAGATGAAAATAAGATAATACCTGTCAATTCCTAACATAACCTGCTTTTTTTTATTTCATCAGGAATTGACCTGGTCTTTGCAAGAAAGAAAAGAGGGGAGGAGGCGTGCGCCCCTATTTTCATCTAGCATGCACATCTCAAAGAGAATTCTCATGAATAAAATTAAGGGGGTCGGCCCTTATGGCGTGCGCACATGGGAAGAATCCCATGACCGTGGGACTTCAGGGTTTCTTGATTGGATCAAAGACCCTGGTGCCAATATGTTATGTTTATCCAATCATGGTGCCACTTTTATGGGGATTTTTAGGACTCTCATCTAATTGGATCAGATGAGTAGGCATGGCCAATCAAATCATGATCTGATTAAATCAATGAATATGATTCGTTGGTACCGCATGGTGCATAGGGGTCTATTTAAACCCCTCTTGCGCCTAGGTTTCTCATGCGCCCACTTCCCACACCGCAAGGCTACTGCACTATTCCCTCTCCATGCCAACCTCCCTCTGGTTCTCTCTTCTCCATGCCCAATAGTTGGGCATAAGTTTCAGTAAGAGATCCAAGGCTTTTGGTGCATAGATTGGGCAATCAGACAAGTTGTTCATGAGACGAACGCGTGACCTTTAGAGACTGATTTGAAGAATCAACCAGAAGACTCTAGATCTAATTTTTGAAGATCAAATCTAGAAGGAGAGCACATCCAGATCCAGCCCAAGTAGACTTTGGTAGAGACCAGACATGTGTGTGGCTAAATCTAGAATCTTCTACCAGATTTGATTCTAATTTTTATTTTAATATCAGATCAATAGGATTAGATCTGAAAACTCTCAAATCTGATCATAAATTTATAAAAAAAATTTAAAATTTTTTGCTACAAATCAGATCAGATCAGATCAATCCTATGGTAGAAAAATAAACTTTTTTTCATTAAATATTTGCCCTAGAAGCTAGATTGGCTGACACTTGTAAATACTTTCTAAGGATATTTTTATAATTTTGACTTATAATTAATAAAATAAATTATTTCTTCTATCACATTGTGTACTAAGTATCTGTGATACATCCTTTGGGTTAATAGGTATGATACCATATATTCTCAAGAGTTAAGAATTTGAGATATATGTTATCATAATTAACTCATAAACTTCTTCTGATCATAGGATCATCAAAAGGATGGTAATCGATCCAAAAGATTGGTGTATGATCGCTTCATTAGGATAGATGAGTCTTAAATTTATGGTGTGAAGATATCAAAGCTAGAGTACAAGTGCTTGTTAAAAATAAGAATACTGAGTGTGACCACTTCGAGCAGTCATAAGAAAATCTACCTTCTCATCGATGACTAGCTCGATGCTGCAGTTGTATATCTGGTTCTTTGACTTAAGATGTATCAGTAGTTTACCTTGAGGGTGTTATAGTTTGACTACACCATAACTTGGTTTTCTAGCCATTTGGGACCTTAAGGTGTATGTTGGCTATAGCATGTTCATTGTAGGAATTGGATCGCGCCAAGATGAGATCTATCAACCTCGATAGAGGAGGAGTAGTCCTATGATCATGAGATTGAGTCCTAAAGTCCATGGCCATGGCAGTGTGAAATAATAGAAAGAAATATTATTAGAATTTTACATCGAACTTGAATCAAATGATTCAATCATCTTATAGGTGTTGGGTCTAACGAGTTAACCTTGACCTAGATCCTATCAGGGCTCATGATAGAAGAACCCAATCACATAGTTGATCACACTGAGAGGTTCGTATTTAGTTCTGATGGATTGCCACTACATACTGCTTGGTGTTACTAATGGATTTTATGATCAATTAGAATTATCTTGATGATCGATGATTCTAATTGGGAAAATCAGAAAGAGTTCTGATCCATCGAAAAATATTTCAATGATGTCAATGATGGAAAATATGACATGTTCCAGTACCATACAAAATTGAACCTAACTAGATCATACAAATAAGAGTTTGGATTTGAATGTCATTAATTAGGCTCACATGATTCGATTGATTAGGATTAGATCCAATTAGGTTCAAGAAAATTATGCTAACATACGATTGGACCTAACTTTCTCCTTCTATGGATTTTTTGATTGGTTTGAACTCAATTAAATTAGACTTGGCTCATCCAGGAGTTCTATATGGATATGTCCTGATCTGACTAGACCTTATCCTAATCAGATCAGACCTCGTCCTAGTCTTAGATGGATAGGATCAGAACAACCCCACTTTGACCAGGTCTTGTACAAGAAAGAAGAGATAGGGGCATGCACCCCCTAGAATTTCGCTTGGGGCATGCGCACCCCAAGTGGTTTTTGAGAGAGAGAAGAGTGAATGCTCATCTCTAGCATGTGCCTCTTGTGGATAAACTTGGTGGTTGGGAGGTTTGAGTTTGTTTTAATTTGAATATCATTTGAACGGGTCAAATGTATTCAAATAAATTCAAACTCCTGGAAATAGTTTCCTGCGCCAACCCTCCTTTATCTAGATAATGCAGCATCCCTTTTTCCTCTTATTTTGTGCGACAAAATGAGAAAAAAATTCCAAAGTGGGGCGTAGGCTTTGTGGAGAGTCCTGCTTTAAGCAAGTTGACCCAGTCAATTGCTTAAAGCCCTAGGACTCTAGGTCTCCAATTTTTCTATAAATAGGGACCAAGGCCAAAGAGTTTGGCCATTCGATTAGCCATAGCAAAGCCCTATCCCTCCACTTCCATGCCAACTCTCCCTCCTCTTCTCCCTCTTCTCCATGCCCAAGAGTTGGGCCCATTCAGTTCCCAAGCATCGAGGTGCTGTCAGTGCAAGATCGTGTCATTGAGTCTCCAATCGTATGTCGATCAGATTGCTACTAGAGATCATATCGAAGGCACACTAAGAAGATCCAGGTTCTGATTTTTTAAGATCAAATTTAGAAGGAGGAGATCTCTAGATCTGACTTGAGTGAATGCTAGTAGAGGCCAAGCACGTGTGCGGCTTAAGTCAGATCTCGGGATAGCATTCAGATCATCGCAGTGAGTGAATAGTTCACTCAAATTAGATGGTATTTGATACCTAAATTTTATTTTTAATTTTAGATCTATGTAATCCGATCTGAGAATTCTCAGATCTGATTGGATCAGCAAAGAAAAATTTTAAATTTCACTACTTAACCTAATCTGATCAGGCCAATCCTACAGTTTCTTCAGCATTTGATGCCTCAAAACCTCTAAATTTTCTAAATACTCCTTTATCTCATAAAAGGCTATTTATATAGAGACTAAAATATAGAGTTGGAGATTGTAAAGAAGTCCAATTCAAAAATTTTTTGTATTAAAACTTCATCAAATCCTAACTCTATCAAAGAGGGTGGCAAAGGGGCTGAGCATTTAGGTTTCACATGCACACCCTTTATGCATGGAGAATAGGGGGTGGCAACTAGGGCTAGGTGCATGAAAGGAAAGATCTAGCATTTCATGAACATATTTCAATTTTTTTTTTCAAAATTAGTCAACAGAAGTAATAAACTAATCATATTAATTTATTAAAATACATGAATTAATCCTAGATCTAGGATCTTATCTCATGATCTATGCATGCTATTAAATCTAAAATTAAAAAAACAAGCAAAGATGATGTTGATCACATCAATATCAAAGCTATACTAAATGTAATCTAGAAAGAAAAAGGAGATTGAATCTCTCTTATCTTTGCAAGTTAGGTTCTTGAACTCATTGATCTAAGGCTGAGATCATTGCTCTAAGCCGCACATGCATCCAGCCTCTATAGAATGTCCACACAAGGCCTAGATCATCGATCTGAAGTCTAGTGATAAGAAATCAGCATAGCATGCTAGTACTATTCTGATCCTTCTTTGATGGCTGATCAGAAGCCTCTTCCTTCAAAACTTGGATCCTCCAATAATTAAAAGAGGTAAAGGATTTGGGAAGGGAATTACTCTTCTAAAATCTCACAAAAGAAGGAAAAAGAAAATCAAGAAAACCCTTGAAGAAGAACCATTTCTTCTTCTTTGTTCCTATCTCACCAGAACACAATGGTTTGTGTCTTATCAAAGTACCATGCCCAAAATCTTTTGTGCCCAAGCTTCTCATGTCCAAACTCTCTCTCAAAGGATTAATTTCTATAAAAATTTTATGCCTTAACTCCATTTAAATAGAGAGTTATGATAGAGTCCTTATCTAGGTCAAATACCTAGAAAGGTGGGTCCAAATTGAGCAAAGATTGGGGCACCCAACTCTTGGGCGTCCTCTCCTTAATTTTTTGCATGGACTCCAGAAAATATGCACACAAAAGTCTTCTATTTTTCATGATAAAAATTAGAGGAAAATTAGGTGTTTAGGTATCTCAAAGGATTATGGAAAGATGATGTGTCAAACTCTATCTAATAGAGTCCTAGGTTAAAACAACTATTTATTTTGACCTATTCCATAACTAATTTCCTTCTAAAATAGTGGAAGGCATAAAAAGGGCATGGATACTATCTAAAAATAAAATTTTTCATGAAAATTCTAAGAAAATTAGTAGGGGGGCATGGAAAGCAAGGTAGCGCAAGATAGAGAAATCCGAGTCACACTAGAACTTCTAGTTTTGACTTGGTCCAACTTATTATTTGAACCCAATTAAATCAAAACTAATGCAACTCAATTAGAGATGATCTTAGTTTAACTAAGAACCTAATTAAATTAGATTAAATTAAATTTAAATATAATTTAATTTCTAATCAAATCAAAAATTGGATGCATACAAGTCATAACTAAATAGGAATTTATTCTTCCTTACAATTGGCTTATCCAATAAACCAATTGAACTTGATCTAATTAAGCACAAACCAAATCTAATTAAATTATATTCAATTAAACTTAATCTCAACCCTCTGACTTAATTAAATTAAATCAATTAGCAATCTAATTGATAATCGATTCTTTTGTAATACTTGCACTAGGTCAAACATCAATCGTAGTTATTGTTTGATCTTAGAATGATTCTAAATCATTGATCAACCATCTAATCAGATCGAGACTTTTTATATATGTGACTCCATAGGTCCAAATCTAAGCTGATAGCATAGAAATAAATTTATATATCAATCAAAGTGATCATCTAGCAATGGTACCCAATGAAGGGAAATCCTGATTTTCCGGTCCAGGTTCGTCCAGATCTGATTAGATCAAGAGATATATTTCAAAATTTTTCTCTTGATCTCAATCAGATCTTGATATGTTTTAGATCTGATTCTTATTATTTTAATAAATAAAATAAAATAAGATAAATTAAATCAAATTTAATTTACCTGATTTGGGTAATCCTATTACCCTGTAGATGATCCTGATTGCAGCGGAAGGTTCTGGATCTTAGCCATGCAAGCGCCTGGCCTCTACCGGTATCCACTCGGGTTGGATCTGGAGAACCTCTTCTTCTCTATCACACCTCCAAAAATCAGATCTGGATCTGATCTGGAGGATCTTCAAAACTCTTTTGAAGATCTGCAGTCGTCCTTTTGCAGCAGCGCAGCCTTCTTGCTTTTGATCGCCTTTCCTTGATCTGAATCGCACCAAACTAAGTCCAAAACACTTTTGGACGTGGAGAGCAAGGGGAGAAGAGAGTATGGCATGGAGAAGGAGGGGAGAGGCAGCCTTGGACGTGGGAAATCTCTATTGAATTCACTTAGGATTAGGGTTGGGCGCAGGGTCTTATTTATAGACCTCTTGTGATCCAACTCCTCTTCCTCTCAACCAATCACAACCCTTTGTGAAATCAGATCTAAATCTGATTGGTTGAAAAAGAGACCCCTGGATTTCTCCTTAGAGGGCGCCTAAGACCAGTCAAACTGGATTCTTAGTAGAACTCTAATTGGAATCCTAAAGGGAGGTGGAGTCCTTGTCCAACAAGGACTCCTAGGCGCCTCCTACTTGGGCTCACGCCACCCTTGGCGTGCGCCCTTCTCCTTGCCAGGTTCTGGCAGGGGGACAAGCCCCCACCAGCTCTCCAATAGGTGCATGACATGTGGTCAAAAGTCAAAGGGTCAATGGTCAACGTTTGACCAGTCAAAGGTAGACTTTTGACCAAAGTCAAAGAACAAGAAATGGCAGGTGACCAAAAATGGCAGGTAATGTCTTACAAATAAGACAACCTATTCTGACTTGGACAACCTCCAGTCAGACCATATGAAGGCCTCTGATTGAGCACAAACTTCCTTTGGCTCAGTCAGGACAACTTATTTATGATAGTAAAAGAAGAACGTTAGGTTCAATCGAGTGCTAGCACGATTTCCTTGAACCTAATTGAATCTCATTCAGATCAATTGAACTGGATCAGTTCAATTGATGATCACCAGATTCAAACCCTTATTTGTGTGACCCAGTTAGGTTCAGTTCTGTATGGTAATGGGATATGTCATGATCTCTATCATAGACATCATCGAAACTCCTTTCGATGGATCAGAACTCTTCTGATTCGAACAGCTAGAATGATCGATCATCTAAATCATTCTAATTGCTCCCAAAATCCACCAGTGACACCTAGCAGTATATGGTGGCAACCCATCAGAGCTGAATGCGAACCTCTTGGTGCAGCTACCTGTGTGATTCAGTTCTTCTATCTTGAGCCCCGATCAGATTAGGGTTAAGGTGAACTCGTCAAACCCTAGTCTCTGTCATATGATGTAATCATTCGATTCGAGTCCAATGTGAAAATCTAAATAGAAACTCTTTCTATTATTTCACTCTACCATGGCCATGGATTTCTGGACTTGATTCTCATGATCATCATAGGGCTGCTCCTCTACCACCGAGGTAGATAGATCCCATCTTGATGCAATCCAGTTCCTACAATGAACATGCTATAGCCAACATACACCTCAGGGTTCCATATGGCTAGGAGATCGAGTAATGATGTAGTCAAACTATAACACCCTCAAGGTGAACTACCGATGCATCTCAGATCAAAGAACCAGACACACTACTGCAGCATCGAGTCAGTCATTGACGAGAAGGTAGACTTCCTAATGACTACTCGAGGTGGTCACGCTCAGTGCCCTCGTTCTCTAATGAGTACCTGTACTTTTCGCTCCGGTGTCTCCACACCGTAGACTCAAGACTCATCTACTAAAGAGAAGCGATCATACACCAACCTTCCGGATCAATCACCATCCTTATGATGATCCTATGGTCGGGAGCTGTTTATGAGTTAATAATGATTATTCATGTCTTAAATTTTCAACTCTTGAAAATATGAATTATCATTACCATTAACTCAAAGGATGTATCACAGACACTAAATACACAGGTGTGATAGAAAATAACCCATTTCATTAATTATAGTCAAAATTATAATTTTGCCCCTAGAAGTGTATTACAAGTGTCAGCCAATTCTGGCTTCTAGGGCACATATATCTAACAATCTCCCACTTGTCCTAAAGCCAATTGGCTACAAGTCTAAGTCCCATCTTCTCAAGGTGGGCTTCGATCTTCTGCTGGCCCAACGGCTTTGTAAGTGGGTCTGCCACATTATCTGTGGAGTTGACTCTCTTGACCTTAACGTAACCTTTTTCAAGGTAATCGCGGATGAGATGGTATCACCATTTGCTAGGAACTCTTCCAGCACAAACAGTCTGCCAGATGTCGACTTTCGATCATCTATATCGGACATGAAGTCCGAGTTTGTGTATCCCTGGACCAGGAGTTCTCCGTTACCAAAGACCAACATCATATCCTTAGTTCTTCTCAAGTACTTAAGGATACATTTCACAGAAGTCCAGTGTTCTTCACCTGGATTTGACTGATATCTGCTCGTGACACTCACAGCATGGGCTATATCAGGTCGTGTACATAGCATGGCATACATGAGGCTCCCTATTGCAGAAGCATAAGGGATCTTGCTCATGCGTTCTATTTCCTCAGGTGTGCTGGGGCACATCTTCTTGGAAAGATGAATACCATGTCTGAAGGGTATTAATCCCCTCTTAGAGTTTTCCATACTAAACCTCTTTAGTACTTCCTCTACGTACATTTTCTGTGAAAGTCCTAGCATCCTATTCGGTCTATCCCTATAGACCTTAATTCCTAGAATAAAGGATGCTTCACCTAGATCTTTCATGGAGAATTCCTTAGACAACCACACCTTGACTGATGTCAACATGGGAATATCATTCCCAATAAGGAGGATGTCATCCACGTACAATACGAGGAAGATAACAGCGCTCCCACTGACCCTTTTGAAAACACATGGTTCCTCTTCATTTTTGATGAAACCAAACTTTTTGATCACATCATTGAAACGAGTGTTCCAGCTCCGAGATGCTTGCTTAAGTCCATATATGGACCTTTGCAGCTTGCAAACCTTGTGATCAGTATCACTGGATGTGAAACCTAGCAGCTGTTCCATATAGATATCTTCTTCAAGATATCCATTTAGGAATGCCGTTTTCACGTCCATTTGCCATATTTCATAATCGAAATAGGCTGCAACAGCAAGCAATGTGCGGATGGATTTAAGCATAGCTACCGGGGAAAAGGTGTCCTGATAGTCAATGCCTTCACGTTGACTATAACCTTTTGCCACCAGTCTAGCCTTGAATGTCTCCACATTCCCATCTGCACCAATTTTTCTCTTGAAGATCCATTTACACCCAATAGGTACTATACCTTCTGGTGGATCTACCAAGGTCCAGACTTGGTTTGAGTGCATTGAGTCGATCTCTGACTTCATTGCCTCAAGCCATTTCTCGGAGTCGATATCTAATATCGCCTCGTTGTAGGTTTTGGGATCATCACCATGAGCACCATTACCTATGAGGAACATTTCCTCTACGTCCTCTGAAATAATACCTAAGTATCTTTCAGGGGGACGGGAAACTCTTTCCGATCTACGAGGTGGAGGAGGTAGTGTTCTTATTGGCTCAACCTGATTTGGTTCCACTTGGTCCTTAGCTCGTTCTGCTTGTGAGACTTTCTCATCAAGCTTAATCTGCTTTCCAATGCCACTATCTTGAATAAACTATTTTTCAAGAAATATGGCATGTCGACTCACAATCACATTGTGGTCTTCTGGAATGTAGAAATAGTATCCTAATGACTCTTTAGGATATCCTATGAATCGAGCTCTAAAGGACCTAAACTCTAACTTGTCCGCTTGTTGTCTTTTGACATAAGCCGGACAACCCCAAATTCTGAGATGACTCAGACTTGGTTTCTTACCGTGCCATATCTCATACGGTGTGGTAGGAACGGTTTTAGAGGGAACCCTATTCAGTAAATAGATTGAAGTTAATAATGAATGTCCCCAAAGAAAATCTGGGAGGTCTGTGAAGCTCATCATGGATCGAACCATAACCAATAGAGTCCGATTTCTTCGTTCTGAAACCCCGTTGAGTTGAGGTGTTCCTGGTGGAGTCCATTGAGAGACTATGCCATTTTTCTTAAGATAGTCTAGGAATTCCCGGCTAAGGTATTCACCTCCTCGATCTGATCGAAGAACCTTAATGGGTTTTTCCAGTTTATTTTTCTACTTCATGTCTGAATTCTTTGAACTTTTCAAAAGCTTCAGACTTGTGTCTCATAAGATACACATACCCATACCTAGACAGATCATCGGTAAAGGTAATGAAGTAGATAAAATTGCCTCTAGCCGGCACATCGAATGGGCCGCACACATCAGTATGTACTAGGGCAAGGAGATCTGTGGCTCTCTCCCCATGTCCAACAAAAGGGAGTTTAGTCATTTTGCAGAGAGATTAGTTATGTAAGATAGTTTCTATTCATAAGGTATGTCTATTAAATTTATTTTACGATTAGATCAATTAAATTCTAAAATTTTTTCAGATTAATTTATTGCTATTAATGTTAGATCTGAAGAAACAGTGCTATTTGGAATTGATACATGAGATTGTTATGCAAAATTTCCTTGTGATTTAGATTTTCAAATTTGTATATGAGATATATGATTATAGATCTCATTAACTTGTTTTCGTAGATTTACATTGTTTGCCTGATTAAGCGTTTCCCTTGGCCGTCGGTTCTAAAGATGAATGAAAAGGGTTTAAAAAGGCACTCCTTTCTCATTTGCGATTTGGGTGTTCCTTATGACGTGTAGGGGTGTTGCGGTTTCGTTCGCTTAATCAGAAAAACACCAAAAACTAACTTTCTGCAAAAACCCCTAGATTCTGAACCCAGGGGATTTATTGTGCATATTTTTGTTTATGAATCCCAAACTTAAATTTAAGAATAAGTTTATGGAATTTATTTGTCAATTAGGTTTTTAAATTTGAAAGGGGAATTTGCAGATCTAAAAGCCATAATTTCATAATACTGGTGGTTCTAGGCCTTGGGGTAGCGTTTCAATTGGTCTAAAGGCGGGTTGTATCAAAACCGTGAACATTCAAGAAGTTGGTTAGATTGGATTCCAACCAATGCTTTAAATGGACCAGCCTAGGATTAGGATTAAGGTCTTCCGGGTCCAAGATCGAATCAGTGTCACGGATTCAAGGGGCAAAGGACCTAATTTAGCTTCAGGAGGTTAGAGTCTGGATTGTAGCTAACCTCCAATTGGGTTTCGGACTCAACAATTTGGTGTCTAAGGTTTAAGTTTTGGCCACACAGACGGGGACCGACTGGTTTTTTTAAGTTGAAAGCTACTCGGGACCTGAAATGCGACCTTCTTGTGCGAGATTAACGGGGGGCATATTCCTTCACCACTGTATCTCATTTACTCCTGGGCCAATATCTGTTGACACATTGTTTCTGATCTGGATGGTGGTCCAAATAATCCGAGTGCCTGGGGAATTCATGCCCACCTAGGTTGAGTTCCATGATTGTTAATGGACTAAGCCAAGTTCTATAGAGTTTACGATGGAGGACCTGCAATCAATTTCTCCCCTAAGAAAGATTTAAAGTCCAGAGGTTTCTCTTCCACCAATTGTAAGGGGAACGTCGGGTGCCCTTTTCGGGGTTGATTGTTTTCTCGCTTGGTATACAATGTGGCTCAGGTTCTTGCCACCGGGGGAAGGACGGCAAATCAATGTCTTATTAGGCATTGGATGCTGATGGTGCTTGGGGAGGATGAGTTGGGCTTCATATATTTTCCGGATACGGAGAGAGACCCAAACTTAGCAAAGCCCAGTCCTTATGCCCAAAAGTGGGTATCTTGACTGTAACTTAAGGAAAGTGGATTCAATATGTTCCGGATAGGTAGACATTGGAATTAGGAGACCAAAGTTTGTGGTGCCCATATCATGAATTAAAGAGAATCTATTGAAACAGAGTAGAGATTTGTTCACGCTCATTGGCTAAACCCATTTTTTCACCCAATATATACTGTTAGGGTGAGGTCGATGAGTCAGTATGTGGGTATTATTGAGCCTCTGCACCACCATAGAAATCAATCCAAGTCCGGCAGAGATTTTTCGGCATCTCTTACAAAAGGGAGGTATGGGGATCCGAGAAAATAAGTGGGGAGGGTAATTTTGTTTAAAAAAAAATAAAAATCCTTCTTAAACAAAAATTGGTCAAAGTCAAAAATTACAGGTAATCTAACTAGGAATTCTTTGACTCTCTACAGGAAAACAAAATGTCCTGCGGGGTTTCCAAAAACTTACCCACTGGCAACGTATCTCTGAGGACAACACAAGGGACTGGGACTGGGAGCCCAATATAAAAAGATTGCGGCTCAGGGGAACGGTACAAAATTTGTTTTGGTTTAGAGAAGTTAACACATTGTTTGGACCAGGACCCTCCACCTTACCAGCTCATCCATCCCACTGGAAACAGAGAGCGTCTCTGGAAAAATGGATTGACAGAAGACAATAAGGCCAGATTACTACATGTTGGGCTCGATGTCTGATGAGCCCAGCGCCAACATGAAGATACGGGACTTGCTCGCCAAATGTTGGGCCTCACCTGCAGGAGATGTTTGGTGAAAACAGAGTCCGCGCAGCCAAAATATCAAGTCACGAAATGACTTTTTAAGGCTAAGATGCGGTGATGGGCAGTCAAGTCCATAGATCACTGTCTAAACAATGATCAAGGAACATGGAAGAGCTTGAGAAGCTCGGGTGTTGAAGTTGGACTTGGACTTGCAGGAATGATATTATTTCTTGCAATTCCTTGATTGATGCATTATGGGCAATTCATCATGAAATTACCAACATGCATAAACTTCAGAATTCCTTTGGCCGAGTTGATGAATATGCTGGTTACTGCTGAAGCTTTCTATGAAGGTTCTAAAGGCTCAGTATCTTGCTATGGAACGGACTTCTTCCAAAAGAAAGTCTTATGGAAAGAAAAAGATCTGTAAAAACAAAAAGGTAGAGAAGGAACAAAGAAGAAGAAAGGCAGAACCGAAGAAAGAAGGTTGATGGCAAAGGAAAGTGTTTCCCATTGCAACAGCGACGGCCATTTGGAAGCGGAACTGCCCTACTTACCTGGCCACCCTTAAAGAAACAAGAAGGAAGGTCCTTCTGGAGGTATGCTCGTTATGAGTCTAAACCTTACGGTTTTCTTCTGCATCCAGTGGATGCTTGACTCTGGTTCTAGTTGCTCATTCTGTGGCACTTCTTATGCGGGGTCTTGAGGATAGCAGGGAGGCTGAGGGGATGGAGACATGATCCTTACGCATCGATAATTGGAGCAAGTAGTTTGCTGCAGTAGGCCGTGGAACATACCCTCTGCGATTACCATTCTTGGTTTAAGACTTAGTTTTAAAAGACTGTTATTATATGTGCCCTGCAGCTAGCAGATTTTGATTTCTGTTTCATGCTTAGCACAAGAAGGTTATGTGATTCACCTTTCTTTAAGGACCATTGTAACATTCTTTATGAAAGAAAATAAAATTCGCAAATGTTTCCTTGTTAATTGGTCTTTTATCAGTTGCAATATTTGATGTACCTTGTTTAAACTATCGAGCAAAAACGTGAATTGCCAAACGACCTAGGGATAGTCCAAAACGATAGAGTATCTATGGCACCTGAGATTTAGGTCATATAGCAAGAAGATAGGATTAACAAATTGGAGAAAAAAATTGGTGCTATTTGAGTCCATTGTACCGTTGAGTCGTATCCAAGCTTGTGAATCTTGTCTTCCAA
>QRFJ01000676.1:0-29835 GCA_006176705.1 Cocos nucifera | reverse complement strand
ATTTGAGTTAACACATCATTTTTCTTGAAAAAATAGTTTATTCAAGATGGTGGCATCGAAAGATAGATTAGGGTCGAGGAGAAGGTCTCTGATGAGCTACGAGCTAAGAAACCTAATGAACCCAATTAGTTAGAGCTAGTCCAAACACTACCTCCACCATCTCATAGATCAAGTAGGGTTTCCCATTCTCTTGAAAGATTATTAGGTACTATTCAAGAGGATGTAGAGAAAATGTTCCTCATAGAAAATAAGGTTCATGGTAATGATTCTAAGATCTATGATGAGGTGATATCAGATATCGACTCTGAGAAATGATTAGAGGCAATGAGGTCAGAGATTGACTCAATGCGCTTGAAGCAAGTTTGGATCTTGGTAGATCTATTTGAAGGTATAGAATCTATTGGGTGTAAATGAATCTTCAAGAGAAAGATAGGTGCCAATGGGAATAAAGAGACATTTAAGGCCAGGCTTGTAGTGAAAGGATATAGTCAGCGCGAAGGCATTGACTCTCAGGACACATTTTCGTCAGTAGCATGCTAAAATCCATCCAAACATTGCTTACTATTGCAGCCTATTTTAATTACAAAATATGATAGATAAACATAAAAATGGCATTCCTAAATAGATATCTTGAGGAAGATATTTATATGGAACAGCCCCTAGGTTTCATATCCAGTGATAGTGATAACAAAGTGTGCAAGCTGCAAAGGTCCATTTATGGACTCAAGCAAGCATCTCAAAGCTAGAATGCTTGTTTCAATGATGTGATCAAATTATTTGGTTTCATCAAAAATGAGGAATCCTATACTTTCAAAAGGTCAGTGAGAGTGCTATTATCTTTCTCGTATTGTATGTGGATGACATCCTCTTGATTGAAAATAATTTCTCGTGTTGACATCCATGAAAATGTGGTTGTCAAAAAAATTTTCTATGAAAGACCTAGGAGAGGCATCCTTTATATTTGGAATAAAAGTCTATAGGGGTAGACTGAATAGGATGCTAGGACTATCACAGAAAATGTACATAGAGGAGGTGCTGAAGAGATTCAGCATGAAAAACTCCAAGAGATGACTAATATCCTTCAGACATGGCATTCATCTCTCTAAAAGATGTACCCTAGTACATCTGAGGAGATTGAATGCATCAGCAAGATTCCTTAAGCTTTTGTAATAGGAATCCTCATGTTTGCTATGCTATATACACAACCTGATATCGTCTATGCTATGAGTGTCATGAGCAGGTATCAGTCGAATCCAGGCAAAGAGTACTGAACTTCTATGAAATTTATCCTTAAATACTTGAGAAGGACTAAGGATATATTTCTAGTCTTTGGAAATAAAGAACTCCAGGTCTAGGGGTATATAGACTCAGACTTTATGTCTGACATAAATAATCAAAAATCAACATCTAGAAGTCTGCTTGTATGCAATAATGATGCAGTTAGCTAGAAGAGTTTCAAGCAGATTGTGATTGTAGACTCCACCATGAAAGCTGAGTACATCGCTATATTGGAAGCTACGAAAGAAGCATTCTGGTATAAGAAGTTTGCTGTAGCATTCAGAGTGATGTCATCGGATGCCGTCCCTCTGTACTGTAACAACAATGGTGCCATAGTCCTAGCTAAGGAGCCGAGATCTCATCAGAAGTCGAAGCATATCAAGCAGTGATATCACCTCATCTATGATTATCTCGAGAAGGATTACATCAAGGTCAAGAGAGTTGACACCGCAAACAATGCAGTTGACCCGCTGATGAAGAGATTGAGCCAGTAGAAGATCGAAGCCCACCTTGAGAAGATGGGACTTAGATTTGTAGCCAATTGGCTTTAAGTTAAGTGGGAGTTTGTTAGATGAGTGCCCTAGAAGTTAGATTGGCTGACACTTGTAATACACTTTTAAGGGTATTTTTATAATTTTGATTTAAAATTAGTAAAAGATTATTTTCTTCTATTACATTGTGTATAAAGTGTCTGTGATACATCCTTTGAGTTAATGACAATAATAATTCATATTTTCAAGAGCTAAAAATTTAAACATGGATTTTCAAAATTAACTTATAAAATGCTTCCGACCATAGGATCATCACGAGGATGATGATCGATTCGGAAGGTTGATGTACAATTGCTTTCTTAGGATAGATGAGTCTTGAATCTATGGTGTGGGACACTAGAGCGAGAGTAAACTTGTAGAAGAATGAGGGTACTGAGCGTGACCACTTCGAGCAGTCATAAGGGAGTCTACCTTCTCATCAATGACTAAGCTCGATGCTATAGTGGTGTATCTGATTCTTTAATCTGAGGTTCATCGATAGTTCATCTTAAGTGTGTTATAGTTTGACTATATCATAACTTGATCTCCCAGCCATTCAAAATCCTAAGGTATATGTTGGCTATAGCATGTTTATTATAGGACTTGGATCGCACCAATAGAGGATCTATCAACCTCGATAGATGAGTAGTCCTATGTTGATCATGAGATTGAGTCCATAAGCCCATGGCCATGGCATTGTGATATAATAGAAAAGGATTTTCTGTTAGGATTTTACATCGAACTCAAATTGAATGATTCATTCATATGACGGGTGTTGGATTTGACGAGTTTACCTTAACCCTAATCCTATCAGAGCTCATGATAGAAGAACCCAATCACACAAGTAGCTGCACTAAGAGGTTTGCATTCAGTTTTGATAGGTTGCCATCATATACCATTGGGTGTCACTGGTGGATTTTGGGAGCAATTAGAATGATCTTGATGATTGATCTTTCTAATTGGGTGAATCGAAAAGATTATGGTCTATCAAAAGATGTTTCAATAATGTCGATGATAGAGATAGCGATATATCTCATTATCACATGTAACTAAATCTAACTGGGTCATGCAAATAAGAATTTGGATCTAGATGTGATCAATTGGGCTAATCTTGTTTGATTGATTTGAATTAGATTCAATTAGGTTTAAGAAAATCGTGCTAGCACATAATTGAGCCTAACATTCTCCTTCTATAGTCTTTCTGGTTCATCTCGACTAAATCAAATTAGATTTGGCTCATCCAAAAATCCTATATGGCTTTATCCTGATTTGACTTGAGCTTGTCTAGGTTAGAAAAGTATTGTCTTAATCCATCAGATGGGAATAAGACAATACCTACCAATTCTCCTAACCTTCAGGACAAGACTTGCTAATTTTCCATTTCATTGAGCCATTGACATGGTCTTTGCAAGAAAGAAGAGGGGAGGCCTGCACCCCCTATTTTTCATGTGGGCACACACCCCTAAAGAATTTTTCATGAAGAAAAAGTGTGCATGCCCCATATTGGCATGCACACATGGGGATAAATGAAGGTGTTCAAATTAGTTTGGACTCTTGGTTTTTGATGAGATCAAAAAACTTTAGAACTCTTTATCTCCTATTGGTGCCATCTAAGGAGAGATTTTTGGGCATCTAACATGATTGGATTAGTGTGTAAGCATGGTCAATCAGATTAAGATCTGATTAAATCAACCAATATGATTGGTTGATGCTATGTGGCACTGCATGGCATAAAAGGGTCTTTTTAAACCCTATTGTGCCCTAGGGTTTTTACTGTGCCCACTTTCCATGCCATAAGGCTACCGCTCCCTCTCCTCTTCCATGCCACCCTTTCTTTGGTCCTCTCCCTCTTTTCCACGCCCAATTATTGGGAAAAATTTTGTTGGAAAACATGCAGGATTTCATGCTTGTATTTCAAAACTTTTTTTAATTAAATTGCAGCAAAAAATGTAGATTAAACTATTTAATCTACTAAAGCATGTAATCTAATTGCTAAACTCTACATTTAGGATCTATAACATATCATAATGTATACATAAATCAGCAAATTAAAATAAGTATGCTTGGTATTGATCAAATCAATACCTAGATCCAGAACATTTTTAGAAACCCTAGATCATATCTAGGTCAAGAAGAGATCGAATCTCTAACCTTTGCATGGATCGAGAACACCATGGTTGAGTACTATTACTGTCCTTATTTCTTGGAGTTGCACATACATCTGGTCTCTACAAATAGTCTACATGAGGATGCAATATAGATCGAAGGTTCGTCGAGCGAAGATCTGCTCGAGGTGCTAGCTTCTTGCGGATCCCTCCTAATGGTTAATCAAAAAGATATTCTTCAGATCTTTGGGACCATCCAAGAGATGAAGAATACTAGAAGGATTGAGGGAGAAATCCAACTCTTGGATCTTCCAAAAATCAGAAAATAGAAACTAAAAGAAAAGAGCCTTAAGAGAAGAACGTTATTCTTTCTTCTTCAGCACAATCCAAAACCTTTGATGTCCTGAATTCATCTCCCATTGCATAGGTTCAAAGAGGGACCTTTTCCCTTAGGGGAGTTTTTTCCACACTTATTAGGGCTTTCATTCTCTCTAATATTTTGATGGTTTAAAAAAACTTTTATAAAAAAAGATGGGGAGAAGAAAGGTTTTTTCAAAAGGGCAAATTTCCCCAAGAGAAGACTTTTCTTCTTCTTCTTCTTCCTCACATCAGGATTATGATCAGAATCATATTTTCAAAAATTTAAACCACCATTTGCCCAACAACTCCCTGGTGGGCATTCTCCCCATTTGCCCTCATCCCTTCTAATCTTTCAAGGTTTTTCTTCTTTCAAAAAAAAATTATAGGAAAAAATAAGAAGGGAAAAAAAAAACTAAAGGGAAAAAAAAGCAAAGAGAAGACCCAATCCTTCTCTTACCTTTTCCTTTCAAGACTTCAACTTTAATGTCAAGATGAAGGCCCTTCTCAAGGATCATGGCAATCTCTCTCACATTTAGTCTTTCGAAAGATAGAAATAATATCCTAATAACTCCTTAGGATATCCAATGAATCGAGCTCTAAAGATCCTAGACTCTAATTTGTCCACCTATTTTCTCTTGACATGGGCTGGACAACTCCAAATTCTGAGATGACTGAAACTTGATTCTTATCATGTCATATCTTATATGGTATGGTAGGAACGATTTTAGAGAAAATCCTATTCAGTAGGTATATTTCTATCATTAGACTATATCCCCAAAGAAACTCAGGGAGGTCTGTGAAGCACATCATGGAATGGAGCATATCCAATAGGGTTTGGTTTCTTTGTTCTAAAATTTTGTTGAGTTGAGGTATTCGAAGTGGAGTTCATTGAGAGACTATGCCATTATCCTTGAGATAGTCTAAAATTTTTGACTAAGGTATTCACCTCCTCGATCTGATCGAAGAGCCTTAATAGACTTTTCAATTTATTTTTCTACTTCGTGTCTGAATTTTATAAACTTTTCAAAGACTTAAGACTTGTGTCGCAATAGGTATACATACCCATATCGAGATAGATCATCAAAAAAGATAATAAAGTAGACATAATTATCTCTGGCTAGCACATCAAATGGGCCACACACATTTATATGTACCAAGGCAAGTAGGCCCGTTGCCCTTTTCCCATGTCCTACAAAAGAGTGTTGGAAAATGTATCCTAAAGCCAATCATCTAGGTTATAGATAGCTGAACTAAATATAATTTATACTTAAATTTTAATTAAATAAAATTATTATTCTGATAATTTCATTACTTTGTGCATCTTCCTGTAATGAACTCTCTATGATGAAGTCTATAGGACTATTTAGACTTGACAAAAAAGAATTTGTCGTTTAGTCATTAAACTAATCATGACCAAATGATTCGTTGTTACCTAGGATGATAACATAAATCAAGAGTAGGTCATTATGTGCCATAAGTGTTGGTTGTCCTCTTAACCAAGAAGCATAGTAATGCTATTATGGCATGCAGGTAAAATATAGAGGTACATTTCACTGATCATGATCTAACTATGGAACTCTTTTCTGCCAAGAGTTGCTCACGAAGGATATGGGTATATGTATCCCTTAGATCTGAGATCACCATGGTAACTTATAAACAACTCATTGTACTTAGGTATCAGACTACCTGAATTTCTAATTCAGTGATGGAAGGCTACTAGGTGCAGTCAAGTACTCGGATTATTGGTGCATAAGTCAAGATGGGACTGAACCCTCCAAGTATTAGAGCAAGTGCATCGCTGTATTTCAATTTAGCAAATCCTCAGTCGGGGTAGTCCATGTGATGGATGCTGAATTTTAAAATATAATATGGATAAATTTTTAGGATTGGCAGTTAACCCTAGATCATCCTATGAGCATCGTGGTCAAGAGGATTGTTAGGGATAAACTCCGCTCCCACCAAAGTTCAGTCTGATGCTTAGCATAATGTAACTAGCAATCACAGAGGAGCTTCGATCAGGAATTCTCCCTCCAACGGTCAAACCCCTCCAGCGAACGAACTCCTTTTAGACTTCAGTCGAACTACTCCTGAATTTCTCCTTCAGTCGGATTCCTCCAAGAGCCGAACTCCTAGATTTTTCCTTCAGTCGGATTCCTCCATTAACCGAATACCTTCTGGATTTCTCCTTCAATCGAATTTCTCCAAGAGCCAAACTCCTTTCGAACTTCTTCTTCAGTTGGATTTCTCCATCAACCAAACTCCTTCCGAATTTCTCCTTCAGTTGGATTCCTCTAGGAGCCGCACTCCTTATGAATTTTTTCTTCAGTTAGATTTTTCTAGAAGCCAAACTCCTTCCAAATTTCTCCTTCAGTCGAAATCCTCCATCAGCCGAACTTTTTTCGAATTTTTTATTCAGTCAGATTCCTCCAGGAGCCAAACTTCTTTCGAACTTCTTCTTCAGTTGGATTTCTTTATCAATCAAATTCGTTCCAGATTTCTCCTTCAATCGGATTCCTCCAAGAGCCAAACTCCTTCGAATTTCTTCTTTAGTCAGATTCCTCTAGGAGCCGAACTTTTTTTAGACTTCTCCTTCAGTTGGATACCTTCATCAATCGAACTCCCTACAAATTTCTCCTTTAGTTGGATTCCTCCATCTGCCAAACTTCTTACGGATTTCTCCTTCAATCGAATTCGTCTAGGAGCCGAACTCCTTCCAGATTTCTTCTTCAGTCAGATTCCTCTATCAGTCAAACTTCTTTCAAATTTTTTCTTTAGTCGAATTTCTTCAGAAGCCAAACTCCTTCCAGACTTTTCCTTCAATCAAATTTCTCCATCAGCCAAACTCCTTCTAGATTCTCCTTCAGTCAGATTCCTCCTTCAGTCATGTTTTCTTTAGAAGTCCGAACTTCTCTGAAATTGATGTATGTCAAAGCTCTTTATCAACCAATGCCTTCTTCCTCCAAACTTCAACTATTAAATCTCAACGAACGACCACATCATGGCAGCGGACACCTCTCTCCGTAATAAACTCCACATGGCCCCAAGCGGACCACTACCGGATGGTTATGGTCGTCACTATTAATCTACTCCGAACTCCATCTATAAAAGGGATCCTTCAGATATATTTTTTCTAAACTCTCTTCTCCTTTTCAAAACTCTATTGAATTCTTACCTAAGCACTCCGTTTCTATTGATCAGAAGAGCTGACTTGATCGTTGGAGAGTCCTACCAGAGCCACCACCACCAACTCCGAATTGGACTTTATTTTGCAGATCACCGATGGCGACCTCTCCTTCCTCAACTCCAGCTTAATCCAGCGTCAACCAGATTCTGCACCAACAGAATTAGCGCTAGAGGAAGGGCCTCTATTCTCGAGATTTTCTTATTCTAAAAGGAGTGCTCGACAGCAATCTCTCTTCTTTCTCTCTAGAATTCTTTCTCAAGAAAAAATGCCTCTTAGAAAAGCTTTGACCCAACGATCAAAGACCTCTATTGCCAAATCCCGTCCAGACCTATCCGCTCCCGCTTCAGCCCCGGCGACTCAGGCTTCACCTACAGCCATGGTGGATATGGAGCAGTTCAACCTACTGATCCAGTAGGTTCGTGATCTCATGGAGGTGGTGTAGGCTATACATCGATAGGCCCCGACACTGATTTGATTGGAGCAGACTTCTTTAGAGCCTCATGATCCAATCTGGGGATGGCCGACTTGGGCTACCCAAACTCTGATCTTCGAAAAGGAAAACCAGAGGATGGAGGGCCCTTGCTCAGACCATGACTCGACCCAGGAGGAGGCTTCACACCCACTCAGCCAAAAAACCCTGGATATAAATGATCATGAAGATCTCCTTGATCAAAAGCTTCAGAAAATGAGCCAACGAATCGAAGAACTCCGTCATGCTCCCTCCACCCATGGTAATGATATTTGCACTAACCCTTCTTTTTTTTAGAAGATTATGCAGGAATCAATCCCACCAAACTTCAAACTCCCTCAGTTGGAGAGTTACGATGGAACCATCAATCCAATCAACCACCTAGAGGCCTTTCGAATGATGATGCTGCTCCACAATGCACCAAACATCATTTTGTGCTGGGCTTTTCCATCCACCCTCAAGGAAGTTGCTAGGAATTGGTACTCAACCCTTAAGCCGGGTACCATCTTTTTCTTTGATTAGATGAGCCATTAGTTTGTGGCTCATTTCATTAGTAGCCGACGTCCCCATCGAGGTTCGAATTTTCTGATGAACATCAAGCAAAAGGAGGGAGAATCCATCCAGGCTTATGTCACTCGATTTAATGCTACTGCATTGGAGGTCCGAAATCTGGACCAGTCGGTGGTAATGGCCGTACTCAAGGATGACCTTCAGAAGAATGATTTGTTGTTCTTCCTAAAAAAAATGTATCCTAGGGACTTTGCCGATATGCTAGCTCGGGCTGAAAGTTATGCCCGAGCTGAAGAGGCCTTCAAGGCCAAGAATAATGGAGCCATTAGAGAGCAGCAAATCGATGAGCCAGGCGGGCCCGCTGAGGAAGGAAAGTCGAGTGAAGCTTGGTTGCGCTCTCGAACTCCCTCTGAGTGCAAGCGAGTCCGAACTCCTTTCCGAGCTCGGAGGCAGGGAAGCCTCGATAGAAGGACACAGTGAGGTTCTCCCCTTCGAAGATTTTATAACTACGCCCCTCTCAATGCTCTAAAAACTCAAGTACTGATGAAAATTAGGGAGCAACTACCGAGATTGGAAAGGATGCATACTCATCCTGGTAAGTGCAATCCTAACAAGTTCTACCTTTATCATCATGACCACGGTCATGATACTAAAGAGTGTATTCAGCTCTAAGATGAGATCGAGGAGCTCATCAGGCGAGGCAGACTCAACCAATTCTTACAGCATCGGTCTGAAGGGTGGGAAGATCGGTCAAGGGCACTATCGCAATCTGAACCACCAAGGAGGAAGGAACAACAAGAAGATCGACCGCCTCTCGACATCATCAACACTATCTCTGGGGGACTTCAGTGTGAAGAGGCCAGCAGATCTGAGGGACTAATGAAGAGGCGAAGAACTGAAGAGCCCATCGCTTTCACTAATGAGGATGCTTAAATAGTCCAATTCCCACACAATGACGTAGTTATAATCTCTTTAAACATTGCCGACTATGATGTATGCCGCATCTTGATAGATAATGGAAGCTCAATCGATGTATTATTTTATAATGCTTTCTCAAAAATTTCCTTACTTAATAATCACTTGGAACCTGTGAACTCCTCGTTGGTAGGCTTCACCAGCGATGTCGTGCTAGTTGAGGGCATAATAACTTTGACTATGACTGCAGGACAACACTCGAAGCTGGTTAAGGTACAGATTGATTTTCTAGTCATAAAGGCTCCATCTGCCTACAATGCTATTCTTGACCGACCTGGGTTGAATGCGCTTCAAGCAATGGTGTCGACTTATTATCTAAAGGTGAAGTTTCCAACGAACCATGGAATTGGAGGGATCAGTGGAGACCAGGCATTGGCGAGATGCTGTTACTTCATTATCCTACAAAAAAACATCCAACCCAACCTTTGTCCAATCGAGGGGCTGGATATCCATGATGACCTCACTAAGGAGCAGGACGAGCCTATGAAGGACCTCATATCTATGCCTTTAAACGATGGAAATGCGTAGCACATTGTACAGATTAGCTCCAACTAGGGGGACGATATTCAGAAGTAACTCATCACCTACCTTAAGAAGAATTCGGACGTCTTTGCTTGAGTCCCAGTGGATATGCCAGGAATTGATGCTAAGGTCATGGAACATCGACTGGCCGTTGATCCTAAATATCGATCGATAAAGGAGAATATGCACAACCATACCCTGGAGAGGTAGAAAGCAATTGTAGAAGAAGTAGGCAAGCTCCTCAAAGCTGGATTCATTCGAAAAGTTAACTATCCGACCTAGGTCTCAAACGTGGTCCTCGTCAAAAAGACAAACAATAAGTGGAGGATGTGTATAGACTTCAAAAAGCTGAACAAAATCTGCCCAAAGGATAGCTACTCTCTTCTCAGGATTGATCAACTAGTAGATGCAACCTCGAACCACGAGCTCCTCACCTTCATGGATGCCTTCTCCGACTATAACCAGATACAGATGGTGCCAAAGGATGAGGAGAAAACTACTTTTGTTACTGACCATGGTCTTTACTATTACAGGGTTATGCCTTTTGGGCTCAAGAATGTAGGGGCAACGTACCAGTGCCTGGTCAACAAAATCTTCAAGGAGCAAATTGGCCGTAACATGGAGGTGTATGTGGATGACATGCTCATCAAAAGTCGAGCTTCTATAAATCACCTCGCCGACCTTGAAAAGACCTTCAGTGCACTCAGGAAGCATAAGATGAAGCTGAACCCGCCCAAGTGCGCCTTTGGTGTGACCTCAAAAAAGTTTCTAGGGTTTATGGTGTCAAGACGTGGGATTGAAGCAAATCCAAAGAAAATTCGAGCTATTCAGGAGATTGCGGTTGTAAGAACAATCAAAGAAGTTCAGTGCCTGATTGAAAAAATGGCATCCCTAAATTGCTTCATCTCAAGATCAGTTGAGCAATGCATGCCCTTCTTCCAAGTTCTCAAGCAACCAAAGAACTTCTGTTGGACGACGGAGTGCCAACGGGCATTTCAGGAGCTCAAAAACTACCTCGGCTCACCCCCACTACTAGCAAATCCCAAACCTAGAGAAAAATTATTCTTATACCTAGCAGTCTCCTCGATGGCCTTGGCAGCAGTCCTGGTCAAGGAGGAAGCGAAGATGCAGGGATCGATCTACTACATAAGTTGGATCCTGAGGGATGCAGAGATCGGGTACTCTAAGCTGGAGAAATTGACATGCTCTCTTCTAATCGTTGTCAGGAGACTCCAACCTTACTTTCAGAGGCACACCATAACGGTCCTCATGGATCAACCAATAAAAGTAGTCCTTCATCGAATGGATGCTTTTGGAAGAATCGTAAAATGGACGATCGAGCTCACGGAGTTCGACATCAATTATCATCGATCAAAACCCAAATATTGATAGATTTTGTAGTAGAATGCACCATTCCAGATGATGCCGAGTTTGAATAGAATGAGATCGATGCTCTATTGTCGCAACCAAGCCTCTCCGAAAAGAGTGTCGACCTTCTCAAAGATTTTTGGGCCCTATACGTGGATGGTTCGTCCAACTCCATTGGAGCAAGTGTGGGCTTAGTCTTAGTCAGCCCCGAGGGAGTCATCATCGAGTATGCGCTATGCTTCAAATTTTCTACAACTAATAATGGGATCGAATACGAAGTGCTGATCATCAGATTAAAAATAGCAAGAGAGTTAAAAGTAGATCAACTTCAAGTCTATAGTGATTCCCAATTAATGATCGGCCAAGTTAGTGGCAACTATGAAGTGCGGGAGGAAAGTATGATGAAATACCTTAAGAAAGTAAAGGATTTGACTCCGACCTTCGGCAGTTTTGGCATTCGAAAGATTTTGAGGGTAGAAAATACAAGAGCCGACCTTCTCTCTAAATTGGCCACTTCAGTTCCAGCCGAACTGTCCAAAGAAATATTTTTCAAAACTCTAAAATGCCTAAGCTCGGAGGAATCATAGTTCGTTATGCAGATGGAGCTCGAGCCAAGCTGGATTGATCTGTTAGTTGCCATCTCAAAGAGGAAGTTCTTTCTCATGATCCGAAAGAAACTCAGAAACTCAGGAATCAAGCCTCCTGATACGTTTTGTATGAGGGCAAGTTGTATAAGGGATCATATTCGCTGCCGCTGCTAAGATGTCTCTGACTTTCAAAGGCCGACTTCGCATTATGGGAAGTGCATGAGAAAATTTGTGGAAATCATGTAGGAGCCAGGTCCCTATCATAAAAACTACTTCGGTAAGGATACTATTGGCCGACCTTATACCATGATTCTATGGAGTATGTCAAGAAATGTGACCGCTGTCAGAAGAATGCAAACCTACAAAGATAGTCGACCTCCGAGCTTACTCCACTAGGCGCACCTTGGCCATTTGCGCAGTGGAGAATAGATATACTTGGCCCTTTCTCGATGGCATTCGAGCAACGGAAGTTTCTCCTGGTCGCGATCGACTACTTCACTAAATAAATCAAAGTCGAACCATTAGCAAAAATTATTGAGACCAAGGTACAGAACTTCATCTAGAAGTCAATCGTCTACCATTTCGGTTTGCCCCAAACTCTCATAACAGATAAGGGCGATAGTTCGCTGGGACAAGGTTCACCGAGTTCTGCAAAGATCTAAACATCTTCCATCACTTCATATTGGTAGCTCACCCACAGGCAAATATAGAAGCTGAGGTGACCAATCGGACCCTGCTATAAGGCATCAAGACAAGACTCGATAGAGCAAGGAGGGCCTGGGTGGATGAACTCTACCACGTCCTCTGGGCGTACCGAACTATAAAGGCTACCAACTAGAGAAACATCATTCGTCTTGGCTTTCAGAATGGAGGCAGTCATCCTAATTGAGCTTAAGCTCCCATCAGCGTGGGTCATGACCTTCAATGAGTAGCGTAACTCATAGGACCTCAGAGTCAACCCTGACTTACTGGAATAAAAAAGAGAGGATGCCTAGGTTCGGATGGCAGCCTACAAGCGAAGGATAGCCCGATATTATAACTCCAAAGTTAGAGGTAAAATATTTAGAGTGGAGGACTTAGTACTTCGACGAGCCGCCATCTCTCAACCTTAGATCTAGGAGAAGTTTGCCCCGAATTAGGAAGGCCCATATGAAGTAGAGGAGGTCGTCCGGTCCAAAACTTATCGTCTGAAGGAGCTCGGAGGGAAGATGCTCCTACGACCTTGGAAATCAGAAAATCTGAGGATATACTATCAGTAATTTTTCATCAATAAAACTCCTCCATTTCAATGTTATTGTTTGTTGGTGCAAAAACTATGTGATGATAGGAAAGAAGCAATCAATAATGGCCATGTTAGGAATAGGAGGAGAACCTCATCCTAACATGAGAAAGGTCGAAGGCCTCATTCATTTTAGACGAGATGAGGGAAGAGGCTCTGACAATGGCCCTTATACGCTCCTACAGTCCATTAGGAACAGGAGAAGAACCTCATCGTAACGTGAGCAAAGTCGAAGACCTCATTCATTTTAGATGAGATGGGGGGAGAGGCCTTGACAATGGCCCTTATGTACCCCCACAGCCCATTAGGAATAGAAGGAGAACCTCATCCTAACATGAGCAAAGTCGAAGACCTCGTTCATTTTAGATGAGATGGGGGGAGAGGCTCTGACAACGGTCCTTATATGCCCCCATAGTTCACTAGAAATAGGAGGAGAACCTCGTCCTAACATGAGCAAAGTCGAAGACCTCATTCATTTTAAATGAGATGAGGAAAAAGGCCCTAACAACGGCCCTTATGTGCCCTCATGGTCCGTTAGGAATAGGAGGAGAACCTCATCCTAACGTGAGCAAAGTTGAAGGCCTCGTTCATTTTAGATGAAGTGAGAGGAGAGGCCTCGATAACAACCCTAAATACACCCCTACAGCCTGTTAGGAATAGGAGGAGAACCTCATCCTAGCCTGAGCAAAGGTCGAAATCCCGTAGACCAAAGATGAGGAGAAGAAAGAAGCTTGGTGGAGAATCCTTATACGTGTTTTCCCACGACAATCTGACTACATCAAATGCAAAAGGCAGAACCTTATTCTAGTTTGCAAGAAAGATCCTAGTTCAACATCCACAATAAGCCCGACGTCCACAATGAGCTTGGCGTCCGCAACAAGCAACAAGTGTGGAAACCCATGAGCAGAATTCTCTCTCGAGCTTCAACTTTAATGTCAGTCTCGGCTGGAGATAAGATCTCCCCCGAGCTTCAACTTCAATGTCAGCTTTAGTTGGAGATAAGATGTCCCCCAAGCTTCAACTTCAACTTCAACCTTAGCTGGAGATAAGATCTCCCACGAGCTTCAACCCCAATGGGTGTAGAGCCCAAAAAAGAACTTCGACTATCGCCTTTTTGTACTCTCTTTCTTCGAATTTCAAACTCGAGAGTGGGAGGACTATTGTTGGGGATAAATTCTGCTCCTGCCAAAGTTCAGTCTGATGCTTAGCATAATATAACTGGCAATCATGGAGGAGCTTCGATCGAAAATTCTTTCTTCAGTGGTCGAACCCCTCCAGTGAACGAACTCCTTTCGGACTTCAGCCGAACTACTCCCAAACTTCTCCTTCAATCGAATTTCTCCATCAGCCGAACTCCTTCCAGACTTCTTCTTTAGTTAGATTTCTCCATCAGTCAAACTCCTTCTGGATTTTTTCTTCAGTCGGATTCCTTCAGGAGCCAAACTTCTTCCAAATTTCTCCTTCAGTCGGATTCTTCAAGGAGCAGAACTCCTTTCGGACTTCTCCTTCAGTCGAATTTCTCCATTAGCCGAACTCCTTATGGATTTTTTCTTCAATTGGATTTCTTCAGGAGCCAAACTCCTTACGGATTTTTCCTTCAGTCAGATTCCTCCAAGAGCCGAACTCCTTCCGAACTTCTCATTTAGTCAGATTCCTCCAGGAGTCGAACTTCTTTCAGATTTCTCCTTCAGTCCGATTCCTCCAGGAGCCAAACTTCTTTCGAACTTCTCCTTCAGTCGGATTTCTCCATCAGCCGAACTTTTTTCAAATTTTTTCTTTAGTCGGATTCCTCCAAGAGCCAAACTCCTTATGGATTTCTCCTTCAGTCAGATTCCTCCAAGAGTCGAACTCCTTCCAGACTTTTCCTTCAGTCAGATTTCTCCATCAATCAAACTTCTTATAGATTTCTCCTTCAGTTGGATTTTCCTAAGAGCCAAACTTCTTCCAAATTTCTCCTTCAATCGGATTCCTCCATCAGCCGAACTTCTTCTGGATTTCTACTTTAGTCGGATTCCTTCAAGAGCAAAACTCCTTCCAAACTTCTTCTTCAGTCGAATTTCTCTATCAGCCAAACTCCTTCTGAATTTCTCCTTCAGTTGGATTCCTTCAGGAGCCGAACTTCCTTCAGTCAAATTTCTCCAGGAGCTGAACTCCTTCTAGATTTATCCTTCAATCGGATTCCTCCAGAAGTCGAACTCCTTCTAGACTTCTTCTTTAGTCGAATTTCTTCATCAACCAAACTTCTTTCAAATTTCTCCTTCAGTCGGATTCCTCCAAGAGCCGAACTTCTTCTGAACTTCTCCTTCAGTTGGATTCCTCCATCAGCCAAACTCCTTCTAGATTTCTCCTTCAGTCAGATTCCTCCATCAGCCAAACTCCTTACTAATTTCTCCTTTAGTCGAATTCCTCCAAGAGTCGAACTCCTTCTAAATTTTTTCTTCAGTCGTATTCCTCCATCAGCCAAACTTCTTCTAAATTTTTTCTTCAATCGGATTCCTCCAAGAGCCGAACTCCTTCCAAACTTCTCCTTCAATCGAATTTCTCTATCAATCGAACTCCTTTCGAATTTTTTCTTCAATCAGATTTCTTCTTCAGTCAAGTTCTCTTTAGAAGTTCGAACTCCTTTGGAATTGATATATGTCAAAGCTCTTCACCAACCAATATCTGCTTCCTCCAAATTTTGACTATTAAATCTCAACGAATGACCACATCACGGCAATGGACATCTCTCTCCATAACAAACTCCACATGGCCCTGAGCGGCCGACTATCGGACGGTTACGGCCATCACTATTAATCTACTCCAGACTCCATTTATAAAAGGGACCCTCCAAATATATTTTCTCTAAGCTCTCTTCTCCTTCTCAAAACTTTATTGAATTCTTGCCTGAGCACTCCATTTCTGTTGATCAGAAGAGCTGACTTGATCATCGAAGGGTTCTATCGGAGCCACCACCACCGACTTTGGATGAAACTTTATTTTGTAGATCATCGACGGCGACCTCTTCTTTCTCAACTCCAGCTTAATCCAGCGTCAACCAGATTCTGCACCAATAGGGATGAATTATAGGGTAACCATATGCCACAAATTTGTCGATGTTGCATTATAATTTTTGACCTATCCGAACGTTGGGTACTATTGCTAGATGGTCATATCGATTGGTATAAAAAATTAGTTCCTATGCTACTAGCTTAGAATTCGAAACTATGGTGTCACACATAATAGGAGTTCCTACCTGATCTGATGGCTGATCGAGAGTTCCATTGGATTGGGACTTAGATATTTATTAAAGGATTAATTAGTAATTAGATTGCTGATTAGCTTAATTTGATTGAGTGATGAAAAATTGATCAAGTTAAATTAAATTTGATTCAATTTAGTTGACCTGATAAGATCAGGTGATGATCTAATCGCTTAGGGATATGGACCTTGATTTTATCAGAGATTGGACTCGATTAATTTCTAATTTAATTAAAAATTAATTAAATTAGGTTAATCCTAATATGATTGGGTTTATCCTAATTTTAATTGGTCAAGACAAATTGATTTGCATGAAACCAATTTGATCAAAATTCAAAGCTTGTTTGAATTTCCTTCTTCCTGCACATTGAACTTTGACCCATGTTCCTTCTCCACGCACATTGAGAATGTGCATGGGATTTCTCCATGCTAGAAGAGTGTTTGCACCTCCCTTATTCCTGCATTTGACCTAGTCCAAAAGTTGGATGAGGTTGGGATTGTTTGAGTTTTGAATTCAAATTATAGATTTGAAATTTAATCACTCTGCTCCATGTCCTTTTATCTCATACCCTTCTTGGTTTTATGTGAACATTCTCCATGCTAATATCTAATATTGGTGATCTCTCCTTTTTCTCTTTGACCTAGTCCAAGTGTTGAATCAGATTAAATTCATTTGAATTTGAATTCAAATGAGTTGGAGTTTGAAATAAGTTCAACCTCCCTAACTTATCCATTCCTCATGCCACCCTTTGTTTTCTCATCCAATTTTGAATGGTTCAAAGTATGAGCACGCTGATGAGAAGCTCCTCTACAAGTTTCTTAAGTGCTTTTAGCATTAGAAGTGAATAAGCTACTTATTTGAATTCAAATTTAAAAGGGAGGCTAAAACAAGTTCAACCTCCAACCCTTATCCTCTCCATGTGGTTTTCCCATCTCACGCACACCAATAAAAAGGGTATTTTTTGGGCGTGCATGGGGGTTTTTGGTGAGAGGGATCTGAGGTGTGAGATAGAAATCAGACAAGGGCACATCTCTTTTGGCGTGAGGTTTTCTATAAAGAAAAAGGGATCAAGATCCTTATGAGTGTGTGCTGAAACCTTAGAGTTGGGACTCTAGGTTTTGGATGGAAAGTTTAAGTGTTAGATCTCCACCGACTTTCACCACCACGTCATCTTCCTCATTGCATCCTCCAATTTCTAGAGCATTCGAAAGATCAGAAGTAGTTCGTCGATTAGATTGACGAAGGTTGGCTATCGAAGGCTTCAGAGAGGAGTTAGCACTTTGGAGGGACTGATCAAGATCAGGAGCTCCGTGTGGACTCACCATAGAGGTTGAACATGTGTGCGGCTACAGCACAATGGAAGAGCATCTTTCATTGGATCCAGATTGTGGTGATCATCTATCCATGCATAGATACTATGTTCTGAACATAGATCGATTAGCAAGTGTGATTTACTGATCGAAAGCATTTTATTTTTTTAATGCATATTAACATGTCAAAGATTCTGAGTAGAATTTTATAATTAAATCATAGAATGCATAGAATTAAATTTAGATTAATTCTTCTTCTGCTATTATTAATTTTTAAAAAAATTTCAAAAGGCATGCCCTAAATCCTGCTAATTTTTCTTCAAATGGTATCAGAGCAAAGGTTGCTCGACATGCTTAATATATAAATTAAAAAGATTTAATGTGCAAAATAATGATCGTATGGACTGTAGGTTATCCTGTTGTAAGGTTTACTTCTTATAGTAGAGAGGTTGTCCTAGTATGTTGCGATCTATAACTTTGATCATAAAATCTTTAGATTAGATCTAATAATTTTTATGATATATTTTTTATTAGTTTTAATCTAAATTTCATCATGAATTAGTGTTTAGATTAGATCTAAATATTTCATGATTTTTATATAATGTACATAGGTTTAGATTAAACCTGAATAGAATCTTGGAAAGGTTCTATTCACTGCTCAAGCCAGCTCTCTCAGGAATCGAGCCAGCTCGACCAGCATTCCAGCTTGAAACAGTCTGCGGCCTTCTATTCAGGTTGGCTCGACTTCTATTTGGATCAGCTCAGATGGGATTCGAGCTAGCTTGATGGAAAGTTGTGAAAGAAATATGTCCTCAAGCCAATTAATTTTTGGAATGTTCTTTATCTTCCAGACTCATATAATGATATTTTTTAATAAATAAAGGCATTTATTTCATCATATGCAGTGTCTTATTATTTAAAATTATGATGAACCCTATAAATTAGGGCTATGGTTTTAGGATTATGATGAGATCATATCAGTGAGATCTAAAACCTTAAAACCCTAATTTAAATATTTCTGGTCAATGGGATATTGAGTTAGGGATCAATGTTTTTCGGTAAGATTAGCACATTCTTTGTATGCTCGATTGAGAGGGTGATTGATCTCACAATAATTTATGTATGACACTACTACAAGAATGTGGGTGCTCATTAGAGAATGAGTTCACTGAATTTATCCAAATTGAGAATATCTAATGGAGTCTTATCTACATGTCAATAGATGGTTCTCATAGTGGAATTTGTGCATGTAATCCTTTGACCTAAAACTACCATAGAATCTTATATATATAAATCCATATTTTGGTTCATACTCATTCATGACTCAGTTATGTATGGGATGATCTGGATATGGTAGATTATATATATGAAGGTTGTGAGTAGGTTAACATGGAATTGATCTCTCCTAGTAAGAGGAAATTGCATCCTACTTGCTTCAAACAAATGATGATTCAGGAAGACTTTGATCAAAGCATGATGAAAAATTAGAAATGATTTTTAATGTTTCATTAAATGAATCATCATCATAAGATTGAAAGAGAAATGAATATGATATTTGGGTTGACATATTTCCATACCCAGAGTCATATTCAGGATGCAGGGAGATCGAAGGATCTAGTTGCATGGTAATTTTCACTGAAGGATATTTTTGGTATTTTCATCAAAATTTCACATCTTCTGGGTAGTCATGATACGTTGCTAGACGTCAATCATATCTTGTGGGTTTGATCAAACTAAATTTTTAATTATTAAATTAGAAAGTATTCTAAATTAAGTCAAATTGGGTTGGCTAGTTTTGACCTAAATTGGTTTAGTTGAGTTCTAATCAGATTAGGTCAAATCACACCCAGACTCACTGCTAGTTAGATGTGAAATCCAATGGGTCACACACAAAGAGCATTGATTAATGGTCTAATTGGATTAGACCATGTCGCAAGATGAACATGCTAGCACATGTAGCAAACCCTAGCACCTGGTTTCGAATTGGATTCGAATCAGCTTTCGATTTGGGCTAATTTAGATCCAATTTAAGCCAAATAGGATTTGATCTTGAGTTGGATTAACCTAAATTCATTAGGCTTCAGATTGGGTGCCACATACCTACATCCCATGTGCTAGAGAGTCTCTGTCTTGCGCATGAGAAGTCTTTCATGCACAAAGAACTCTTTGGCGCATGGAATTGTTGGCGCCTACCTTCTTTGACTTTTTTCATTTTGTTATGTCATGTAAATTTTTATATTGGCATGGATATCATATATGGGGTGCAGAAGAATCCTTCTGTAGATGAAATACTCCTTTTTTCTTTTTAATTTTTTCACCTAAGATGTTTTATCGCCCAAGACCCCTTGCCGCCCAAGACTCCATGCTGCCTACTCCTCCATGACGTCTCTTAGACCAAGTCAAAGTCTCTTAGAACTTTGACTATTCAAAAATTATCTCCACGCCTTCTTGCTGAATGGGCGTCCCTTTTTAGAGCCATTGGATTGAAGGGAAATCCTAATTTTTCAGACCAGGTTCGTTCAGATCTGATCAGATCAAGAGATATATTTCAAAAAATTTTCTCATTGATCTAAATCAGATCTAAGATATTTCATATCTGATTATTATTATTTTAGAAATTAAATAAAATTTGGATAAATTAAATCAAATTTAATTTACCTTGATATGGGTAATCCTATTACCCGTTGATGATCCTATATGCAGCGGAAGGTTCTGGATCTAGCCACGCAAGTACCTAGCCTCTACCGGTATCCACTCAGGCTGGATCTAGAGATCCTCTTCTTTTCTATCTCATCTTCAAAAATCAGATCTAGATCTGATCTGGAGGATCTTCAAAACTTCTTTTGAAGATCAGCAGTCGTCCTTTGCAGCAGCGCAGCCTTCTAGCTTTCAGTCGCCTTTCTTTGATCTGGATTGCACCAACCAAAAATCCAAAACTCCTTTTGGACGTGGAGAGGAGAGGGAGAAGGTGGTTTGGCATGGAGGAAGAGGGGAGAGGCAGCCTTGGGGTGTGGGTATTCAATTCTTATCTGTTTCTGAGTTGGGCACAGGGTCTTATTTATAGACTGTTTGTGATCCAACTCCTCTTCTTCCCAACCAATCACAACTCTTTGTGAAAACAAATCTAAATCTGATTGGTGAGAATAGAGTCCCCTGGATTCCTTCTTAGAGGGTGCCTAAGACCAGTCAAAGTTGGTTCTTAGGAGAACTCTAATCAAAATCCAAAAAGGAGATGGAGTCCCTATCCAACAGGGACTCCTGGGCGCCTCCAACTTGGGCACACGCCAAGGATGGCGTGCGCCCTCTTCCTTGCCAGGTTCTGGCAGGGGGACAGGCCCCCACCAGCTCTCCAATAGGTGCGTGACATGTGGTCAAAAGTTAAAGTCTCAATGGTCAACATTTGACCAGTCAAAGGTAGACTTTTGACCAAAGTCAAAGAACAAGAAATGGCAGGTGACCAAAAATGGCAGGTAATGTCTTACAAAATAAGACAATCTTTTCTGACTTAGACAACCTTCAGTCAGACCATTGACTTAGACAATCTTTTCTGAAGGCCTCTAATTAAGCACAAACTCCTTTGGCTTAGTCAGGACAACTTATTTATGATAGCAAAAGAAGAACGTTTGGTTCAATCGAGTGCTAGCACGATTTTCTTGAACCTAATTGAATCTCATTCAGATCAATTAAACTGGACCAGTTCAATTGATGATCACCAGATTCAAACCCTTGTTTGTGTGACCTAGTTAGGTTCAATTCTATATGGTAATGGGATATGTCATTGATAAACATCATAAACTCACCAATAAAATTATTAATTTATTAATTAATTTATATTAATTTTTAAAAATTATTAATTAATTTATATATAATTTTTAAAAAATTATTAATTAATTTATATATAATTTTTAAAAAATTCATATTTTTATTAATTAAAAAATTAATTAAAAAATAATAAAAAAATAATAAAAATTAAAAAAATAAAATTTTATTATCAATAGAAAGAGCTCATTTTTTTGATCATAATGAAATAAATTTTAAGTAAAACAGAGCTAAAATGGAAAAGATATGAATTTTGAAAGATATAAAATAAATAAAAATTAAATAAAAAAAAGAAAATGGCTCAGCCGGCTCTGTAAGCCGAGCCACCAAGTCAAGCCAAGCCATCAAGCTGACTCAGCCATTGAAGCCATCAGTCAGTCCATGATCCAGATGTGACCGCCAGCTCAGCAAAATCCGGCGAATCAGAGATTGCCACGTGGCGGACCTAGACCCTTAAAGGGTCTATAGAAATTTATCGTGGCTCACAGGGCAATCTGGTTATTTCACTCGGCGACAACGGCGCTGATTGATTGCGGTGTGCGGTACGGCCAGTCCATGCAGTCCATGGGAACAGTTATTGCGCGATCGGACGGATGTGGTTGTTTGCGGTCAGGATCGGACGGCTGTGGTTGCTTCCGAATTTTATTCAGATACAAACATCACGCAGATCACCATCGGATGGCAGCGCTCGATCCAGGCGACGATCTGATGGTCCAGAAAGCTTCTGACGGTGATCAAACTCTCAGGCGCATGATTTGCAGCCAGATTTCCTCCATCAAGCGTGATCCAACGGCCAGAATTTAATCCGACCCAATCTGAGTTGATCTGCATCCAATTTTGATGATTTTTGGACCGTTGGATTTCTATTGAATGGCTGAATTTTATCAGATTTATCAGAGACATATCAGAGCTATTTTAATTCAAATTTTATTCAAATTTTGATGATTACAAAGGTTCATTAGTCCCACATTGCCTTTAGAAAAAAAAATATCCAGCCCTCCTAGCACTATAAAAAGGACCCCTAGGCCTCCAGAAATCAACATCTCCGATCAAGGTGAAGCTTTGGTACAGGGCGAAGCCAGGCTATGGGTTAAAGGCTGCTTCGAAGCAACGGGTGCCGAGAAGAAGAGCCGAGCTTCTACACCATCTTTCTGCCAATGCCGATCCAAGATCAGAGATCAGGCTATTTTATTTTATTATCTTTTCTTTTTAAATTTTATGTATTTAAATTTTTAAAATTTTAAGTTAATAAAAATTTTATTTTTACATTTTAATTTCTTGCTTTTTATTTTTATTGCAATTTAATTTCTGCACTTTAAATTATTGCTTTGCAAGTAGATGCTAAGATCTAATTAGTAGATCTTAGTACCAAGTTTAAATTCCTGCATCTTTTAATTTTTGTTTTTTTTATTTTTCCGACTTCACTTTTTATCTTTCAAAACTCTTCTTTTTTTCTTTTTCTTTATAAAATCAAAGATTTCAAATCTAAAAACACTACCTTCCCTGTGGATTCGACCCGACTCACTGCTATCTACGCATTTTCCAATAATTTTAAGAAGTCGGATTAAACTGATAAACACGGTGTCTTAACGACAACATCGCGTTCCTATCAAGTTTTTGGCACCATTGCCGGGGAAGGAATAGATGCTATTTTTTTTCTTTGATTTCTTTGATTTTTTTTATAAATTAATTATATTTTTTTAATATTGCTTACTAATTTTTTTTATTTATTTTGTAGAAAAAAAAAGAGAAAACGAAGAAAGCATCAAATTTTGGTGAGATCAATCCTAACCCTAGTCCTCTTTTCTTTTTATTTATTTATTTATTTATTTTATTTTTAATTAATTTAAAAAATATTTATTTAAACCTAATTAAAAACCTCATGATAAGATTAGAAATCCTAACTGTTTAGAGCATGCATCATATTAGTTTTATTTTTATCTTTATTTTTATTTTTATTTTTTTGGTGATTGCTGGAGGCAAGGTAAGCCTTTCAGAATATAATTAGTTACATGCATCTAGTTTAAATTGCATAGAACCCTTTGATTGAATTTTTTTTTTTTTGCATATCATATTAAATCAAATTAAGGGCACATACCCAATTAAACAAGATAAGGTGGGGATTTGATCACCCTTCCTTAGCCCACAAACAACCAACCAACATCCTGCATTGACCTAAGCCTTTAAATTAAAATCAATTAGACATCAACCCTAGGAACTCGAGCTCAATAGGACAAGGAAATCCTAAGAGTTGAACCGGGTTAGGATAAGTCAATTTGACTGGTGTCTAGGAAAGTGGTTCAGGGACGACTGGGCCCGAAGGAAGGTGGTTTCTAATTGGTTCCGTTCGCTTACCTGGCCAAGCACAATTGGTGTCTAAGGCAAGCAACGGGGGGACTCCCACCGACCTTACACTTACCTGGCTAGTTGATTGGCTAATCCTACACTTGGAGGGCTTGAAGGTGACCTTGGCAGTTAGGAGCTGTCTAGATCTAGGATAACCCTTAGTCAGGATTGATTGACCAACTTGATTGCTAACCAACATCAAACCTAATTAAACCTAATTCTTCTCTTTCTTCTTAGTTCTAGGACTCCTTAGGACCTCTTCTTTAGAACTCTTCTTTCTTTCTTCTCCTCTAAAAATAAAAAATAAAAATAAAATAAAATAAAAATTAAATTAAACTAACTAAAAAAAAATATTAAAAATAATAAATTAAATTAAATTAAAAAATTAATAAATTAAAAAAATTAATTTAATATAATAATAATAAAAAATAAAAAAAAATATTCTAAAATTTTTTTTTTGAACCATACATTAGGGTTACACTAATACATGCATGGTAGGAAAATCACTTTTTCTGATTTAGTTGAACTTAATTGAATGGTTGATTCACATTAAACATAATAATCAAATGGCTAATATGAATCTAATAGTCCAAAAATTAGATAAAGTTGACCTTCTTGCTCAGAAAATAGATCAACTCCTAACCCTAGGTCAACAATCTCCTGCACAATTCACATCATCTTCTAATTATCAGGAGATTATTCAATCTGTGCTAGCCCAACCCATCATGTAAGTGAATGTCCTATGACTGCACAGTTTTCCATATTTTATCCAAGAACAAGTTCAAGCTACTCAAGGATACTCCAAATTGATTAATGACCCATTCATTTCAAATTCATATAATTCAGATTGGAGTAACTTTAATTTTTCTTGGACATCCCAACAGACTCAGGCTCAGACCCAAATTTTCACTTGAGCAAAATTATCAAAATTATGCCTATAATAATGGTCAGCCTAGTCAGTTTAACCAGCCATCATATTATAATCAGCCTTCATACCCACCTCCTCAACAGACCAATCTAGCTGATGATAGATTTAACCAACTTCAACAATTAATTCTAACTCAACAGCAATCTATCGCCAGACTAGAAGCTCAAATAGGATAATTAGTTGAGTCTAACATGAGGAGAGAACTAGATCAACTACCGAACCTACCAATTTCAAACAACCCACCTAATGACTCCACCAACCACCTGGATTAAATTATCAATCTAATGTTTCATCTAAGAATCCTCCAATTTGAGAATACCAAAGTAATTCCTGAACTTAAAAGCTATAGGATTCTTATGGACCCATACCAAGACCAGGTGAGAGAGGCTAGTACTGATGCTAGCCAAAATAAAAATTTAGAGGAAACTGGTTAGTACTGAGACTAACCACATAGAAGAACCCAAGCCAGGAATTAGTACTGATGCTAGTTCCAGTTTAAATGAGATAGAAATAAGGGAAAAGAGAATAGATGATTTACCCGAGACTTATAAACCTAATGTCCTATTCCCTTCAACCCTAGAAGCTGGTTCTTCTTATAAAAATCAAAAGGCATGTAATGAAATGTCAATGGAGTTGTTTAAGCAAGGATCACATTAATTTACCTCCAGAATTAAAACCGCCTTTAGTCACCATTCCAGCACCCATTGAATCAAACTTAACTCCTAAAACTCCATTCATGAGCATTTTAGAAAAACAAATAGGAGAAATTCTTAATAAACATGGGTCTGAGAATGGAATCATAAATTATATCCCTAAAATTAATAAGTGAATATATCAATAATGGGATTATAAATCAACTTTCTGAGATTGGCAATCCAAAACCATTGGAATTTGTCAATCCAATATTCGACACAGGATAGTGAGCTGCATTGTGTCTGGCTGAAGACGGTAAACTTAGCGCTTGTTGGGAGGCAACCCAATATTTAGTTTTTATCTAATTTATCTTTTTAGTTTATTTTTTTTTAGGATAATTTGAATAAGTTGGAGGGAGAGCTCAAATTTTCAAAGGCATGTGCTGGACCAAAAATATAAAATATACTGAGTTAGGTGTATTCTTTCCATGTTCTTTATTACATCCTTTATTTTTTCTTCTCCATTGAGGACAATGTCGATTAAGTTGGGGGGAGAAAAAAAATAAAAATTTTAAAATTTTAAGTCCTCAAAAAAGTTAGTATTTAGTATTTAGATACCTTGATTATGCTTAAGAATCGAATTAAACTAAGCATTTTTAAAAGAAAATTGATGCACAGATTCAGAGAATCTGTGAGATATTGAGGAATCAAGTATTAAGAAAATTCAATAAAGAGTTAAGTCTAGAACATAAAAATTTTTTTCTTGGAGCATTTCTAATTATTTCTACTAGCATCAAAGAAAAGTCTACTTTTTATAGGCTTGTGTAGGGTAACTATACGTTTCTTCATATAAAAATTTATTTTAATAAAATAGTTTTCAAGTACTTCTCACTGAGTAACCGGGCCTCTTTGCCTAAGCAAGCATTGAGTTTCGCATCAAAAGGTGGGAAGGCAAAGAAGCTCGTTGTAAAGCTAGTCTTAACTCGTAGCCTATTTGATTCGAGCTAGTAAGCCCGAGGGGTATTCTATACCTAGTGCCCTAAAGCCAACTGGTTTGGGAGTCATTGGCCCAAGACTCGCTACATGGATCAAATAGAAAGCTTAAGGAGTTAAGACACTCAATAGTGGTACAACGTTAAAAAAAAAAAAAAAAAAAAAAAACATTGGTTTCCCACCGAGTAACCGGGTCCCGTTGCCTAAGTAAGCAATGATATTCGCATCAAAAAGTGGGCAATGTGAAAATAAAAATTAATAAATGAAGGATGGAAGTAGCAATACACCTGCCTATATGAAAGTTTAGACAAATCAGAGATAAAAGTGGAATAATTTAGAAAAAGTTCTGAAAAATTTAATGTTCTTTACTTAATTTTTCTATTGATAAGTATTAATACCCCAATGATATATCTCATTTAAGCTCTACTGAATATCAATGGCCATTTTGAAAATTGCTTAGGTAAAATTCGAAACTCTAAAGTTAAAAGGTATTTAAAACTAAATTCTTTCTTTACTCGAGGACGAGCAAAGCTTAAGTTGGGGGGTGTGATAAGCATCATAAATTCACCAATAAAAGTATTAATTTATTAATTAATTTATATTAATTTTTAAAAAATTAATTAATCAATTTATATATAATTTTTAAAAAATTCATATTTTTATTAATTAAAAAATTAATTAAAAAAAATAAAAAAAATAATAAAAATTAAAAAATAAAATTTTATTATCAATAGAAAGAGCTCATTTTTTTGATCACAATGAAATAAATTTCAAGTAAAACGGAGCTAAAATGGAAAAAGATATGAATTTTTAAAAGATATAAAATAAATAAAAATTAAATAAAAAAAAGAAAATGGCTCAGCCGGCTCCGCAAGCCGAGCCACCAAGCCAAGCCAAGCCATCAAAGCCGACTCAGCCATTGAAGCCATCAGCCGGTCCACGATCCAGGCGTGGACCGCCAGCTCAGCAAAATCCGGCGAATCAGAGATTGCCACGTGGTGGACCTAGACCCCTTAAAGGGTCTACAGAAATTTATCGCGGCTCACAAGGGTAATTTAGTCTTTTCACTCGACAACAGCGGCGCTGATTGGTTGCGGTGTGCGGTGCGGCCGGTCCACGCGGTCCATGGGAACAGTTATTGCGCGATCGGACGGGATGTGGTTGTTTGCGGTCAGGATCGGACGGCTGTGGTTGCTTCCGAATTTTATTCAGATACAAACATCACGCGGATCACCATCGGATGGCAGCGCTCGATCCAGGCGATGATCCGACGGTCCAGAAAGCTGCCGACGGTGATCAAGACTCCTCGAAGGCGCATGATTTGCGGCCAGATTTCCTCGATCAAGCGCGATCCAACGGCCAGAATTTAATCCGACCCGATCTGAGCTTGATCTGCATCCGATTTTGATGATTTTTGGACCGTTGGATTCCTATTGAATGGCTGGATTTTATCAGATTTATCAGAGTCATATCAGAGCTATTTTGATTCAAATTTTATTCAAATTTTGATGATTACAAAGGCTCATTAGTCCCATATTGCCTTTAGAAAAAATATCCAGCCCTCCTAGCTCTATAAAAAGGACCCCAGGCCATCAGAAATCAATATCTCCGATCAAGGTGAAGCTTTGGTATAGGGCGAAAGCCATGCTATGGGTTAAAGGCGCTCTCGAAAGCAATGGCGTGCCGAGAAAGAAGAGCCGAGCTTCTACTACACCATCTTTCTGCTAATGCCGATCCAAGATCAGAGATCAGGCTATTTTTATTTTATTATCTTTTCTTTTTAAATTTTATTGTATTTAATTTTGAAATTTTAGTTAATAAAATTTATTTGTATTTTAATTTCTTACTTTTTATTTTTTATTTGCAATTTAATTTCTGCACTTTAAATTATTGCTTGCAAGTAGATTGCTAAGATCTAATTAGTAGATCTTAGTACCAAGTTTAAATTTCTACATCTTTTTAATTTTCGTTTTTTATTTTCCGACTTCATTTTTTATCTCGAAACTCTTCTTTTTTTATCTTTTTCTTTTATAAAATTAAAGATTTCAAACTAAAAACACTATCTTCCCTATGGATTCGACCCGACTCACTGCTATCTACGCATTTTCAATAATTTTAAGAAGTCAGATTAAACTGATAAACACGGTGTCTTAACGACAACATCGCGTTCCTATCAGTCATGATCTCTATCATCGACATCATCGAAACTCCTTTCGATGGATCAGAACTCTTCTGATTCGAACAGCTAGAATGATCGATCATCTAAATCATTCTAATTGCCCCCAAAATCCACCAGTGACACCTAGCAGTATATGGTGGCAACCCATCAGAGCTGAATGCGAACCTCTTGGTATAGCTATCTGTGTGATTAAGTTCTTCTATCTTGAGCCCCGATCAGATTACGGTTAGGGTGAACTCGTCAAACCCTAGTTTTTCTCATATGACGTAATCATTCGATTCGAGTCCGATGTGAAAATCTAAATAGAAAGTCTTTCTATTATTTCACTCTGCCATGGTCATGGGCTTCTGGACTTGATTCTCATGATCATCATAGGGTAGCTCCTCTACCACCGAGGTAGATAGATTCCATCTTGATGCAATCCAGTTCCTACAATGAACATGCTATAGCCAACATACACCTCAGGGTTCCAAATGGCTAGGAGACTGAGTAATGGTGTAGTCAAACTATAACACCCACAAGGTGAACTACCAATGCACCTCAGGTCAAAGAACCAGATACACTACTGCAGCATCGAGTCAGCCATTGATGAGAAGGTAGACTCCCTAATGACTACTCGAGGTGGTTACGCTCAGTGCCCTCGTTCTCTAATGAGTACCTGTACTCTCGCTCCGATGTCTCTACACCGTAGACTCAAGACTCATTTACTAAAAAGAAGCGATTGTACACCAACCTTCCAGATCAATCACCATCCTCGTGATGATTCTATGTTCGAGAGCATTTTATGAGTTAACAATGATTATTCATGTCTTAAATTTTCAACTCTTGAAAATATGAATTATCATTACCATTAACTCAAAGGATGTATCACAGACACTAAATACACATATGTGATAGAAAATAATCCATTTTATTGATATTAGTCAAAATTACAATTTTGCCCCTATAAGTGTATTACAAGTGTCAGCCAATTCTGGCTTCTAGGGCACATATATCTAACAATCTCCTACTTGTCCTAAAGTCAATTGGCTACAAGTCTAAGTCCCATCTTCTCAAGGTGGACTTCGATCTTCTGCTGGCCCAACGGCTTTATAAGTGGGTCTGCCACATTATCTGTGGAGTTGACTCTCTTGACCTCGACATAATCCTTTTCGAGGTAATCGTGGATAAGATGGTATCACGTTTTGCTTGGAACTCTTCTAGTCGATAGCACACCATTG